>CM032455.1:50722200-50744700 GCA_019049505.1 Pachyrhynchus sulphureomaculatus
GATGAATTTCGTGACAGTCGACCAAAATCGGTTGATGTTCCAAAAAACATCGACGCTGTGTGCAACATGATTGAAGAGGATTCATATATAGCTTTCCGTGAGGTAGAGGCATCCTTAGGCATATCGAAGACTGCAGTACATTCAATTTTGCACTGCATTTAGCTGTGAAATAGATCTGTCCCCGATGAACTATTCCGCACAATTTGACCGAAACTCAAAAACAGGCTCGTGTCAATTGGTATAAGGAAATGCTAAAAAAATGCAACCGAGGACATGCAAAATCCGTATACAACATCGTAATAGAAGACGAAACTTGGATGTATTCGTACAAGCCGAAAACTAAGCAACAATCAACTGTTTGGGTCTTCCAAGATGAACTGAATCCAAGAAAATGATCGCTTGTTTCTTTGGTTATACTGGACAAGTTCTAACCATTGCTTTAGAGGCTCGAACAGTTAATACTGAATGGTATAGAATAATTTGTTTGCTAGAAGGCATCGATAAAATCAGGAAAAACAACCGAAAACGTCGCATTATTCTTCATCATGATAACGACAGCTCTCACACAGCACGTCAAACAATTGATTATTTAAAGAGTTAATTGATTGGTCCGTTACTTTGTGACAGTACATTTTAAGAATAAAAATTACTTAATTACTTTGTTAACTGTCACTAAATATATTTGTAAAGATTTTACAATTGCGTTATCGCGATTTCGCAGTACAACTACATTGTCAAACGCTTAAATAAGACTAAAACAGATTTTTGGTATTTTAAGTTTATATCAGCAGTGCCTGCGGCTCCGCTCGTGTGGACTTGATTCACTACTATCGTCACTACTTATTCCTTATGTTACCTAACGTAATAAAATATCTTCCATTATGTCCCCTTATCTCCCATTATTTCTCCTTATCTCCCATTATCTCTACATAATTTCCATTATCTAGGATTATTGCTGCTCATCTCCCATTATCTCACCTTATCTCCCATTAACTAGGCTTATCTCGATTTATCTCGCAATATTTCTCCTCATCTCCCATTATTTCTCCTTATCTCCCATTATTTATACTTATTTCCCATTAACTCACCTTATCTCCCATTATCGAGGCTTATATCGAATTATATAGGACATACGTATAAATTTATAAAAACACGTAAATCGGATAAGTGGTTTTCAAGTGATAAGTGGTTTTCAAGTGATAAGCGCACTAACGGACAGACAGACAGACAGAGACACGTTGCATTTTATATATATTATATTCTTTGCAATATGATATGGTTCCATATTTAATGGTTTAGGCAGTGTATTAAAAGAGAATGCGCTAACGGTAACCTTTTTTCCGGCTTGATTCGCTATTGTCGTCACTACTTATTTTTTATGTTACCTAACGCAATAAAATACATCCTATAACCTGGCCAGAGAACATATGTATGTTTAAAAAAAGCACGCAAATCGGATAAGTGGTTCTCCAGTGATAAGCGCACTAACGGACAGACAGACAGACAGAGAGACGTTGCATTTTATATATATTATAGATATTCTTTGCTACATCATATTGTTCCATATTTAATGGTTTAGCATGTTTAAAAAAAAAGACACGTAAATCGGATAAGTGGTTCTCGCGTGATAAACGCACTAATGGACAGACAGACAGACAGAGGGACATTGCATTTTATATATATTATAGATTATAGATATTCTCTGCTACATAATATTGTTCCATATTTAATGGTTTAGGCTGTGTATTGCAAGAGAACGCACTAGCGACAAACTTTTTTCTGACTTCATTCACTATTATCGTCACTGCTCATTCCTTATCTACCTACCGTAATAAAATATAGCCTATAACCTGGCCAGAGAACATATGTATGTTTAAAAAAAAAAAAGTACGTAAATCGGATAAGTGGTTCTCCAGTGATAAACGCACTAATGGACAGACAGACAGAGATATGTTGCATTTTATATATATTATAGACGTAACAAAATATATATCTATAACCTGGTCAGAGAACATATGTATGACTTTAAAAAATCACGTAAATCGGATAAGTGGGTCCCGAGTGATAAGCGCACTAACGGACAGACAGACAGAGAGACGTTGCATTTTATAAGTATTATAATAGATTATTATTATTATGACTGTTCTCGTTTTTCTTTCTCACATTTGGTCAATGTGGTTCCATGTTTGGCTGACGGGCGCAAACCAAGTCAGCACAAACGCATTACCATTGTGTATTAAGGAATGACCTGACAATGTTACATGTTTTCAAAATCACTGACTTCTGAATGTTTTGTGTATGTTTGTGTTGAGTCCTAATTGTACTAAGTGTGGTGTGAATGTTGTTGGTGTAAAGGCCTGTGGCTGATATAATGAGGGGGACAATGATGACTTTTTCTTGTTTCCATAGCCTTTTTATTTCCGTTGCAAGGTCTGTGTATTTAGACATTTTTTCTGTGTATTTCGTTTGGATGTTTGTGTCGTTGGGGACAGCTATGTCAATTAGATAGGTGACTTTTTCTTTTTTGCACTGAAAAGTAATATCGGGTCTATTGGCGGAGACTGTTTTATCTGTATGGATACTGATGTCCCAGTAGAGTTTGTAATCTTTATTTTTAAGTACGGATGTTGGTGTATATTTGTAGTAGGGATCTATGTTTTCTATGAGCTTGTATGTTGTGGCTAGTGTTTGGTGAACTAATTTTGCCGCTGAGTCATGTCTGGCTGTGTATTCCGTTCCGGCTAATATTTTACATCCGCTTGTTTATTATTATTATTATATAACCTGGCCAAAGAATATATGTATGAATTTAAAAAAAGACACGTAAATCGGATCAGTGGTTCTCGCGTGATAAACGCACTAATGGACAGGCTGATATTCTCTGCTACATAATATTGTTCCATATTTAATGGTTTAGGCTGTGTATTGCAAGAGAACGCGCTAGCGGCAAACTTTTTTCCGACTTCATTCACTATTATCGTCACTGCTCATTCCTTATGCTACCTATCGTAATAAATTATAGCCTATAACCTGGCCAGAGAACATATGTATGTTTTAAAAAAAAAGTACGTAAATCGGATAAGTGGTTCTCCAGTGATAAGCGCACTAACGGTCAGACAGACAGACAGCGAGACGTTGCATTTTATATATATTATAGATGATGAACAGATGTGGGTCTATTATATGTTAAAACAGTTGGAATAGAACAGAATTGCTACGTCTAATTGACTATTCAGTAAATTTCTATTATGGTCCTTTAAATGTCTGTAAATTTCTATGGATTCTAAGAAATTGAGTTTTGACCCTTTAGGTGCCATATGGAGTATTTGTAAACAATTGATATTGGGAAAAGTATGGCCTGTTTCTTAGAAATGTTTAGCAAAGTGTGGCCTAAAAAATGAAAAATCACACTTTGCTAAACATTTCTTAGAAAAAGGCCATACTTTTCCCAATATCAATTGTTTACAAATATTCCACATGCCACCTGAAGGGTCAAAACTCAATTTCTTAGAATCCATAGAAATTTACAGACATTCAAAGGACCATAAAATAAATTTACTGAATAGTCAATTAGACGTAGCAAATTCTGTTCTGTTCCAACTGTTTTAACATATAATAGACCTACATCTGTTCATCATATAAACATAAAATACCAAAAATCTGTTTTAGTCTTAGTTAAACGTTTGACTTTACAAATATATTTAGTGACAATTAACAAAGTAATTAAGTAGTTTTATTGTTAATTGATTATTTGATGGAGAAAAACACCGAATTAAAGATTCACTGCCCGTATTTACCTGATTTATCGTCTAACGACTTCTTTTTGTTCCCGAATGTCAAAAAAATTTGTGGACAGCGATTTTCATCACCTCAAGAAGCTGTTGAATCCTTCCAAAACCATGTTTTTGAGGTACCAACTTCAGAGTGCAAAAAATGGATTAAGAATTGCGTCGGACGCATGCAAAAGTGTATAAATCTTAAAGGCGAATATTTTAAGAAACAATAAAACGATTTCTACGAAAATTTGTTTTTCTTTCATTGTTTTCGTAAAAACTTAAAAGGTAACCCTCGTATAAACATCTTATTTGCGCTTTTTTGTTTAGTATTATAAAATGGAGCCTTCCATAATTAAAAACGGGATACAACATTGTTTGTGACAGTCTTTGAATTGTTTGCTTTTTCTTAAGGAAAGAAATCATAGCCCACTTATAAAAGTTTTGTAAAAAATATATTATACATATATGATAATCTCTAATAAAGGTGATTAATACTTTCCTTAGAGATGTATTTGAAGATTAATTTCTTTAAAATCTGTTGGATAACAAAAAACTGCCTCTGGATAATAACATCGACGACTTGCAATCGTAAAACCTCATCTTAAACAATCGAAGAAAAGTAAAAAATTGAAAAAGGTCGGTAACTCCATAGATTTGGAGTTACCGACTTTTTTCAATTTTTTACCTATTTGAAATAGGAAAGGGTACACAATAGTTGTAGGGAATTTTCCATGCAATTCAAAAAATTAAAAATATATAGGTTAGTGTAAAATGTAGATCTGAAGAAGCTGCATCCACAGCCCAACGCGTCATCGCAATTTAAATAAACCAGTGGAAATTGACTAAAAACGGTCTTTTATGATATATTTATAATGATTTTCCATCAAGTAGAAGCTACAACCATCCATAATTTAATAAACGTACGTCAAACCGAACGTCATTGTTATTTTTTTTTTTTTAATGGGCGTAGACTCTAAGTATACTATTTTAATAAATTTCATTTTGTTATCTAAAGAGGTTAAATTAAGGCGCGACGGATTTTATCTTCAGGGGAACTTACGTATTTATATTTATATATATATATATATATATATATATATATATATATATATATATATATATATATATATATATATATATATATACCGGGTGACACAGCCAACATGTAACACCCTGTAATTTCTTTATTTTGAAACTTACATACTTGTATTTTTAGATACCAGAATGGGACATTATTAGGCTTTTTATCGCTTAAGAAATATTTTTAACTACTTCCGGTTTGACCGGAAGTGATTGAAACTTTCTTATTTTTAATGGAACCCTGAATCTTCTTTTACCAATTTCAATTCGCTTTGAAATTCTTTTTCCAATGATGTATCACAAGTTGACATTTGTTTGACAGGTGACCGGCAAAAACTGATTTAATCTCTTAGACTTAGGCGGCCATAGCGGATATAGTAGCAATTGATTTTGTTCGTTTTATTTCACTTTGGAAAGAATTTAAGACTATCCATTTATTGTGCCATTTTCGCGAGTCTAAGTGGCTCCTACAGAATTTTATGCTTTACATTCAGTTACAGAATTTTCTCTTTAAATAATGCTCAATATACCGAAATTAAGATAGGAACACATATTTTTTATTTAACATAGTTACACATTACAGGTTTTTTTTGCCAATGTACATCTAAAAGAACTATGTAACGCCAATTGGATTTAATATTATTTTCAGAAAACAAACCGTTTTATTATGCAATAATGTAATATCAACAAATTCCATTACGGACTTAGTAGGCTGTGATAAAACAGATGAACCGAAAGTCATGGTTGTTGCGTGTTACCAAAATGGCCATTATTATTGTTTACTTTACGACAAAAATAATTTTTCGTTAACAAGAATGTATTCAACGGATGAAAAAGTAGACATGTTATTAATTTATGGAGAGTGCAGAAAGAATAGCCGACAAGCCGCCGAGCTGTACATGGCAAGATATCCCGATAGGAGGCACCCACCCAACAATTATTTTTTAAGGGTAGAGCAGCAGTTTAGAAGGCAACCGATTGAACCTGCTAATGTATTTATTGGTGACGAAGAGTCAGAAATCAATGTATTGGTCATTGTTCAGGTAGATCCTATAATTTCTCTAAGACATGTTGAAGAACAAACCGGTGTAAGTCGTGAAAACGCTCGCCGCATTTTATAAAAATATAAATTCAGGTCCTACAATTATCAAATAAATCAACATTTATTTCAAACAAATTACCAAAGAAGAATGGATTATTGTAATTGGTTTTTGCAAAGATACCTCCTTGATAACCAATTTCAATACAACATTCTATTTTCGGATGAATCTAGATTTACCAAGTTGGGTCTATTTAATCGCAAAAATACTCGATATTGAGCCCAAAAAAATCGTAAAATTATGCGAGAAAGTGCCTATCAAGAAAGATTCGGCTTTAACGTGTGGTTGGTTATCCTTGGCACAAGAATTATTGGTCTTATTATATTTGATGATGCGTTAAATGGAGAAAGATATTTGGAGTTCATTCAAAATGATGTTGAAGATTTTTTAGAAACTTTACTTTTAAATCGTGGAGACATAATTTTCCAGCAGGATGGCGCTCCAGCCCACAATAGTAGAAATGTAGTAAACTACTTGAATCAAAGATTTGGTGCAAATTGATTAGGTACCAATGGACCTTATAAGTGGCCTGCAAGATCGCCAGATCTTACGCCTCTTGATTTTTTTATATGCAACCATCTAAAAGAAAAAGTTTTCAAAAATCCACCAACAGACAGAAATGATTTAAAAATGCGCTTAAGAAGAGCAGTAAATCAAATTACTGAAATTCAGTTGGAGGACGTTATGAGACCTAGGGTAAGAACAACAAGATTGTATAGGATTAACAACGGACAGCATTTTGAACATATTGTGTTACTTAGTTAAAATATTACTTCTTTCTAATATAATTAATTACAATTATCGGTTTTAATAACAGAAATGATTACAGGGTAAATAACGCAACAGTATTTAACTTGATAATATATTAATTGAAAAATCATCTTGGCAAGAGTAAGTAACTTTCTTTTTAAAGTATATTTATCATAATTGAAACAAATTATTTTCAAAGAAAATTGTAGAACGTATCTAAAGGAAAGTATTTGAAAATGTGAAAGTTCTTATTTATAAACAGTTTAAAGGAATTTTCCAATATGAAAGCTTTTTAAATTCATTCAATATTCTGTGTCATATTTTCAATACAGTCTATCAAGTAACAACGTGTCCGCGATAATTCATTTTTGGTAGATGCGATTCTAGCGATTCAACAAAAAATCGGTAGAGGGAACCGCGGCTGCTAAATATATTATCGGTATCGTTTGTGAAGAAGTGGGTAAATCATTTTAACGAGCCGAAAAATGTCGACGACTTGCCAAAACATGGCTCGGTAGGAAAGTTTTCTTGGGACCTGAAATTGACGCTGCGTCAAGGAGCAGCAAAATTAAGAAAATCTGGTTTGAATGTCTACATTCGACAACGTCTTCGTGCTCGTGATGTCAAATTCCGAAGCACATTGAAGAAACTTTTGCTGGGCGAAAATCACGTCGTGAAGCGGCTAGCTTGGGCCCACGATAAGATACTAGAGTGACTCTCACAATCGCCGGACGCCAACCCTATTGAAAACGTTTGGTTCCTTGTAAAGAAAAAGCTCAGAGAAAAGACTCTGGAGGGTTTCGACTCAGTTGCCTCGAAGATGTCAGGCGATTATTGATGCAGGAGGCGATTGGACAACTTACTAAGGTAATTGCGCCGTTGTTAGTAGACCAAAGAATACATTGGTTGCAAAAAAATGTTCTCGAAACACATTTTTTCAAGAATACGAGCTGTCACGTTCTTACTTGCCAGACCGTATTAGTAAGTTATAGTTTTTTTATTACCAGGAAGAGAATATTTTCTTTGTATATATTTTTTAAAAGAATTAAACCGAAATATTTCAGCAGTTATGGAATTATTACTAATCTATTGGTTAGTTTAATTGCAAGTTTTTTGATATTCATATAGACTAGCTGACAACTGATAAAACGCTATATTTGTTTAATCGTCAACATAATTTGTAAGACAAAAAGTTTTCTGCAGGTGGCGTCCAAAATTTAAGAAAAAGTACACTCAGCAGTATATCCAATAACTTGGACCTATTCTCTCCGACATAAGAATAGTCGTAAGCATTCAAGGTAAGCCTTTATGCTATAATAGGTGGATTATTGATAGTTTAATCTTAAAACTTTTATATTTGCAAAATATATTACCGACGTCAGAGTTACGCATGTTTCGTAAACATTTGAATAACTGGCTTCAATTCATGCAAAAATAATCCTACGTTACCCAGTATAAGTGCAATAAATCGATACACCTATGCAACAGCATTCCTCTGTCCTAATACCCCAAATTTAGAAAATGAGGTCACTTGACTAGTTAAAGTCGTTTGTTTGATTTTAAAATAGAATCGCTGGCAACTTGATACAGGACACATTTTTAGCGAAAGAGAATATAAAGAGGAACTTAAAGTAAACGTCTCATTTTAATAGCCGTATAACTCAAGTTAATAGCTAAACACTACAACTATAAATATACTGGGCACGACATTTATTTTTTACAGGTGCATAAAAACCTTGTAAAATTAAACTGAATAAAAAAAGCCATATCAGGACGGTTGCAGTGACACATTCACCTTGTTCTACAAGGAAGGCGAAAATTCAGACAGTGGAAATATATACGGAATTCATTCAAAACCTTGCTGTTGAACAACTGCTATATTTCAAGAAACTATCAAAAGCTGTAAATTCACTGAGTTAACATCCACTTTATAGCCAAAATTTAGCGACCTGTGACTTTTCCTTCCTTTTTGTTTTCTCAGATAAGGAGTTGAAAGCTGTCATCGCATCTTGTTTCGAGGTATAAAGGATTTTTTTGGATGGAATGGGAACAAATCGAGACCCGCTTGATTAAGTGTATTAGTGGAGACGGTAGTTATAAAAAAAATCTATTTTTTAAGCTTTGCCAGGTCCGCCTCATAGCTATGAAGAAAACTTAAAAAATGTCGTACTTTATACCTGATGAACAAAAAAACTTTATTATCATAATACTGAGGTCATGTTGACAAAGGTGGATCAAAATACTACTGTCTAAATACTGAGCTTTAATAAAAAAAATGTACTAAAGATAAATAAATAAAATAAACTGAACAACGTACAAACAAATAATATTCAAATACCATATACGGCTAAAATAGAGTTTAAGATTAAAAATTTACTATTTATACAATATAATAAATATGGTAGAATCTGTGAAGAACGATCTGTTGTTTATATTATGTCTCGAATCGCCGGGATCTAGTCGATTGTGTTATTGATATACCTTGGAATCTGCCTCTCTAACATAATTAAAAATATTATCCTAATTTTGTTAATTTTAACAGTTACCGGGATCTAGCCAACAAAGCACACACCCACATATACAGTCCAAAAAGTCTCCATACACCACCTGCTTTCTATACTATTTTTCTGTTATGTTTAACTAATTAATTGGAACTATGAGAAAACATGTTTAAATTAATATTTGAAACTTGAAAACCAACCAGGATTAGTATTAAAAACAACTACGGAACATTTTATTTAGAAGTTACATCATTGTTACAAAAATGTAAACAAAATGAATATTTAAAAAGTCTCCATACACTCAAGAAGTGCATTGAAAAAAAAACACATTATAATCAGCCGCATTTTATCAAGCTATCTATTGCTTGTTGAACCGAAAACAAATATATAATTTTCGGCCATACTTTATAATTTGTTACTTGTTGCTAATAATTTTGCAGTGGGTTTTCAAAGTAGTATTAAAAATGAGCTAGAGAAATTATGAAATTCCATTTTAAATTCGAAAGATTATAATTGATTTGTGGAAAGATGGATAATCGTACAGAAATATAGGAAAGATTGTTAAAAAGTTGCATGCTACTGTTCAGTACATTGTAAACCAGGCGGGAACTAACACCAGTTTTCTGTAGACTTTTCAACCTATCCTACAGAAAGGGAATATTTCCTTCCTGCTGGAAATGTGCCACAGTTCAGCCGATACCTAAAAAAGGCAAGAAGACCTTGCCGCCAAATAACTACCGACCAATCGCACTGCTTTCAATAATATCAAAAGTCATGGAAAAGGCTATCAATCAGCATCGTCTAAAATATCTTGAAGGATTCAACATTATTAGCGATTATCAATATGGCTTTCGTAAAAATAGATCAACAGGAGATCTTCTGACTTATGTAACACACGTTTGAAACAACGCAACTGAACACTTTGGAGAATCTCGAGCGGTTGCTCTGACATATCCAAGGCATTCGACCGTGTTTGGCACGATAGGCTGTTGGCTAAGCTACGCTCTTATGGTATGTCTGAAAAGTTCTGTTTGTGACTCTCATGTTTCCTCAGAGAGCGTTCTCTACGAGTGGCAATCGACGAATTTCTTTCTAACACCTTCACTATCACCGCCGGTGTACCTCAAGGCTCCATACTGTCTCCTACTCTTTTTCTCATTTACATTAACGATCTGCTGGAAAAGACCGAGAATCCAAATTATAGCTTTGCAGATGACAGTACGCTTATCTCTTCATTCACTTTGAACGCTCGGACATCGGCTACCCAGACGAATATCCGCAGACAGCAGGAAGTCATTCAACTTAACAAAGACCTGGAAGAAATTTTATCTTGGAGTGACAGTAACCAAGTGGAATTTAACTCTACAAAAACCCAGGCGGCAGTTTTTCCTAAAAAAGTTAACGTTGCTGAACCCGACATAGTTATGTCGGGGCACTCCATTCCTCTAACATCGTCACTCAATTTGTTGAGCGTTAATTTGGGAACAAATATGTCCTGACATGAACATGTTGCAGGCATAGCAAGGAGAGCTTCTCAAAAGTTGGGAATATTATTTCGTACCAGAAAGCTTTACACTCCACAACAACTGTTAATTCTTTACAAAGCTCAAATTTGACCAATTATGGAATACTGCTCCCATGTTTGGGGCTCCGCTCATAAATATACACTGCATTTGTCGGATTCTATTCAGAGAAGAGCTGTTCGTCTGATCTTAGACCCGGAACTGACCGGCGGCCTTGATTCGCTGGAACATCGAAGAACGGTTGGCGACTTGAGCCTATTCTACAAGTATTTTCATGGAAAGTGTTCAAAGGATGTGGCCTGCTTAATTCCTCCCAGAGCGGTGCATGTTAGAAGTACACGTTGCGCTAATACTTCACATCCGTATGAGGTTCAGCTTGTTACTCCTCGTACAACGCTTTTCAAGCAGTCTTTTATATGGAAAACATCATCCCTTTGGAATAATTTGCCCAGGATTGTGTTTCCCACCGAGTACAATTTTCAGCGATTCAAGAACAACGCGAATCGCTTTTTCCGCACACGTGTCGCTCCTGTAGCGCTTTAGGGACTTCTTTTCCTGCAGCACGTGTGCTAGACCCATAAAAAGTATAAATCAACGAGTTCCTATAAAATTCGACCAGGCTCCGGTCGTCTCAAGAAACTGACTCCACGTGAAGAGGTCAGTATTGTTAGACAAATAATTATAGATCCCAAGAAAAGTGCACCAAAATTAAAAAAGGAAGTAGTGGAACTATTTTCGAAAAATGTTTGTTCACAAACAGTGAGAAATTATTTACACAGGGCAGGCTATAAGGGGAGTGCAGTCAGGAAGAAGCCATTAATTTCGGAAGCTAATCGCAAAAAGCAGTTAGCTTTTGCTAGGGAATACGTTACTAAACCTCCTGAATTTTGGGAATCCGTAATCTTTAATGATGAAACTAAAATTAACTCTTTTGGGTCTGATGGCAGAACTAAAGTTTGGAGAAAGAAGTATACCGCATTCGATATTAAAAACATTTGTTTCACGGTGAGACAAGGGGGTGGCAGTGTTTTGCTTTGGGGATGCATGTCTGCTGGAGGGGTTAGAAATTTACATTTTATAAATGGTACCATAGATCAGCATGTTTATCTGAAGATTTTGAGAGACAATTTAAGAGAAAGTAGCCAAAAATTTGAACTCGAAAAAAAAAATACATTTTCCAACAGGACAATGATCCGCATACCGCAAATCTGGTGCGGGAATGGATGATCCATAAGGTGCGACAGCAACTGCATACACCTTCGCAATCACCCGATGTTAACCCCATCGAGCATTTATGGGAAGAACAAACGGCGCGTTCGCAAACATAATGTTTCAAATAGAGAAGAATTAAAAAACAGAATGTTGAAGGAATAGGAGAACATGCCAGCAGAAGTTACTAGAAAGCTGAAGGAATAGGATAACATGCCAGCACAAGTTACTAGAAAGCTGGTTGCAAGCATGACAAAAAGGTTGCAGGAGATTATTAAGGCCAACGGCGGTCCTACTAAATATAGTTTCAACGAAGTGAAAAAATGTGGATGGTTATAACGTGTTTTTTTCCATGCAGTTCTTGAATGTGTGGAGATTTTTGGACATTAATTTTGTTTACATTTTTATAACAATGATGTAACTTCTAAATAAAATGTTCAGTAGTTGTTTTTAATATTAATCCTCGTTGGTTAAGTTTCAAGTATTAATTTAAACAAGTTTTCTCGTAGTTACAATTAATTAGTTAAACATAACAGAAAAATATTATAGAAAGCAGGTGGTATACGGAGACTTTTTGGAATGACTGTATAAGAAATTTTTGTTATCCATTGCAGTTTTCAAAATACAAAGTGTCCCATAAAAATTTTAATTCCAAAATATGTACGGCAAAAAATTGGTAGAAGTGATATACCCAGTATTTCTCTTGCAACATCGTTCTAAAATACGTATCGAAATCAATATTTTAAATGATTGGTACTGTAGGAAAAGATATTAGTCACATAAAATTAGTAGAGTAAAAGAAGATATTTACAACTAAACTCTGCTATTTTTCTGTACATACTGATCCTATTAAAATTTGAAAATAATGAAAAAATCCATAATTTTCAGAATTTTTTTGTTTCTGTTAAAATTTGAAAATAATGAAAAAACTACATCAATCTAAGATTTTTCAACTCCAATAGTCACGATTCAATATGTCAACGAAACCCTCACATCGCCTCGTTAACATCTTATATACCACAATATATACGAAGTAAGACCTCTATACACTTCCTCCAAACCTATTAACCTCCTATGTGTTTGACCCCCAATAATTGAAAATAATAAGAAATAATACTATATTCAGATTCTTCGACTTTTAAATTCTAAAAAGGACGTAGAGATCACGATATATATAAAGCAACACAGATAACCCCCTTCTCTCTCTCATCTTGAAAGTTTTCGCCATCTGTCTCTGTTTTCTGCTCGCCTCAGGGCATAGGTCACTCTAAGTACCGTTCCTGATTTTACCTGATCGGCCATGACCAGCCTTTCCAAATTGTCCGAGTCTCTTCTTGCTGTGTGACCAAAAAATTCTCTGGTAACAAATAGTGGACAATTTTATTTTAATATTTAGTTGTTCGAGGATGGATTTGTTTGTTCTTTTGACTGTCCACATTTAGAGGGCGCCTATCTTCTGCTGGACAAATTGTCCATAATTCGGATCCACAGAGGAAGATGCTGAAGATTACACTTTGAACAAGTCTCATTTTCGTCTTGTTTATGATGTCCTGATCTTGCCAGATTCTTGTAAGTCTATTGACTGCTGATATAGTCATCAGCACTTTACTTCTTTCGCATATTCTCTCTGACTGATCAGCAGTGATTCCAAATATACAAAGTACTGACACACATCCAGGCCGAATAACTCTCCGGTACGAGTCAGTTATTTAGTTCTATCAATTACCATGATTTTAGTTTTTACCTTGTTGATGACCTACATAGTCACTATCTTTTTCAATTCTATTGTATTAGCGAGTTCTGACATTTCTTTTTTAGTAGTATCCCCTTATGAGTTTGAATAATTATTTATAATTAAAATTTGTTTGTATTCAACCAAAAACCAAGAAAAAGTTTCATACTGATATTGAAAATGATCAAAATTTGACCACCTTCCCTGTTGCTCACTTCCATTTCTCCCTCAAATATAATATGTGTAACAAATTCGAGAGGTATTTGACAGACGACGGAATGGGGGAAATGGGGGACTACATTACGTAATCTACGGATCCAGAAACGTGAAAAATTGCAAAAATCTGAAGAGGTGATTTTTTCGATAATATTCAATTCAATTATTAAATGAAAGAAAACCTTTATTTTGAATGAAACTAGAATTTTTGGAAGATTATTTCCTAACAATAATGTGCTCTAACTGTGAACCTTTACATCCAAGAGGAGAAATTATTGATCACTGTTCGGAACGTCGCCGTCGTTTACGTGATTGCTGCCATTTCTTGTTAGAGATATTTTATTTTAATTATCATATTATTTATTTAATTATAATTATCTGTCCAGGAAAAAAATCATCAGCGTCAAATCGGGACTAGGTGGCAGCCAACTTTTGCTACGAATTGATTTAGGAAGGTTCGCAGAATGAGTGGCAAAAATGTATTCGACATGTGTGATGTCGTCCCATTCTACTGAAGCTAGGTTCTTTGGTTATAACTGTCAAAATTTTGTAAAGGTAGTGTAAAGAAGTTCTCAAATATATCCACATATCGCTCGAAATTAAGAGATATGCGGTCTCGGCCAGCCTCTAAGAAGGACGGACAGATTTTTCCAAGTGACACTGTGGCCCAAGCTGTCAGTTTCGGAACACATAAAGGCTTATGAGGCTTTAGTCTTGGATTTATTGAACTCCAATAATGGCAATTCTGTGCATAGACGTATCCAATAAAGTAAAAAAATGCGTGATTGAAGAATAAAATCGTAAACAAACCAGCAGTATTTTGTAGTGGTGTGGACACACAAGTCTTTAAGAAACATGCGTTACAACGAACTTCTGGACACATTTACGAGGTCTGATATCATCCGTTCATGATGTCTGTCTGAGGCGTACTTAATATGGAACCAATTTTTTAAAAATTTCTGCAATCATTTTTTAATCATTTAAATACTCAGGAGCTTCAATTATGCAGTGTAAATGATATAAAATCCGAAGTTCTTGCCAGTCTGTAGTCGAAGAATTGTTATTTTAATAAAACTCCTGCAGATAAAAAAGTATATTCCGCCCCGAGGAAACCCTCCATAGTAACTAAATTTCCAAGAACCGGATATACGCTGAGTGCCACAACCTTGCCTCCACCACCCGTTGCAATAGTACAAATTAGAACCTATGTACAAAAAGTTACTGAAACTAAAATATCAATAAAAGTTTTCAAATTAACAGCAGCTTACTAAATTACTGTTTTAATTTAGAGAAATGTAATATTAATACGTACCTAAAACAATTCAGCATGCAGTAATAATGTCCCGGTTCATCTGGAATAATTTGAAATAATATTACATTTCTGGATAATAATTAGAATATTGCAAACATAGCTAGAAGCAAATTGGTAAATCTATATCGTTAAACATTAAACTAATTGAAATCCAAAAATAGGATTATAATTATTATAGGTCGGCGATTTTGGAGACAAGCGCTTTATAATTTAGTTACTTCTTTAGTACACATACACCCCTTTAGAATTGATTTCGTTTCTAGGAACAAATTAGTTAAATTATTCATTATGCAGCTGAATTTAACTGTTGCATAGCAATTTTTAGGTTACTAAATGCGCAATTTCACTGAGGCAACATGTAGAATGCGGTATTTACGTATACCACACACAGTCTTTCAATCAAAATAACACGAATCGACAAGAAGCAAGTATCTTTGCCGCATACACATGTTAAATTTTGTTGCCGGGACGCACGCGTCACCTCTCGACATTTTTCAACATGTCGAACAACGTCGTCTTTATCCAACAGTCAGTGGATCGGTGCGGCTTGTATCTTGCGACATGGAGTGAAATATTGAAAAAATTACCTTTTTTTTTTATTGTAGATTATCATAATTTATCGGAGTAATGGAATAATAAAATTAGAGAATGTAAAGATAACAGGATAAAAAATGATAAGCTGAAGCAGATAGCTAGTAAGTACGATTGCACTGTAATTGATTTAAAAAAGAAAATCAAGAATTTGCGTTCAGCTTTCCATCGTGAACGGAAAAAAGTACACTCAAAACAGGGTGGTTCATCTCCTAGCAAAAAAGGCAAATGGTTTGCGTTTGACCTTTTAAGTTTTTTATTGGACGTCTATCTGCCTAGATCATCATTGTCAACTGCTGTCAGTGATGAGGAGGACTTTGAGGTGAATTTTTTTAATAAATACATAACTTAATTACCTTAATTTGAATAATTATTATATATTTCAATAGTACATATTATAAAAGTTGGGCATGAAGGTCCTGCCAATGCACACGTCTTTCATCTAACTGAAAACATGTCATAAATTCGGTTCTCGCTCCGTTAGCTTCTAAAGTTAACCTCCGTGCTGTATGTTGCAAATCGTGCAGACCAGTATCGCTTTGGATAACTGCCCTCCATGATACCGGAATAATATATCCATCTTGTGTTTTATTGTCAAAAACGCCTTCAGAAGAGTATAGTGATCACGATGTTTAACTCCTTTTCAAAAAGTTATGATAAATGCATGTTGTTGTGATGATTTCAACGTCTTTCACATTATCATTAGTGGTTTATTAAATACACGAAACACAGATTAGGGATGCAAACAATACATCGATGTTTTAGTCAAAAAACATCGATGCATCGACGTTAATTCAAGCGATGTTTCTTATCGATGTTTTTTACGTCTAGCGGAAATACTCACTATTTCAAACAGCTCCACCTATTGTAATACTACTTCAACTATTGTTAGCGATATTGACTGACCCACGAAATATTTCTCTAGCTAGTTGAAAATAAGACTGATAGATGGCACTGTTTCCTATTAATAAATGAATGAACAATAATTTGAATGTTATATTCACTTCCTTCGTCCAGTTCGTTTAATTATCATTCAGTCACAATGCAATATAAATTACAAAAGACTTGCCAGAAGTTGGCTGTATGGCATAGGACCCTTTGCTTATCCTAGTTTTAATAAATAAAGTCGACCAAAAAAATACATACAAATTACAATACAAAACTTCGGCTTTCTTGTCTACTCCTGTACTATAAAATTGTTTCTCCGTGAAATATGGTGACTTTTTGTGAAAAACAGACTGATTTGATTGAAATGTCGGGAACAAATAAATCATTTCTTGCAGTAACAATCCATTTTTTGGATAAATTATAGCTTCTGAGTGGGATATTGGAAGTAATCGAGCTACACGAGAGCCATACAGCTGATTATTTAGAACGAAAGTTGTCCCAGCTCCTCAATAAGTGGAAAGTTTCCATAGGGAGGGTTTCTGCTTAGGTCATGGATAATGATAGTACAAAGATGAAACTGAATTGCAGCTCGTTTGATCACAAAAAGATTTTGTGATGTGTTGTTGTTTCGCACACACGACCAGTTTAACAGTCACTCAGGCGATAGCTAAGTCTATGGAAACTTTGGTCAGCAAAGTACATGAAATTGTTAAATATATCAACATTAATGCCACTAATGAACTGCGTAAGAAACAGACACATGCCGGATCTTCTGAAGAAAAGACGAAGGAAAGAATTCTCGATGTCAAAACGCAATGGAACTCCTGTTAGTATATGTTAAAGAGGTTCCTCCAATTAGTTTCTATTGCAAGCGAAATATTGCTCACTAGTCCAGGAACTCCCTATATGATTAATGGCTCTGAGCTGAATAATGTCAAGAAAGTATTCGAGCTATTAAAATCATACGAAATAGAAACCAAAGAGATTTTGGCGGAATTACCATATACGTGACTGTCAGAAAAATGGTACCGCTAGTAAGTAGCTTAAAGAAGCCTTGAAGAATAGTTCAGTTCACCAATTCATGACCGAATTAAAAAATGAATTGCAAAACCAAATGAGTAAACGGTTCGAGAAACTGGAACACAACTCAATTTTGGCGCTGGCAACTACTCTAGACCTGCGATTCAAGCTACTGCACTTTAAAGATCCCTTTACTAAGAGTAAATTGGTCAGTTATTTAAATTAATGGATTTGAAAAACTAGCCAATAACGCCAATAGATCAGAATCGTCTGACGAGTGGGAAAAAGAAAAAAAGGCCATTGATATTTGGGAATACCATCAGCATTTGGTCCACAGTAACATGAAGGTGAAACAGACATCTTCTTCAACAGCAGAGACTGAGGTAAAAATGTAAAAATGTACCTTCGACTGTTGCTCCCATAACCCAGAATCCCAATGAAATATGGGATGACGTGAAAAGTATGTCCCTGGGACTGTACAAGTACGCTATACCTATTGTAGCGAATGACTGTCTTCAAAGCCATAGATCAACAAAGAAATCGATTGATAGAAAAATGTCTTTTCAAATTATTGTTTCTGAATTCGGTTTTAAATAGATAAATTATAGTTTTGTCTTTATAAGTTTTTTCTGATTATTATTAAAGTTTTGTATTTGTAAGTTTTTTCTGATTATCATTAATGAAAAAACTACTCTATAATTGTAAATGAATTTGATTTAAAAAAAAACTCCTCAGTGTACACACATATACTATCCTTTTATGCTCACAATAAAAAACAATTGGAAAAAAAAAAAGATCGATGTTTTCGAGACGATGTTTTTTCGACATCGATATTTTATTAAAAACTTCGATACGTCGATACATCGATGTTTTACAGTACTATGTTTGCATCCCTAACACAGATACTAGCAACCTAAAAGTATTTTCCACTGCTTTGCGAGCGCGTGAATGTCTATATTTGTATTGTCTCTGACAAGAGCCTTGTCGTAGTAGCCGCTAAAGGGTTTCATGATGTGTTCCTGTAGAGGGAATGCATCATCCTTCAATATTACATAAAGCGATAACTTGTTGCTACCACGAAGTGGTTGTGGTTGAGGTAATTGTAGGTTTCCATTTACTAGTTTCTTATAAAATAACGTTTCTCGAAAAACACGTCTGTCAGAAATTCTACCTTGGCAACCAATATTAGCGTATTTGAAATTATAATTGGCGTCAGAAATGACGAAAGTTCCTTTTTAGTTGGAAAACATACTGCAACTGTTTTTTAAGTTTTATTTGACTATGTGTTTTCCGTCACAAGATCCAACACAATGTGGGTAATTCCAGGAAACTTCAAAACCTTTTCCGACCTTTCTCCACCGATCTTCAGTGCACAGCGTCTGGAAAAATTCAAAACAAATTCAGTTATCTAGTAACTCCCTTTTTGTAATTCCAGGAAGAAGAGTAAGAAGGCAGCCGACACACTCAAGATAAAGCAGAAGTCGATGAGCCTCGAAATCAGTATGAAATGTCCAATAAACAAGAAAAATTGACTACCCCGAAAAAAACACGGAAGCATTTATCTCCTTCGGGTCGTGAAGAGAAGGCAAATAATATTCTAAAAAGTGCGTGTCAAAGAGATGATTGCTCAACATATGGAGATCATATTGCTAATCAGCTGCGAAATTTAAGCTCTTGAGCACGAACAATCGTTAAGCACATATTAAATAACATATTAATTGAAGCAGCTATGGTACACATCTTCACACCAACTACGAAAGTAGTAGTTCTACTGTTTTATCCTCTGTGCAATCTGCATCGACGTTTACTGACTGTTCACAGCCATCCAACCACTCAGAAAATCTTTTGGTTTTTCTAGTAGTACTTTCTGAAGTCCTAAGTAGTAATTCTCTGCCGAAATGATTTGAAATCTTCTACTAATATATTTTTGTATGAGAATAAATAAGTAAAATGTTTAACTTAATAATATTTTTACTTGCCTCGACAAAATCATGTAGAACGTCGATCAAAGCTCTGCATCAACTCTGGCATAATTCCAGAAATGTTTGACTGAGATATCCGAGACAAATACATAAGTGATAGCCAAATATCTCAGTGTTACCAACATCCTCACAGAAGGTGGTATTGCCTCACGGAAGTTGGTATCAGATTTCTTTATAACACATGGGCTGAAAAGTCCCGGGCCTAACACATAGATGGCGCTAGTTTTATTGCAGTCACCTTTTTTTCAGATAATACTAACCTTCAAAAGACAGCTGTTAAAATTTCATGATATTCTATTCATTAGTTTGTGAGTTATTGTGCTAAGAGTGACGCTACTTTTGTTATTTTCAAAACAATGGATCAAAAACAATTTCGTGTTTTAATTTTACACTGCTTCTTGATGGGAAAAAATACCGTTCAAGCGAAGAAATGGCTTGAAAAGTGTTATGGGGACTCCGCTCCATCAGAAACAACAATAAAACGTTGGTTTGCTGACTTCAAACGTGGTCGTAGAGACACCGATGATGCAGAACGCAGTGGACGTCCAAATGAGGCGGTAACACCAGAAAACATCAAAAAAATCCATAAAATCGTTTTGAATGATCGAAAAGTGAAGTTGCGTGAGTTAGCTGACATCGTAAAGATATCAGAAGAACGTGTTGGCTTTATATTGCATGAGCATTTGACTATAAGAAAGCTCTGTTCAAAGTGGGTGCCGCGTTTGCTCACTGTTGATCAAAAACAAGAACGTGTTGATGATTCTGAGCAGTGTTTGGCCATGTTTAAACGTAACAAACCGGAATTTTTGCGTCGATATGTGACAATGGATGAAACATGGATCCATCACTTCACTCCGGAATCAAAACGATCGTCATCTGAGTGGACAGCAACTGGTGAACCTCGTCCAAAGCGCCCGAAAGCACAACAATCGGCTGGAAAGGTTATGGCCTCGGTATTTTGGGATGTGCGTGGTGTAATATTCATCGACTATCTTGAGAATGGAAATACCATCAACAGTGAATATTATATAGCGTTATTGGAGCGTTTGAAGGCCGAAATTGCAAAGAAACGACCGCATATGGCAAAGAAAAAAAATTTTGTTTCATCAAGACAACGCACCGTGTCACAAGTCAATCAAAACAATGGCAAAACTACATGAATTGAACTTCGAATTGCTCCCACATCCACCGTATTCGCCAGATTTGGCTCCCAGCGACTACTGGCTGTTCGCAGACCTGAAAAAAATGCTCGCCGGTAAGAAATTTCGCACAAATGAAGAGGTTATCGCTGAAACTGAGGCCTATTTTGAGGCAAAAGATAAATCGTTCTACAAAAGTGGTATTGAAATGTTAGAGCGGCGCTGGAATGATTGCGTTGCTCTTGATGGAGATTACGTTGATGAATAAAGCTAATTTTGAACCAAAAAAACCATGTTTTCTTTGTTAGGCCCGGGACTTTTCAGCCCATGTGTTAATAGGTGAGATTTTCTCAAGCAAGTACTCAAAATCTTCTCTATGCTCATTCGTGTGAAATTTCTAAATAAAGCCTCATCGTTAGTAACCAGTTTCTTGTAAAAATCATTCTAAGCTTCTTGATTACCAACACATAATTCTTTTCTTCACCACCGTGGTTTTTTTTCTTTTACAATTCAAATCTATTACCAAATATGCAGCCGCCACGACCGTTTGTAAAGACATGATGCACCAAACTATTTGCCTCCGTTTAAGCCGCATGCTACAAGCATAGACGACAAAAAAGCATGCGACGCGGGGAGTCAAATTCCGCATGCGACATTGTTAAAATTTGTAGCATATAGTACCACAAGTAGCATGCCTCTTGTCGTTCAGTGTTGCCTCAGTGGAATTGCGCGTTAAGGAGTTTCTAGACATCTGTTAATTTCAATTAATTTTCATGAAGAATATTGGCGAAAAATTGTAAAATAAATACTAAATTTGATATTTTTCATACTAAAGAATACGTTAAACCTTGTATAACAACTTCATATTTGAAATGATAGCTACTTGAGAATGATTAATGAAAAGAAGTTAAGTAAAGTTAAAGCCGTTCAAATTGGAAATAATGAAAAAATCGTAATTTTCAGCTTCTACTAAAAAAAAAAAATAGTAAAAGCAACCCTTTATCCTCTACCACGCTTCATTAACTATTTATGTACTTACTATGGATAATCATGTATAAAATTTGCTTATTATAACAGGAAAAATTATTAAAATAAAATTGAAACTACAAAATTCAACAACTCCACCCTTTCACATCCTTCCACTGAAAACTATAGGTTTTTCCCTACCACCGATTTTAATGGATGAGGTCTCATAATGTTTATCTTCACTCTGCAAGTGATACTGCCTATAAAACTAAGGATCTATGAAATCATTTCCTATATTGTAAATATACCTCCAACTGACAATTCCATCTAGATACCATTTCTGTTAAAACTAGGACTAAAAATAGCATGATTTTTAAATTCCTTGTGTCTAAGAATCCTGATATAAACGTATAAAATAATCTATTCGAGAAAACATCCTTTCCAACCCCCCACCTCAACCCTAATTTAGCTAAAAAAATAGTTGAATGTCGCAACAAAAAAAATCAAGGAAAGTTGTAACAATACTTTTGAAAGTAGATAACATTTATTGATTCCCAACCCTATCACCCCCTACTTCTGAAGGAATATCACTCAAAAGTTATAGGTTGTGGATGAAACTGGTGGATGTCTCATTTCGTCTAATCATGCCAACAAACAGATGGACAGACTGGTAGAAATATAAAACTATGTTTTTCGTGATCTAGGGACATTGAAA
>CM032455.1:50747200-50769599 GCA_019049505.1 Pachyrhynchus sulphureomaculatus
TCTGGCCAGGTTATCTATCTATAATATATATATATATATATATATATATATATATATATATATATATATATATATATATAATGCAACGTCTCTCTGTCTATCTGTCCGTTAGTGCGTTTTTTTTAAAACATTTATGTGTTCTCTGGCCAAGTTATAGGATATATTTTATTGCGTTAGGTAACATAAAGAATAAGCAGTGACCATAATAGTGAATCAAGTCGGAAAAAAGGTTACCGTTAGCGGGTTCTCTTGCAATACAATGCCTAAACCAATAAATATGGAACAATATCATGTTCCAAAGAATATAATATATATAAAATGCAACGTCTCTCTGTCTGTCTTTCCGTCAGTGCGCTTATCACTTGAGAACCACTTATCCGATTTACGTGTTTTTATAAATTTATACATACGTTCTATATAATTCGATATAAGCCTAGATATTGGGAGATAAGATGAGGTAATGGGAGATAAGTATAAATAATGAGAGATAAGGAGAAATAATGGAAGATAAGGAGAAATATTGCGAGATAAGTCGAGATAAGGCTAGATAATGGGAAATAAGGTGAGATAATGGGAGATAAGGAGAAATAATGGAAGATAAGGAAAAATAATGGGAGATAAGGGGAAATAATGGCAGATATTTTATTACGTTAGGTAACATGAGGAATAAACAGTGATGACAGTAGTGAATCAAGTCCACGCGAGCGGAGCTGCGGGCACTGCTAGTATATATATATATATATATATATATATATATATATATATATATATATATATATATATATATATATATATATGTATATATGTATATATATATATATATATATATATATATATATATATATATATATATATATATATATATATATATATATATATATATATATGGCCAATCAATAAGTTTTGAAAGCGGACATGAAAAGATGAATTAATGAGTCTAAATACATTTATTCTTCAGTATAATCTCCCTTAACCCCAATACATTTTTTCTAGCAATTCATTTACCTCATCTCTGAAGTTGTTTTTCGGAAGACCTTCAAAATACCCATTTACGGATGCTATCACCTCATCATTTGTTGAAAAACGCTTCCCACGTAGAAATCTTTTGAGGTTTGGGAACAGATGGAGGTCAGACAGAGCCAGATCTGGCGAATAGAGTGGATGTTCAAATAATTCGTACTTTAATCCGACCAGTTTTGCCGTTGCCAAAGCACCTCTGTGAGCAGGTGCGTTGTCATGATGAAAGATGAATTTTCTTCTACAGCTGGTCCAAAAGGCAATAATACTCTCCTGTAACTGTTTTACCGGTTTGAAGGTAATTAATTAACAAAATCCCTTTTGTATCCCACAAAACTGATGCAATAATTTCTTTCGACGACTTTGACCACTTTAGCTGAACAACCAGGCTCAGTCCACTGTACGGCTCGTTGTCGCAGTTCAGGATCATACTGGTAAACCCAAGTCTCATCCATAGTTACAAATGGACGAAGAAAATCAGTTTTATTCTTTGTGAAATGAGCCAAATGTTGTTTGAGGGCGTTTTGTTAAGATGTCAGCAAATGCGGCACCTATCTTGTGAATACCTTTCTCATACCCAAAATATTAGTTAAAATCTCTCTGATCCATGTGGGATGCCTATAGTCTTAGCTAAATCATCCACGGTTAATCGCCGTCTTCCACTATCCTATCTTGTACTTGCACAACAGTTTCTTCAGTTATTGCAGTTTTTAGACGTCCTGAACGTGGATCATCACTGACGCTTGTACGAATACGTTTAAACACTAGAGTCAATCTATGAACACTTTTACTAACTATGCATGGATTTCAGAATTCAAGAATTTTATCAATGCACGATATTCGATTTTTTTCCATTTTTAAAAAATATTCACATATGTCACACACAAAAAGAACAGACATTAAATCAAAGAGTGAAACAGTTAATAAAACAAAGGAGACAACTAGTGGATAAGACTACAGATGAATAAGGAGATATCAAAGGAAATTAGAAAGGACAAAAGGTAAAAAAATGCAAATGAAATTAAAAATATTGTAGAACAAAATAAAAGCTTAAAATTTTTGCGAAAAAAGAACGAAATATGATGGAAAGACATATATAAAATTAATGCATGCATGATAATATAACAAACAAAAGAGATATTTTGTGGACCATCGAATTTTTTTATCAACATGATAGAAGAACAGAAATCAACATATCGAAAGTCCTAAATCAGGGGCCGGAGGAGATCGCAGATATAGGATAAGAAATCATATCAGCCTTGAAGGATATGAAAAATAAAGCTCCGAGCAATATTGTAATAGAGGTAATTAAACAAGGAGGGCAACAACTTATAAAATCTCTTAAAATATTATTTTAAAAATTCCTCCTGAAAGAAATAACTTCATCGCAATGGAATAATGATACTACTGTTATCATGCCTAAAACAAGAGATACTTCAGACCTTACAAACTATCGACCCTTTAGCCCCCTGGAACATGTATACAAATTATTCACTAAAATACTGACCAAACGTCTAGCAAATAAAATTTCTTTAAAAAGAACAGACACGTCTCTGCTCGGGGTATGGAAAAAACGACCATCTGGTTACAGTTAAAGTCCTTATTGAAAAATGTATAGAATATAATAAGCCTCTGGTATCAGTAGTTAGTGAGCTTCGAGCGGCAGCAGCAGCAAGATCACAGTATCGAGCAGCAGCAGCAGCAGGAGCACTTGAAAATGCCAAATCAGATTTTGGCGAAACGTCGTGCAAATTCATTGTTAGACGAACGGATTGAAACCCGGAATTTTAACGTATTACATTCCACCATCCGTGAAAGCCTCTACAGTAACATATGTATATGTATATATATATATATATATATATATATATATATATATATATATATATATATATATATATATTAATATATATGTATGTATATGTCAAATGCCACTGAATACGTATTTTTATCAAATTTGAACTTCAAAAATTTTAAATTACTGAACTACGTAATTTTAAAAAATAATGCGCCGCAACTTGCACAGCTGAGATGAACATTGGAATGATTGAATAAACAGAGAAAGAGAGAGAAAGTTACAGCAGATTGAAGAGAGACACCCACCCAACGGTGAAATGTCAAAGACGTCTTACATGTTTACGTCTGAAAAAGTGTTATAAAAATAAATGTTTTTTCTTCAAAAATTACAAATTGATAATGTAAAAATTGCCTTAAGTGCTTCGTTGATGTTGCTGAAGATTAGTAACAATTAGCTTTCTTAACTTAATTGAACAAAAACACCGAGGTGTACATACTTTTTAAATTTTAACCTATGTGTTGTTTAGTACATTTTTTACTAGGAAAACAAATAGTATTAACAAGTAAACTGTTTCTTACATATCTTGAAGCATACAAATAATAAAATAATCAATGGCAATAGTAAAATAGGAGTCGGTAAGTAATTTTCAATTCAACGTCAGACAGACAAGGGTGACGATTAAAAATTTGGAATACCTTTAGGTTAACCTTAGCTGTTATTGTCGAGGGACGCTATTCCTGCATATTTTTTTTCAATCGCTTTTGCTATATATATATATATATATATATATATATATATATATATATATATATATATATATATATATATATATACACACATATATCCCCAACCTTAATATAGATATGGCTTACGGTTTGCAATACAAGTGAAAACTGATTGTTACTCTGGGTAGGTTTGGTGAAAATTAATCAGCCATGAATACTCCAAGCTCATTCAGTGTTCTAATCTCAAAGAGTAATGTTCCTTGAAGATGAATCATACAATTAAAGACCAAATGTCGAAAAGTCAATAAAATTTCTCCACTGCCTATTGACTATGCAGACCCCTTGGAACAGCATAAAATGAGTGACAGCATGGATTCAGTTCAACTGCACCTGTGTTTAACTGTTATTGTTATATTCGATGCCACCGAAAATTTTATGGGGGAAATATGCATGAAGGAAAATCTGTAATCACCTAATTCTTCCCTATTATTCGTACCAGGTTTCCGAAATCGCTAGGGTCCAATAAATATTGAAGTTACTATGGGAATAAACTGTTTTACAATAAGACGAAACGGCAACCCTATCCAACCCTACAGTATCTACTATTCGTCTTAATTATCAAAGAAATATATTTCTTATACTCGATGACGTAGGGTTTTATAAGGTTATCGCTACCCAGGATTTAAAACAACAATTAATGCTACTGTCAAAGCCGTCGTATGCAGCAGTGTCCGGTTTTGACAAGTACAATTATTTACATAAAAAACGTATTTTCTTAGTTACTTAATTAATTTTGCAATTTCTATTTGTTAATTAGGGAGTTTCCTGTGTTTATCTATAGACAATTTTAATAATGTACATTGGATTGAGCTCTATGGAGGGAGGGGTATTTCAATCTTTGACAGGAATTATGGGTTAATACAATTATTATAAGCCCCTTTGTTCCGCATGTTGCCTTATTAAACGCTGGTTCTTGAAGAAATAAACGGAAAATGTAAAAATCGGTTAAGTGCAAGTTAGATTTGGGCAATAGTGTTCCGTACGCTAGTTGCCTTTAAAGTAAAAAAATAAAAAAATTATTACCGAGGTATAAAATGATCAGTGACGAGATGAAATGAGATTCTAGCATTTAAAAAAAAAAAATTGATCGGTACTTTTCGAGTTAAGGGACGGACGTCGATTTTTGGCAATTTATACAAAGAAAAGCGTGCGCAAGTATACGTCATATATATTTTTGAACTCATAATTTCACAAACTCTCATTTGACAGCCGACTTGATGACTTGGTCAATTTTTTTTTCACTTTCGATTTCACCCCCCCATATACCGGATCAATTATTAAACGAAGTGCACTCTAGACAATTTTCGCACAATTTTCGCTCAGTCTAGACTGTATGAAGAATATCTCAGAATTTTTTTCAAAATTTTCTGATTAGTACTTTCCGAGACAAGGTGGTAGGATAGGGGTTTCTGGCTATTTTTTAGTGTTCCGTACGAAAGATTTATAAGAGAACTTCGGTGTCCGTCTACCTGTCTGCCTGTCTGTCTGTCACACTTGATTTTCTCCGAAACTATTTGACATGAAAGTTGAAATTTGGTACTAATATAGGAACTGATGGCCTCATCCGAGCCGTGTAATTTTGAAAGTTAAATTTTGACTTAAGGAGTTAATTTTTGAGGGTGAAATCGGAAGTGCAAAAATATATATGATTATGGTATATCATATATATTTTTGAACTCGTATTTTCACAAAGTTTCATTTGACACCCCACTCGATGACCTTAGACGGCTCGGATTGGGCCATCAATTCCTATATTTGTGCTAAACTTTTTATGTCAAATAGTTTCTGAGAAATTCGGGTGTAACAGAGGTACGGACACTGAAGTGATTGCAAAAGTGTTTCGTACAGAACCCTAATAATAGTTTTAATATTTATTAATATATTAGTTTTTGTTCTTTTTTTGTCATATTTTGTCAATGTGGCTCCATGGTTGGCTGAGGAGCCCAGGCCAAGCCAGCACAAATGCTATTACCATTGTGTATGGTAATATAATGACCTGACAATGTTACATGTTTTCAAAATCACTGACTTCTGAATGTTTTTGTGTATGTTTTGTTGAGTCATAATTGTACCAAGTGTGGTGTGAATGTTGGTGTAAGGCCTGTGGCTGATATGACGAGGAAGACAATGATGACTTTTTCTTGTTTCCATGTCCTTTTTAGTTCTGTTGCAAGGTCTGTGTATTTCGTTGGGATGTTCGTGTCATTGGGGACAGCAGTATTGAAAAGTAATATCGGGTCTATTATTATGTTCTTCTTTCTCACATTTGGTCAATGTGGTTCCATGTTTGGCTGACGGGTCTAAGCCAAGCCAGCACAAACGCTAGTACTATTGTGTATCAAGGACTGACCTGACAATATTACATGTTTTCAAAATCACTGACTTCTGAATGTTTTTGTGTATCTACTCTCTTTCTCATTTACATTAACGATCTGCTAGAAAAGACCGAGAATCTAATCTACAGCTTTGCAGATGACAGTACACTTATCTCTTCATTCACTTTGAACGCTCGGACATCGGCTACTCAGACGAATATCCGTAGACAGCAGGAAGTCATTCAACTTAACAAAGACCTGGAAGAAATTCTATCTTGGGGTGACAGTAACCAAGTGGAATTTAACGCTACAAAAACCCAGGCGGTAGTTTTCTCTAAAAAAGTTAACGTTGCTGAACCCGACATAGTTATGTCGGGGCACTCCATCCCTCTAACACCGTCACTCAATTTGTTGGGCGTTAATTTTGGAGCAAATATGTCCTGGCATGAACATGTTGAAGGCACAGCAAGGAGAGCTTCTCAAAAGTTGGGAATATTATTTCGAACCAGAAAGCTTTACACTCCACAACAACTGTTAATTCTTTACAAAGCTCAAATTCGGCCAACTATGGAATACTGCTCCCATGTTTGGACCTCCGCTCCCAAACATACACTGCATTTGTTGGATTCTATTCAGAGAAGAGCTGTTCGTCTGATTGGAGACCCGGAACTGACAGGCCTTGATTCGCTGGAACATCGAAGAACGGTTGGCGACTTGAGCCTATTCTACAAGTACTTTCATGGAAAGTGTTCGAAGGAGTGGCCCGCTTAATTCCTCCCAGAGCGGTGCATGTTAGAAGTACACGTCGCGCTAATTCTTCACATCCGTATGAGGTTCAGCTTGTTACTCCTCGTACAACGCTCTTCAAGCAGTCTTTTATATGGAGAACATCATCCCTTTGGAATAATTTGCCCAGGACTGTGTTTCCCACCGAGTACAATCTACAGTGACTCAAGAATAACGTGAATCGCTTTCTCTGCACACGTGTCGCTCCTGTAGCGCTTTAGGGACTTCCCTGTAGCACGTGTGCTAGACCCATAAAAAAAAAATGTTTGTGTCGAGTCCTAATTGTACCAAGTGTGGTGTGAATATTGCTTTGTTCCATAGCCTTTTATTTCGTTTGGATGTTTGTGTCGTTGGGGACAGCTACGTCAATTAGATAGGTGACTTTTCCTTTTTTGTATGAAAAGTAATATAGGGTTTATTGGCGGGGACTGTTTTATCTGTATGAATAGCGATGTCCCAGTAGAGCTTGTAATCTTTATTTTCAAGTATGGATGTTGGTGTGTATTTGTAGCAGGGATCTGCGTTTTCTATGAGTATGTATGTTGTGGCTGGTGCTTGGTGAACTACTTTTGCCGCTGAGTTATGTCTGGCTGTGTATTACGTTCCGCCTTTTTTTACATCCGTTTGTTATGTGTTCGATCGTTTCTTTATGCTAGTAGCATTTCCTGCATCTGTCTTCTGTGATAGTTGGGTCTTTGATGATATGGTTTTGGAAGTTTCTGGTTAATATGTCTTTATCCTGGATGGCAAGTAAGAAGCCTTCTATTTCAGGGAATGGCTGCCCATCCTGTAACCAGGTGTATGATGATTTTTAATTTACGTGGTTTTGTTCTATGTGGTAACTGTGTTTTCCGTGGAGTGTTTTTTCTGACCACGTTTTCATCTTTTCCTGTTGTAATTGGGTGTGACTGTGTGTGTCTGCTGGGAGGTTTGCCCGGGATAAGTCGAGAGGTGTGTAGTTTTTGTCTGCTTTCACTGTTGCCGTGTTAGTTTATTATTATCATATTATTAACGATTATAATCAATATGGCTTTTGTAAGTAAAGATCAACAGGAGATCTTCTAATTGATATGTAACACATATTTTGCACAACGCAACTGACCATTTTGGAAAATCTCGAGCGGTTGCAATTGATATATCCAATGCATTCGACTGTGTTTGACATGACGGATTGTTAGTTAAACGACGCTCTTATGGTATGTCTGAAAAGGTTCTGTTTATGGTTCTCGTGTTTCCTCAGAGAGTGTTCTTTACGAGTGACAGTCGACGAATTGGTTTCTAATACCTTCACTATCAATGCCGGTGTGCCCGAAGGCTCTATACTGTCTTCTACTTTTTTCTTATTTATATTAACGATCTACTAGAAAGGAATAAGAATCCAATCTACAACTTTGCCGATTACAGAACGCTTATTTCTTCATTAACTTTGAACACTCGAACTTATGCAAATATCCGCAGACAGCAGCACCTCGTTCAACTTGACAAAGACCTGGAAGAAATTCTATCTTGGGGTGACAATGACCAAGAGTTTAACGTTGATTTTTCTACAAAAGTTAATGTTGCTGAACCCGACGTAGTTATGTCAGGACATTTCATTTCTCTAGCCATCACTCAATTTACTGGGTGTAATTTGGGACTAAATATGTCTTAGTATATGTTGGATGCATAGCAAAAAGAGCTTTCCAAAAGCTGGGAATATTATTTGGACCTAGAAAATTTTACACTCCACAGCTGTTTATTCTGTACAAAGTTCAAATTCGACAAACGATGGAATACTGTCTGTTTGGGGCTTTGCTTCCAAACATTGGATTGTTGGATTCTATTCAGAAGAAAGCTGATTGGAGAGCCAAAACTCACCAGTAACCTTGATTCTTTGAAATATCGAAGAACGATTAAAGACTTGAGTATAATCTACAAGTATTTTCATGGAAAGTGTCCGGTGGATATAGACCGCTTAATTCCATCCAGAGCGGTGCATGCTAGGAATACCTATCACGCTAATACTTCACATCCGTATGAGGTTCAGCTTATTCGTTGTACAACCCTTTTCAAGCAGTCTTTCATATGGTCATCCCTTTGGAATGATTTGCTCAGGATTGCGTTTTCCACCAATTACAATTTACAGCAATTCAAGACCAACGTGACTCGCTTCTTTCGAACACACGTCGCTCCTGTAGCGCTTTAGGGATTTCCCTGAAGCACGTGTGTTATGTCCATACAAAAAGTTTTTGACCTTTTTCTAATTTTAAAAAGTTGATTGCTGTCAATTATATCATCGAATCCTTCAACACCGAAAGTACAAAACAATTATACGAGAACCGCTTGAGTCAAAAAAATAACTCTACACCCAACCAGCGAACAAGAAAGCATAGACCAACAGTGGACGTCCTTAAAACAAAACATTGTTATAGCAGCAAAGGAAACCTTAGGCCAGAGACGAGCAAAACATCAACAAAACCAATAAAACACCTTGGTTCACGCCAGAAATCAAGGAGCTGGCAAAGAAGAAAAAGGAGGCATATATACATTACATACAACAAAACCCAAGACAACTGGAACGCATATATCACAGAAAGAAACTTAATAAATAGAAGAAGAAAACAAAATAAAGAAGAATATTGGAAGATATTTACTAAAGGAATGGAAAGTAATCTGTATGGCGCTCAAAGGAAAGTGTGGAAAATGTTAAAACGGAACAAACTTAATATAAAAGACACGGTACAAACTAATAAAATTACAACTCAAGGATGGCAAACATACTTTGAGAAACTATATAATGAAGAAGAAAACCATGACACCATATTTGAAGACGTGGAAGAAGTAAATCTAGAAGTAACTTTAGAACAGATAGTGAGGCGATATTACAAATGAGATGTTAAAATATGGAGGAGAAAACGTATATCAACAACTAGCACAGCTCTTTACAAACATAGCAAAACATGGACAAATACCTACAGATTGAAAAACTAGCATAACAATCCCAATATCCAAAAAAAGGACAAAAGATCTCACCCGAAAACTACCGCGGAATAACGCTCCTAAATACTACTTTAAAAGTATTAACAAAAATCATACTGGAAGAAATGAGCAAGGATATTCAAATAAGAAAGGAACAACAAGGATTCCGCAAAAATCAATGCCATATTTATAGTGAGGCAGATAATTGAAAAAGCTAAAGAATTTAACCAACCTGCGTATATGTGTTTCGTCGACATGACTCAAGCCTTCGATAGAGTGCAATTAGCAGATATTATATTATTATTACAGGGAAAGCAGACAAATCACAAACTAATAAAAACCATAAATGACATTAACACAGAATGCAGAACAAATATAAAAGTGGGACATCTATTGAGCAAGGAAGTAAAAATAAACGTCGGAATATGACAAGGCGATTCACTTAGTCCCTTTATCTTTAATCTCGTCATGGACAGAATAGTGGAGAATCTTCCAAAAACTAGACGATACAAAATGGGCAACACACACTTCCACACAATCTGCTACGTCGATGATGCAGTCCTCATCTCCAATTCTGAGGACAACCTTCAGAAGATTTTTCATGTCTTCAATTTGGAAGCGAGAAGACTAAACATGATTATCAACACCACCAAGACAAAATATATGGTAGCTTCAAAAGAATTATTAAGATGCAAGCGGGAGATCCAAAGAAATATTATTGAACAGGTTAATAATTTTAAATACCTGGGAACAATGATAACAAGCTACGGAGACTTAAACAGGGAAGTAAAACAATAGTCTATGAAGGCATCATTAATAGCAGGTTGTTTGACGGATATAGCATGGAAAAAATAAATACCTCACAGTGGAAAGTAAAATAAGAATATACAAGACAAGAGTGAGACCGATCCTCACATATGCTGTAGAAACAGAGAAATTAAGGTGATTAGGGACCTACATGGAAAAACTATCCACGACAGAATCCGCAATAAAGATCTACAAGAATTAAGTAAGATCCAAGAAATATTCAAATGGACCAAAACTAGAAGAAAACAATGGATAAACACGTAGATAAACAATCAATAAACCCCGCGGTAGAAGAATTAGGGGCAGACCTCCGAAAAGGTGGAAATAATGCTGCATGTCCACGTCGGAATGGAGATAAAACAGGTAGTATGTCTGCTTATATGACACACCATATAAGAAAGAAGAAGATTGCTGTCTAATGGATCGGGGATTCTGACTGTTGTAAATTACGTTTTTTAGCATATCACAAATTTATATAAAACACACATCTTCTATGCGACGTTAAGTTTCGAGCAATTTAGCATTTTATATTTCTAATTATTTTGGTTTCACAACTCGAAATTTCAATTACGACTAATATGGTATTATTAAGCATGATTTAATCCACAATTTATTTCTAACCCGGGGCCATTTTATACAAACAAAAAATTTCTTTAGGGTAATTATTGTAATTACATTTTAGTTATGTCTACAGACCGTTTTTGTTTCGATTGGAAACAATTACAAATCAAATTGATTTTCAATTTCCATGGATATAAGAACACTAAAAATGACATATAATATGATACGAGAGCCGCCTTTTAAGTTCTTACAAACGACCACTAGATGGCGCTATTAGATATTGTAAAATATCTGACATTTGTTATTATTAAAACAGTTTAGAAATTGGCCGAGTAGTTTGTTTACAGTGAGCGTTTAAAAAAAATAGTTCCGTGAATAAATGAAAACTTCACGTAAAGGTTTTCGTTTCATGATTTTTTAAAATTTTAGTAAAGGCCTAACAATGCCCCGAAACGCTTCTATAAACTGTTCCTAATAAATTACCATCAGAAAAGACTGTTCACAATTGGTTTGGAGAGTTTCGTGTTTCCATCAGCGATGAATTTCGTGAAGGTCGACCAAAATCGGTTGTTCTTCCAAAAAACATCGATGCTGTGCACAACATGACTGAAGAGGATCGGCATGTGACTTATCGTGAGGCAGACGCATCCTTAGGCATATCGAATACTGCCGTACATTCGATTTTGTTTAAATATTTAGCTGTGAAAAAGATCTCGTCCCGATGGGTTTCACATAATTTGACCGAAACTTAAAAACAGGTTCGTGTCAATTGGTGTAAGCAAATGCTCAAAAAATTCAACCGAGGACCTGCAAAATCCGTATACAACAGAAGACGAAACTTGGATATATTCGTACTAGCCGCTAAGCAACCATCAACGGTTTGGGAAGATGAACCGAATCCAATAAAAGTGGTTCGATCGCGAAGGACTTCCAAGAAAATAATCACTTGTTTCTTTGGTTATACTGGATGTTGCTGCCATTGCTTTAGAACATCGAAGAACCGTTAATGCTGAATGCACACCACGTCAAACAATTGATTATTTGAAAGAGAAAAACATCGAATTAATCTCTCATTGCCCGTTTTCATTTAATTTATCGCCTAACGACTTCTTTTTGTTTCCGAATCTAAAAAAAAAATACGTGGACAGCAATTTTCATCACCTCAAGAAGTTGTTCAATCCTTCCAAAACCATGTTTTTGAGGTACCAACTTCAGAGTGGAAAAAAGTTTCGAGAATTGGTTCGAACGCACGCAAAAGTGTATAAATCTTAAAGGTGAATATTTTAAGAAACAATAAAATAATTTGTACCAAAAATTGTTTTTTCTTTTATTGTTTTTGTAAAAACTAGCCCTCGTATATTCGACGTTACCCCCTTTCACTACTCTAAAACCCTTTATATCCCTAATACATTTCAATTAAAAATAATTAAACTTACAATTCGCTTCCCCTTCAGCCAAAAACAAGGAAAAAAAATCAAAAAAATATGAATATTTTGTTTTGAGGTTACTATGTCGAATATACCCCCGTCTCGCCTACATACTTTGGATTTCTTAATTCAATAAAACCTGGAAAAGACGCAAAATGTGATATATTCAAAGCTGTGACCTAAGAATCCTGAAACGTAAATAAACACAAATATCTGAAAAGTTGAATACAATACTGCTCTCTAAGAAGAAATTTGTCGAAAATTCAATCATTTCTGTATTTATTTCAGTTAGTCGAGTTAAATGTAGTTGTAGGTCAAAATACATACCTAAAAATTACATGCAGCGATACCTACTTATTGACTAAACAAACCACGCAAACATGCAAGATTTAAAAAAAAAAACTTAAATCGTCAACTGTTTGAAATATCTTTGATTCATCTATAACAGTAAACCAGCAACATCGCAACAGATTGTAATGATGGCCTGTCTAAATTTACATAAATACGACTTCTAAAATATATTTAAAAAAGCTGCAAGCTGTACTTACGGTTTTTGATGAATAAATAACTTTTTATTTTTTTGCATGATGCGCTTGCAGTTCATAATTTTCAATCTGTGATACTCTTCTGGTTTTCGCTTTTATGGGGATTATATAGAGTATGACTGGTGTGATAAAAATTGAATGAAAACAATTTTTTCAGCTGCTTCTTTATTCAATATATTCTCATTTTACTCGATATACTTTAGCTCAGACAATAATCTCGAAGTTAAAAATTATTATTATACTGAATAGTATTTTTAAAGTAGAATAGAAAAAAAAAGATTGTTCTATATGCTAGCAAGGTCCGAAAATATTGGAAAAACGCCGGAAAAAAAAAAAAAATTTAAAAAAAAAAAAAAAAAAAAACGTTTTTTTTGAAATATACATGAAAACAAAGTTGTAGAACTTAAAATTCTCTACAAAAAAGGTAATATGCAATTTTTTGGTATAATTTGGTAACATTAAATTCTAGCAACTACTCAGTATATATCACCACTACACCAAACACTTTATTTTTGCACTCAGGTGTAGTGGTGATATATACTAAGTAGTATCATTGTGCCAAAGATTCCACATTCCCAATTTAAATTCTAGTAAGTTAAAGTCCAATTACCACTGATTTTCATGCCTTCGACGAATAATACTAATACTAATAAAATTAGTAAGGAAGGTATAGTAAATAATTTTAAATATATATATATATATATATATATATATATATATATATATATACATATATTTATATTTATATATATATATATATATATATATATATATATATATATATATATAAATCGATAGAATTTGACTTTAGTAAATACATAAATGTAAGGTTTATTTAAAGATCACTAGAATCATTATCAATATAATATTCTAAATTAGTATTTTGCGGATAATTATCAGCATCCTCACTATCAAAACCGCTTTCAAGAGCTGGACATTCATTTACATACCTACATTGTCGAGTTAGCACATAGAGGCCGTAAAAAATAATATATGATTTTGTTCAGACGAGCGGTGTCCCCATAAAAATATATGTATACAAGATTTTCCCATGATTGTCGAAAAGGAAAATTAAAAAATCAAGTTTCAAGCATTACAAACACTACTTCTTAATCATTGAATAAAGTATAATATTCGCGTAGTTCTTCCCTGATGAAGATAATGGACTCACACGAAGCGGAAAGTCTTAAAAACTGAATTGTGTTTCAAATCAACCCAATTCTTCCACAAATAAAATTTACTCATTATTTTGAGATATATGGATTAAGTAGAGTTCAGATAAGTATATAGTTTTAATTTCCATTGTTAAATATAACGATGGTAATAAATTATAAAATATGTGACTCAAATTCGTAGAAAACTTTCAAGGAACCTGCATTTACAAAGATTTTTTTTTTTAACCTCATATTATATATGAATGTGGAACTATGGATCTTTTTTTTAAAATGGTGCCTGGATCACTTCGATACGTAGCGTATAAAATGAGTCACAGGTATGTATGTCGAGCCGTGCGGCAAAATTTCATATTTTGTGTTTCTCGCAAGCAGTTTTAGAATGGTTTGTTTGTAATGAAAATATCTTGTAAAATATGAGTTTTACGGAAATTTTTGTACGGACTTTTTTTGTAGAGAACGTTCTACAATTTTGTCTATGTATATATGTATATATACAGGGTGCCCCATATGTATGGAATATAATGATTCCACAACATTTATTAATCAGTGTATCAAAAAAATGTTTAAATAAAAATTATAGGGTGTTCTACGGCGCACATGCTGACGTTGACAATAAAATCTTTTGAACTGTCAATTAGAAGAAATTACGCCACCTTAAATTTTTTTAAATGGAAAACCCTGTATATTATTTTATTTTTGAGTCCAACTAAAAATTCTAGATATTATTTGTCTAACATACCATATGTCTAAATTGAACTGTTTTGGAATTATTGATATTGGACATTAAAATTCAAATAAATTATTTTTTTTTTTAGGCTGGTTTGTGGTAAACATTTACTGTCAGGTAACGACTTAATGAGTCAATAAATGACGAATATTGACGAAAACTCTTATTGCTGCATTTTGTGAAACTACAATTTGAGCGTAATATTATAATGGTACATTTAACAGAAACTGAAAGAATCACTTTGTTAATGATGGTTGGTCATAGAGACCGTAGGAGAACACAACAGGAGGTGTGTGATCTTTTTAAAGCATAATAACCGAATCGAGAATCTATTACCCAATCCGTAGTTAGCAAAACATTAAAACGATTTAGACAATCAGGTAATGTTAAAGATCGTTCTAAATTTGGACCTCCAAAAGTTAAAACAAGCGATAATAAAAAGTTAGATGCTTTATTGGAAATTACAGAAAATCCCCATACAGCCACTCGTCAGCTTTTCCTAGACCACGACATAAGTAAAGGTACCTTAAGTCGTATACAGAATGAAGAAAAATTGCATCCCTACAAACCCATTCTATTGCAAGAATTATCTAAAGATGACTACGATAGACGCATTGAATTTTGCGAGTTCATGAAGGAACAAATCAATAATGATTTTAACCTAATTCATAATATTGTTTTTTCTGACGAGGCCACATTTTGTCTTAACGGAGGAGTTAACAGGCATAACTGCTGGTACTGATCTACTGAGAATCCCCACTGGATAATCGACAGTCATTCTCAAAAACCTTAAAAGATAAACGAGGGAGTGAGGGGTTTGTGGACGTCATGTCATTGGTCCCTTTTTATCGATGGAAATCTTACAGGACAGCGGAATTTATAGTTACTCCAAGAGCAAGGTATTCCAACTTGTGCAGGTCTTTTTCCCGATGAAAATAATTTGGATACCCCTAACAGGAATCTGTGGTATTAACAGGACGGAGCACCTCCTCATTGTGAAATCAATGATCGTAGATATTTGGATACGATTTTGCCTAATCGATGGATAGGCAGAGGAGGTGCTGTAGAATGGCCTGCAAGGAGTCCCGATCTTATGCCACTCGATTTTTTTTATGGGGTCATTTGAAGATTTACAACAAAGAATTCAACATGAAGTAGCACAGATCACCCCAGATCCTCTACAAAACTCTGTTCGGGCTGTTTATAACAAATTGGGTCATTACCTCGCTGTTAACGGTAGACATTTTGAGCAATTATTACCTTAAAAATAAACCTGGAGTGGAGTTTTTTGCCTTTTTTTATTTTAAATTTTAAACGACAATAATTCCAAAACAGTTCAATTTAGACATATGATATGTTAGACAAATAATATATGGAATTTTTAGTAGGACTCAAAAATAAAATATTAAACAGGGCTTTCCATTTAAAAAAAAATCAAGATGAAGTAATGTCTTCGAACTGACAGTTCAAAACATTTTATTCTCAAAGTCAGCATATGTGCCGTATAACACCCTATAACTTTTATTTAAACATTTCTTTGATACATTAATAAATGCTGTGGAATCATTATTCCATACATATGAAGCACCCTGTATATATATGTATATGTGTGTATATATATATATATATATATATATATATATATATATATATATATATATATATATATATATGATCGAAATTTTGAACTCCTTAAAAGATATTTCAAGAAAACGCTTTGTTCGACATTTCTGGTGATTTTTCGGACTAGCTAGTGTGTAGAACAATTTTTTCTTCCTCTTTTACTCTGAAAATACTGCCCATTACAACAAAAATCTATGACTTCGAAATCATTGTCATCTGAAAATTTGTCTAGTGATTTAATAGATTTTTTATCTCATCTGGAAAGAGCGCCTGCAAAACGCGTGTAGCATGCGTCTGAATGGCCATTATGTTGTACAGACTTGATTTCGAGTCAAAAATTAACAACGATGAGTAAAATGTGACTTGATGAATTACAGAATAACAAGCACCAGCTGTTTGCAACACAATATTCAGATCGAACACAATAAAATATAATGAAAAATGTTTTAATAGTTCCAGGTAATACCCACCAATAGTAATTTGACTAGTTGGAACAAAAGCATGATAAACATTTGCTATTATAAACAATCAACGTTCTTATTATTCTCAATGATTCTGTAGCTATGTGTTATATATGTATAAAATGTAATTACAGCCCTTTATTGTATGTCATAATTTCCTGAATGAAATTTTTGACTGGCAAATAAAATATAATAACTCGTTTAAAATGAAAATGGAAAAGCAGCTTTAAAATTACATATTAAACTTGTGAATCCACTAATTTATGATTAGTCTGGGAAATTAATTATCGCACTCTGTCTACTGTAAATTAATAAAAATAATACCTTTAACTTTTTATTGTTTTGAATATCATCATCATCAATCAGCCCCAATCTGTTCATTGTTGGACATAGGCCTCCTCAAGATCCTGCCACCTTCTTCTGTCCTGTGCAGTTGCCATCCAATTTCCAGAAACTCTCTTGATATCATCGGTCCATCTTGTGGGTGGTCTTCCTCTGCTTCGTCTATCCGTTCTTGGTCTCCATTCCAGGATCCCCTTGTCCATCTGTGGTCCTTCATTCCGGCGACATGCCCCACCCATCTCCACTTTAGTCCGAGTATGCGCTCTATTATGTCTTCAACGCCTGTTCTTCTGCGGTTCTCCTCATTTCTCATCCTGTCTCTTAGGGTAATATCCATCATTGACCTCTCCAATTTACGTTGTGTTTGTTGGAGTTTAAGTATAGATTTTTTGATGAGTGTTAGGGTCTCTCCCCCGTATGTAAGAGCCGGTAGTATACACTGAATAAATGCTCTTCTTTTTAAACTGACTGCCAAACGCTGCCCATCCTAAGGTCGTTTTCTAAGCAGTTCCCGCGTTTGGTTGTCTCTGCAAAATTTCACTTCGTGGCCCAGGTATATGTAACTCTCGGTAATCTCAATATCTCTACCTTCTAGACTTATCGGTCGGCTTGGAACTAAGTTTGTCATCACCTTTGTCTTTTTATAGTTTATTTTCAAGCCAAATTTTTGCGTGCATTTTACAGCTCTATTAGCATATCTTTAGCTTCACCTAAATTGTCAGATATATTGACAATGTCATCTCCGAATTTTGAATTTAAAAGAGCACAAAGGACCACGGAACTAAAAAAGGTAAGCAGGGCGTACGTTCATACAAACCCATAAGAAATTATAAAAGGCCAGAATTAGATGGTGTTGTACTCTAATTCGACAGAGTTGGGCTACACTAAGACGGAACAGACTATCTCTTTACATGTTCTCCGTGTCCTGTGACAACAAAATGTTTTCAAGCTATTTGAGGTACTTACTTTCAATGTGTTCATGTAACTTGATATGTCTCTTTTCTTTTACAAAAAAAAGGTTCGTTTTTTGGTCCATTTGTCTTCTACAACGTAATTAAAATCTATATATACAACGCAAATCCAATAAAAAGAATGCTATCTTCACATCGGGAGAAACTAACCTGAATCATCAAGAAGAGAAAGTACTATACAAAATGCCAATATATATTGGATGTGTGAATTAATTTTGAGGGATTCTTCGGTAAACATATCACTTTATTGTAAAAAAAATGGGTAAAAATTGATTATTCAAAGTATTGTCCATCGCTATCCACTACATTCTCCCATCTTTGTGTCAGCATATGAATGCCACGTTGAAAAAACGATTCATCTTTTAAGGCTAACCACGAACAACCCATTTTTTAGTAACCTCATAAGAATGGAAGCGCTGTTTAGACAGGCCGTGCGTCATTGATCGGAACAACTGATCGAAGGGCAATGTCTGTTGAGTACGTTGGATGAGGTAGGACATTCCATCCAAGCGCAACTTGCCCCAGTAATAGCTCGGCTCAACAATTGTTGTCGATAATGTTTCCCACTAATATTTTCTTTGGGTTGGAGCAGCTCACACTACACCCAGCTGATCCCACCAGATGCACAGCATAAGCTTGGAACCATGAATATTCAACTTTAGCGAGGATGTTGATGGTTCATCGGGTTTTACCTATGATCTTTTGCGCTTTGGATTATCGTAGCGTATCCATTTTTCATCAAAACTCTCCAACTTTTATTAAGTATGTCATATACCTATTTCTAATAGTTCTCGATTTACTTTGAATTTTTCAATTTTTACCCTTGTTTTTAATACACTTACGCTATTGTGAAATTATAAACAAATAGTTAATAATAATTTTAATATAGTTTAACTTATCTAATGATTAATTATTATGACGTAATAAATGTTCAAAAATATGGGCGTTATTGTCCTGCACGCATCCCGTATCCTATTTTCCATATTTACTGGTGTTGTAGGGGGATTCACATAAACACGATCTTTAATGTAGCCCCACAAAAAAAAGTCTAAAGATGTTAAGTAACATGATCGAGGGGGCCACTAAATGAATCCATCGCTACCGATCCATTTTTGTGGGTAAAGATCGTTTAAAAATTCCCGAATTTCCCGGTGGTAATGAGCAGGAGCAGGCCCGTTAAGTGGTTCGCGGAAAAAATATGGACCAATAATTCGAAAATTTAATATTTCACACCATACATTAGGCGACCAATGGTTTTGGTTTTGAACTTCCTGGACCTAAAATGGATTAACTGTTGAATAATAATGCATGTTATGGCTGTTAACTGCTCCATTACTGCGATAAGTAGCTTCATCAGAAAACATTATTTTGGATAAAAAATTTGGATAGGCCTCTATTGCTCCATTCATGGTGGTACAAAAGTTTACTCGTCGTTCAAAATCACGGTTTTTAAGTTCTTGGTGTAGTTCCATATAAAAGAGATGATACTTGTATTTTCTCGTGGTGCGATTAGCTTTAGATTGGGATGTGTCAGCTAAGTCAGTTTGTTGACGGCTGCTGACGTGGGGATTATCTTCAACATGAAGTTAAATCTCTACATCTTTTTCCTCATTGGTAGCATTCTGGTTTACTACTTTCCGTTTCGTATACTCAACGCTACCACTACCACCAACCCGTTCCATTAAGCACTAAAAAGATTTTCTAAATGGTACACGTCTATTAGGGTACTTCGCTCCGTAAAGCCTTACTGCCAAAAGACAATTTTTTCTCGCCTCGCCCAGTATATAAACCATATCAATTAATTCATTTTTAGGAAAATCCATAACTATTACCTTTATACATCACTTATTACAACAAATTAAACTATTTTTACTTGTCTAATAGACATGTCAAAATTTGACAATGCCTATATTTTTGTTTTGTCTTGGCAACTATGATGTTATAGTGTAAGTGTATTAAAAACAAGGGTAAAAATTGAAAAATTCAAAATAAATCGAAAACTATTAGAAATAGGTATATGGCATACTTAATTTGGATGGTTTTGTAAAATCTATCAGAAAAAATAATAATATACAGAGTGTGCCATTTAAAAAATTTATTTTGAACATCCTGTAGCATCTAACTCAAATTTCTTTACATATATATTTTTTCTCATCTCTATAGAACGCTCGTACCAATTATGAGTATTCCATCTTCAGAAACAATGACGCTACTGGAAATTTTTTACAAAACTGAAAACTAGTATTTTTTTTAAAAAAAAAATTGAAATATCAGAAAAACTACTAGGTTTAGGTATATAACATTATTAATAAAAAGGTTATAAAATTTTTCGCAGAATTTGAAAATAAATTAGAAAATAGGATGTTCCATTTAAAAAAACATGTTATATCGGCCACACTTTTTTGAAGTACCCTGTATACTCAAAAATAATTTTAAACTGTGCACCTTAACATTCCCTAAAACTATTTTATTTAACATTTTTTCGTCATTCCCGAAACAAATGAAATAATCAACTTTATCGTTGATTCACACTCCATGTTGTTTTTTACCTTATTTAATTACTATTTTCGTAAGTTTTATTTGTCATTTTAATTTTTGTTTTTACTGCTTCTATATCACAAGTTATTTTTATAAGCATTTCCACCTCTGTTAAACACATACTATTAACTTATTTTTAAATATCATATTTTAAAACAGCCGTTTAACATTCATGAGTCATTTACTATAATTCTGACTAGAACTTTTTTGAAACAATAATGGTTATGATTTTAACAACTTAAATTATTATTGTTTTCCTCCCTGTTAATCATGTGGTATATTATTAAGTATATAAATGCATACATCATTCTTAACTCCATTAAATTTTGATCCGGGTGACAAAAGTGTTTTATACATTATTTTTTACAGTCTGTCAAGTAAGAACGTGACTGCTCGTATTTTTGAAAAAAATGTGTTTCGAGTACATTTTCTGCCATCATTGTATTCTTTGGTGTACTAAAAATGGCGCAATTACCTTAGTTGCCCCATTTGTCTCCTGCATCAATCATCGCCTAGCATCTTCGAGGCATGCTGTCGACGAGATTTTCTGCATACTCTGCAAATTTTTCGAATCTCGCGAGACAACTGAGTCAAAGTCCTGAGAATCTTTCTTCTGAGCTTTCTCTTTACAAAGAACCAAACGTTTTCAATAGGTTTGGCGTCCAGCGATTGTGAGGACCCGGTTTCTTCAACGTGCTTCTGAATTTGACATCATGAGCACGAAGATGTTGTCGAATGGTCTAATAAAACACATTCAAATCCGATTTTAATAATTTGGTCGCTCCTTGACGCAGCGTCAATTTCAGTTCCCGCAAAAATAAAGACACGATTCGTTTTTCAACTTTTGGAGTACCGGGCCACGTTTTGGGAAGTCGTCGACATTTTTAGTCTCGCGAAAATAATTTACCCACTTCTTCACAAACGACATCGACTTTTTAATATATTTAGCGGCCGCGGAATGTGTCATTTTAGGCCCCTTTGGATGAGAAAAAAGAAAGCCTGCTTCGAACCGACGCACAAACAAGTGAATGATTTTGGATTTTACGTGATTTCGACGAAAGTTTGGAATCGACTGATACTTTTACTAAAATGCGTCGTAGATAAATGATCCCTCTACTGATTTTTTATTGAATCGTTAGAATCACTGCTACCAAAAATGAATTATCGCGGGCACGTTCTTACTTGACAGACTGTATACTGAAGCAGACTTTCCAATCTATTTTGTGAAAAAAGAAGACATGCCAGAGAAAAATACAAGTAATTTACCTGAAAAGCCCTGTACGTGGCTCTTCCTAACCCGGCTCATTTCTGCCCTGTCAAATATAAACTATGCAATAATATTATATGTACGATCAATAACATTTGAATGTGCAGTAGCGATAACTAAAAGCGGCAGTAGTTAAAGATTAAGTTGTCATTAAACGAATACGATTGAAGATAAACTCCAATGTCCAACGCAAATTAATTAAAAAGGTGCCTTTTGAAAACTAATGGATTATATTTGCATAATTTTAAATTCATGACGCTTTAATTAAAAGCTCTGAATGGATTTGTACAAATTAG
>CM032455.1:50769699-50812618 GCA_019049505.1 Pachyrhynchus sulphureomaculatus
CCCTTTTCCAGATAGTCGATGAGGATTATCCCTTGCGAATCCCAAAAGACAGTCGCCATAACCTTTCCGGACGAAGGAACGGTCTTCGCCTTTTTTGGTGCAGATTCCCCCTTGGTAACCCATTGTTTAGATTATTGTTTGGTCTCAGGAGTATAGTAATGTATCCATGTTTCATCCACAGTGACGAAACGGCGCTTAAAGTCCTCCGGATTCTTCTGGAACAGCTGCAAACCATCCTTGCAACACTTCACACGATTCCGTTTTTGGTCAAGCGTGAGCAATCGCGGCACCCATCTTGCGGATAGCTTTCTCATGTCCAAATGTTTATGCAAAATATTATGTACCCGTTCAGTCGAGATGCCGCACGCACCTTAACCTCTCTCTGTCATCCATCACCATATCATAGATTTGATCAATGATTTCTGGAGTCGTAACCTCCACAGGCCGTCCAGAACGTTCAGCGTCACTTGTGCCCATATGGCCAGTCCGAAAATTCTGAAACCACTTATAAACTGTTCTAATCGAAGGTGCAGAGTCACCATAATGTTTATCAAGCTTCTCTTTAGTCTCCTGAGGCGTTTTGCCTTTCATAAAGTAATGTTTAATCACCACACGAAATTCTTTTTTCGTCCATTTCTTGAAAATCACTCGACTTCCTTGATTCACACGAATGTCAAACACAAAGAAATAGACCAATATGGCTGAAACTTGGTGTACGTTCATTTAAGAGATGCTACTAACTAAACATGACCTCGATACGCGCCGGTGGTGCCATCTCTCGGACTTTGCACGGGCTTTCCAAACCAGCCTCGTACTTATTCCACTTGCTCTGTGCCTAAATTTTTCATACGTTGTAGAGAATAAATGATTTTTAAGTATTTTCAAGTATTCGTGTTCAATACTTTCCGTAGCATCATAGAAAAAAAAGAATGTTACGTCAATTACCGTGAAATAAATGTTTGTTTACCAATTACTGCCTTTTCTGTTAAATTACTATGATAACAGTAACTCAACTCCTACATGCCACTTTATTCAAAGAAGTAAATTTAAATTTAGTTATTCTAACTGATCGATTTTCATGCAAGGTCAACTAGAATAATAAATTTCGATAAAACGAATTTTCCGTTTTTGTTTCTTAAGTGGATATGAAACTAACATGAAAAATCAAAGAAGAGAGGATGTTTTATAATGTGTATTATGAGTTATCAAAACTTCTTCAAAATGAGATATACTAATAATTAATGTCGTCTAGGTAACATATATCTTTAAAGCTGATATATGATAATCTAAATAATGTAATGCAAAAACATTATTTATATACAGAAAGTGTGGAAAAGCTAACAGTGATTAAAAAAATTCATGAGGGAAATTTTCCATTAGAAGATAAAACTACTTGTGTATTCAATCTTGATCAAAAAGTCCTTTCAGTTCAAAACCATAAATCAACCCAACAAGGCTTTGCTACAAAATAAAAACCATTTACAACCAGTTACGATTGCCTGACAAAGTGTTCCACACGAATTAAGTCAAGCCGACGGTGATCACAGAGTTACTCTTTGCAATTATCTCTTGTCACGTCAAAACCGTTCACTACTTTTGGAACCGGAGATAAAAAACAATACATTACCTGAATTTAAGAGGCAAGATCTATGGTTAGATAAAAGTTAAGGAAAATGAACCCGACCAAGTCCAAGTCGGACTTGCGCAATTAGTGTTCTCTACGGTGATTGCTTTTAAAATAAAATAAAATTATATCTCTGTACAAGAGCGACTCGCCACTCGGTTACAGTTACCTCCACCATACGTCAAGAAACATATTTCTATAATTCTTTTTTATACCAGATAAATTATCGAATGAAATGCACTTCTGATAATTTTCACTCAATCTGCACTTTATGGAGAATATTCCAGAATTTTTTTCCAAAATAATAAGGTGGGGACATCGATTATTGGCAATTTTTTTAAAATAACACAAAGAAAAGTGCGCGAAAGTTTTACATCATATATATTTTCAGAAGCTTTTATTTGGCATCCCACTCGATAACCTGGTAAAAAAAAAAATCACTTCCGATTTCACCCCCAAAACTAATCCCGTAAGTTAAAATTTACCTTTCAAAACGATACAGCTCTGATCTGGCCATTAATTCCTATATTTATGCTAAATTTTAACTTTCTATGTTAAATAGTTTGGGAGAAAATCGGGTGTGACAGACAGACAGACCGACGGACAGACACCGAAGTAATCCCATAAGTGTTCCGTACTGAACACTAAAAAGTGAGACTGTGTGTCTGGTGGAACTTTACGAGGCGTAATTCATTTCGTGCTGCTACCGACCAATTAATGAACGCCGGCGAAGTTTATTGTAAACAATTGGAAAAACTTTATCCAGTTTTAAAGCAACAGAGTAATGGTTAATGCGATGGCTGTAGTTCTTCAGTATGGCAATGCTCGGCTACACACGGAACCAATCCGTCTATTAGTTCTGTTTCATACAGTAATTACACACTGAACAAAGAATCTAAAAAAATACTATAGTCGTTTTTTTTGCGATCAAAACTTCAAAAGCTTTATACTACATGAAATTATTGAAAATTATATAATAGATTAATTTTTACTATTTCTCTAAATAAATAATTTCAATATATATTAAAAAAAAAACAAACGAGATTAAATATTCATCATCATCATTAGCTTATTCCAATCAGAGTTGGATGTAAGCCTCCACAAGTTGTCTCCTGTTGTTGTAATTATTACTAGGCCTAATATAGATCTTTATATGGATTTAAAAAAAGATAAAATAACTACTGATTTTTACGCACATACGAGTAAAGGGTAATAATAAGTACATTAAATAACAATGAAAAGTTGTGTCAATTTAATTAAAAGGTCTATTATTTTTACAGTCTATGAACTCACTTCATAAATTTATAATGAATAAAACTGTGTTTGTTTACCCATTAATTATTTATACCCGTGGATAAATAAACGCAAATTGCAACTACGAAAGTAAACAAAATCAGACCAATTCAAACAATTCAAATACTTCACACTTTTGTGGTAAATAAAACTCTTCCGAAGAAAAATATTATTTTAAATGACGGGAATTTGATTTACAAAACTTTGACATTGTTTTGGGTCAGTTCAACGGATAACACCACAACACATTAAAAATACTGGTAAATTATTAATAATTAGCAGTTCCAAAATAAATTGAGGATAAGATATTCGCTTAATCATTTTATATATATATATATATATATATATATATATATATATATATATATATATATATATATATATACAAATATATATATATATATATATATATATATATATATATATATATAAATATATATATATATATATATATATATATATATATATATATATATATATATATATATATATATATATACATATATATATATATATATATATATATATATATATATATACATACATATATATATATATATATACATATATATATATATATATATATATATATATATATATATATATATATATATATATATATACATATATATACATATATATACATATATATACATATAATATATATATATATATATATATATATATATATATATATATATATATATATATACGAGGCTGGTTTGAAAAGTCCGTGCAAAAATAAAAACTACTTATGTGTTTGGAGTAAACCTTTTTTATTTTTCGACATAGTCTCCTTTTAGGCTTATACACTTCGTCCAACGATGTTCTAGTTTGTTGATCCCTTCCGAATAATAGGATTTGTCCAAGTCTGCAAAATATCCACTAGTGTCTGCAATCACCTCCTCGTTTGAATAAAATCTTTGTCCCGCCAGCCATTTCTTCAAATTGGGGACAAATAGTAGTCCGAGGGAGCCAAGTCTGGAGAATAGGGGGGATGTGAAAAGAGTATTTCCATTAATTTTGCGACCACAACTGCTGAGGTGTGTGCTGGTGCGTTGTCGTGATGGAAAAGGACTTTCTTGTGGGCCAATCGCGTGCGTTTTTCTTGCAGCTCGGTTTTCAAACGGTCCAATAACGACGAATAATATTCACCTGTAATAGCTTTACCCTTTTCCAGATAGTCGATGAGGATTATCCCTTGCGAATCCCAAAAGACAGTCGCCATAAACCTTTCCGGCCGAAGGAACGGTCTTCGCCTTTTTTGGTGCAGATTCCCCCTTGGTAACCCATTGTTTAGATTGTTGTTTGGTCTCAGGAGTATAGTAATGTATCCATGTTTCATCCACAGTGACGAAACGACGCTTAAAGTCCTCCGGATTCTTCTGGAACAGCTGCAAACCATCCTTGCAACACTTCACACGATTCCGTTTTTGGTCAAGCGTGAACAATCGCGGCACCCATCTTTCGGATAGCTTTCTCATGTCCGAATGTTTATGCAAAATATAATGTACCCGTTCAGTCGAGATGCCCACAGCACTAGCAATCTCACACACCTTAACTCTTCTGTCATCCATCACCATATCATGGATTTGATCAATGATTTCTGTAGTCGTAACCTCCACAGGCCGTCCAGAACGTTCAGCGTCACTTGTGCACATATGGCCAGTCCGAAAATCTTGAAACCACTTATAAACTGTTCTAATCGAAGGTGCAGAGCCACCATAATGTTTATCAAGCTTCTCTTTAGTCTCCTGAGGCGTTTTGCCTTTCATAAAGTATTGTTTAATCACCACACGAAATTCTTTTTCGTCCATTTCTTGAAAATCACTCGACTTCCTTGATTCACACGAATGCCAAACACAAAGAAATAGACCAATATGGCTGAAACTTGGTGTGCGTTCATTCAAGAGATGTTACTAACTAAACATGACCTCGATACGCGCCGGTGGTGCCATCTCTCGGACTTTGCACGGACTTTTCAAACCAGCCTCGTATATATATATACATAAATATATATATATATATATATATATATATATATATATATATATATATATATATATATATATATATATATATATATATACACACATATAATATATAATATATATATATATATATATATATATATATATATATATATATATATATATATATATATATATATATATATATATAAATATTATGAAATTTAATTACAGAGCAAAATATTAAGTGGAAATGTTAATAGGAACTAAAAAATTATGCTCAGGTTTAGATTTGTGGCCTTCCTAGTTAAAAATTTAAAAATTAATTTTTTATTAATTTCGTTTTTCTTTATTCAATAAATAATCCGACAATTACTGACGGGTTTACTGGAGTTTTTTTTAATTTTTAACTAAAAAGGCCACAAATCTAAACGGATGGGGGAATGTAATACATTAAAATTCTGGGTTTCAATCCGTTCGTCTAACCATGAATTTGCACGACGTTTCGCCAAAATCTAATTTGGCATTTTCAAGTGCTCTTGCTGCTGCTGCTGCTACTCGATACTGTGATCTAGCTGCTGCTGCCGCTTCAAGCAGCAGGAGCACTTGATATATATATATATATATATATATATATATATATATATATATATATATATATATATATATATATATATATATATATATACAGAGTGTTACAGAAATCGTTTATTATATCTAAATAAGTGATTCTTTAGCTTATGTAGAGACATATTCACCACTTTTTTTCTTACTTCGGGCTCTTTTCTTAAAACTCTATTTAGTAGCCCTTATATTTTAGTATTTAGTTAAAAAATATTCTCCCCAAATAATCGAATTATGGGAAAAACCACAAAAACTGTTGTTGAATAAGATTATTGTGACAAAATATCTTTTTCTTATAGGAACAGTTGTAAATACTTCTTATAAAAGAGCTAAACAAAAACCAATTTTTAGTGTTCCGTAAGGAATATTTACAAGATCACTTCGGTGTCTGTCCGTCTGCCAGTCTGTCCATCTGTCCGTCTGTCACACCCGATTTATTAATTAATATTAATATACGATATTATTAATATAGCAATTGATAGCTTCTCAAGAGCCGAGTAATTTTGAAAGTTAAATTTTGAATTAATGGGTTAGTTTTGAAGGGTGAAATCGGAAATGAAAAAAAAAATTATCAGGTTATCGAGTGCGGTGTCAAATGAAAGCTTGTAAAAACACGAGTTCAAAAATATATATAATGTAACACTTGTGCACACTTTTATTTGAAATATTTTTAACAAAATCGCAAAAAATCGCTGCCCCCCTTATTTCGAAAAGTATGATCAAAAAATTTTGAAAAAATTCTGGGATATTATCCACAGGGAATAGATTGAACGAAAATTATTACATGCATTACCTTTAATAATTTATCTGGCTTATAAAAAAAAAAATCCAAGGTCATCAGTTTTCAGTAAAAATCGGAAAAAAATTTTATTCAAAACTTATTTGGGGTGTTTTGTGAAGTCAATGATCATTTTATACCTCCCTAACAAAAATATTTATTTTAAAAGCAATCAACGTACTGAACACTAATTAATTGTGCAAGTCCAACTTGCACTTGACCGGTTATTTACTCTTAACAATAAAAAAACTACCTGATGAATTGAATAATACGCTGTGTTTTAAATTGTTTATATTCAATATTTATAATGTTCTATCACAAAGTTACGGCCAAATCCAGCAATAACTTATAATAATATGCTGTTACAATAAACTACAATTGAGTTCCTACTTGTCAATAACAAACACTAAATAGTGCACTTCTTGGGTTGCTTTTTAAAATACTCGAGTGTATCAAATAATCCACCTTTATTAAAATCGAATCATCAAATTAATAACTCATTAAATATTTGTTTTCTAATCGCAATATTAATAAAATACTCCATATACAACTAAATAAGCACTAGATGGAGTCACTAACCATACATGACGGTATTAACGCTGGCTTTAAACTAGTAGCAACATTTAGATTATTGTGCAAACCACCACGCAACAGATAAGCCGGAACAAGAGCGACAATTGCAAAACAGCCACACGAGAAGGTTCTATTAATTGGAACAGCCATTTTGTATCGCCGTGATATAAACTTTTATTTTATATTCTGTTATACGGCGGCGTTATGAAACCACAATGAAAGTTAAAGAATATTTTTAACGGAAATGGAGTCATTGTTAGTAAAACACTAAGCGTCAGAAGTGGTTTATTTCTTCATCATCAGTTCCTATTTTTAAATGAGAACACGTAAATTTTTTTAAATTTGTTATAAAATAAATAAGCAAACTATTAATTTTAAGCGTGATGACATTGTAATATCCAGGTTATTATCAAAAATGGACTGTGTATTGGCTACAACTACTGGCGTACATGCTGAAAAACCATAAATCTTCTCTCGTTAGTTATGACAAAACACTATTTATAACTATTTTTTTACAACAAATTGTACCAAAGAAACGCATACCTCGTATTTGGTACTCCATCGGAGGCTAACTAACTGCAGTCATATAAGCCGACAGAGTGGTTCGCAGATTGCCAACACTTCACCGTGGACAACTCAATTTTTCGAGGGATCCCCCTCAGACATTTGTGGTTCAATATAAAACAACTGAAAACAGAGGAGGGCACATATTTCAGAAGTCTACCACCAAATAGGCAATATGTGCTTCTTTGGTACAATTCGTTGTATCTTATCATTATTAGCCGTAAGTACCGGCATAAGTACTAGAAATTTCTGTTCTCTTGTTGTGTTTTTCCTAAAATATAGGAAAAATGCAATCCCTCCAAAACACAAACTGGACGCAATAAAGAACATCAACTCTTTATGTGACATACAAGATAGAAACACAGGACAGACCACACAAGATTTAGTAACAGGTTGAACAACAAACTTATTAATCTGGAAATTAAAATAACAATTTCAAATTAAAAAAAAAAATTATACTTATCTCAATTACACAGAAAATCAAATAAACCGCAAAATACCTGCAGATGTTTTTAATTAATTCAAAACACGTCAAAATATCAGTTCTAATCGCCATTTTAATCTAGTTAAGAATAAAAACATAAAAAAAATTAATGAACTTAAAACTTAACAAAACATCAGTCTCAATCTAAATAAAAAAGATATTTTAGTTAAAGAATTATTAGCTCATTTCGAGAATATTTTAAAATCTCTCTCAATTAACAGCAACAATAAGAATATAATTAGAGCTAAGTTTACCAATGTCAACAACAACAAACCACTATTATAATAACCGGTCAAGTGCAAGTTAAACTTGCGCAATTAGTGTTCCGTACGTTGATTGCTTTTAAAATAAAAAAAATTTTGTTACGGAGGTATAAAATGATCAGTGACTTCACAAAATACACCCCAAATGAGTTTTCAACAAAGTTTGTTTCCAATCTTTACTGAAATCTGATGACCTTGAAATTTTTGTTTTTTTTTATATACCATATAAATTATTAAAGGTAATGCACTCGTGATAATTTTCGTTCAATCTACACCCCGTGGAGAATATTCCAGAAGTTTTTTCGAAATTTTTTGATAAGTACTTTTCGTGATAAGGCCCGGGACAGCGATTTTTCACGAATTTTTAAAAATAATACAAAGAAAAGTGCGCGCAAGTATAATATTATATATATATTTTTTACTCGTGTTTTCACAAGCTTTTATTTGACACCACACTCGATGACCTAGTAAAAAATTTTTTTTTTCACTTCCGACTTCACCCCCCAAAACTAACCCCTTAAGTCAAAATTTAATTCTCAAAACTACATGGCTCTGATGAGGCCATCAATTTCTATATTATTACCAAATTTCACCTTTCTATGTCAAATAGTTTCAGAGAAAATCGGGTGTAACAGACAGACAGACAGACAGTTCCGTACGGAACACTAAAAATGAACGCTTACCCCAAGAATTTCAAGTTTGCTATATATATATACTTATGTACGTATGTATGTATGTACGTACGTACGTACGTATGTATGTACGTACGTACATACATACATACATACATACGTACATAAGTATATATATATATATATATATATATATATATATATATATATATATATATATATATATATATATATATATATATATATATATATATATATATATATATATATATATATATATATATATATATATATATATATATATATATATATATATATATATATATATATATATATATATATATATATATATATATACGTACGTATGTACGTATATACGTATGTACGTATATACGTATGTACGTATGTATGTATGTATGTATGTATGTATGTATGTATATACGAGGCATGTTTTTTAAGTAAGTACCGTTTTGGAATTAAAAAAGACGTGCAAAGATATCGCTATAATTTTATTTTTACATGAAAGCCTGTACCTTAATCTACTTTTCTACATAATTTCCGTGAATATTGAGGCACTTGTCATAACGTGGCACCAGTTTTTGAATACCCTCCTCATAAAATTCTGCCGCCTGACTTGTTAACCACTGTATCACAAATGTTTTGACTTCGTTATCGTCTTGAAGACGCTGACCACCCAGGTGCTTCTTCAAGTGCAGGAACAAATGGTAGTCGCTGGGCGCCAGATCAGGGCTGTATGGAGGATGATCTAGAGTTTCCCATTTAAAAGATTTGATGAGATCTTTGGTCCGATTAGCCACATGTGGACGGGCATTGTCATGCAGCAAAACGATACCCTTACTCAACTTGCCACGTCTTTTGTTCTGGATTGCACGACGCAGATTGTTCAATGTCTCACAATAAGACGCTGCATTGATTGTCTCATTACGAGGCAGAAACTCCACTAGCAATACTCCTTTTCTGTCCCAAAAAACTGTGCACATGATTTTTGCGGGCAGAAATTGTTTGCTTAAACTTCACTTTTTTGGGTGATGATGAATGTCGCCATTCCATGGATTGTTGTTTCGATTCTGGTGTGACGTAGGCCACCCATGTTTCGTCACCAGTAACAATTTGGTCTAAAAAATGTTCACCTTCATTGTGGTACCGCTCAAGGAAAGTCAATGCACTGCCTAAACGTTGGGTTTTGTGCAAATCCGTCAACATTTTTGGAACCCAACGTGAACACAATTTCCGGTAATTCAAGTTCTCGGTCACAATGCGATACCAAACACTACGAGAATATTGAGGAAAGCAGTCGCACAATGATGAAATTGTAAAGCGTCTGTTTTCTCTCACCTTTTCGTCCACTTTCTGCACCAAATCTTCATTAACGACCGAAGGACGCCCACTCCGTTCTTCATCATGCACATTTGTGCGGCCATCTTTAAATGCTCTCACCCATTTCCTTACCATCCCATCACTCATAATGTTTTGTCCGTAAACTTCACAGATCTCACGATGAATATCGATCGGTTTTACGCCTTTAGCACTAAGAAATCGTATAACAGCCCGTACTTCACAATCGGCGGGACTCACGATTGTCGGAGGCATCTTAAACACTCAGTAAACAACGTATACAATGAAGAATCAGACTGTAATGGCGTCAGTGCGTAGACATGAGATGTAGGTTACCAGCGCGCATGCGCGGAACGCCGACCGTATCGCTGCGGCGGCGGAATCGCAAAACGGTACTTACTTAAAAAACATGCCTCGTATGTATATATATATATATATATATATATATATATATATATATATATATATATATATATATATATATATATATATATATATACTTTCTAAATGCTATTTTTGACTTTGACAGGAGTAACGTAGAAATTTATCACAATTCTTGATTCTGGCAAAACATTTGTCTTCTTATCAAGCGATATCATTCTGCCACTTCTAGCATTAACCGTGTGGGCTAATTGCTAAAAAAAAGGCTAAAAAGAAAGGCTATGAATGCCGTACTTTCTCCCTTTCAGGTTTGTTTGCATTCTTGGGAATAAAAAATTGCAGGGGCCCAGGTGCTGTGAATAGGGTAGGGGAGAGTTTTCATTTAGTTTTTAGTCAAAAACTCTCTAACAATTTACTCTGTGTAGATAAGGAGTGAAGAAGCTAGCTCCCTTTTCAATTAAAATTTGTTGGCATTAACTTCAAGATATTCTAGCCAGTTTTCTTCTTCGATGACAATCAGATATCGCAGAACGGATTTTTTAATGGTTTTGCCCGTTCTGAAAGTTGAGGGACATATTGATCGGATATATTTACTTGACATTCGACCACATTTAAAACAAAACAATCACTCGTAAGCCCTTGCCCGACACAAAGCTTCCGCCCTCTAAGTCCTCCAAAGCAACACGATAGGATCCTACAGAACCTAAAAAACTTTGAGTACATTGCACCCAAAAAGTTTCTCTCAAATGTATAATTTTCTGTAACTTTAATATATTCAACAGCAACAGCTATTTTCGTATCTGAAAGAAAAGGTTTCGTGACTAGAAAAGAATTCGTGCCTAAAATAGGAATTATTCCATTTTTCTTTTATCAATATTTCAGTCTCTTATTAGAATTTGTTTAGGAAAATCGAAGCTATTAAAAACAAGTTACAATTTCCTTAATAGTTACATAATAAAAGAATAATAGAGTTTTGTAAAATTCGAAACCTGTAGAACCAATTAGATCAGAATAAAATATAAACAAACATATGAATATAAAAATTAAAATTGTTAAACAAGTAACATGAAGATTCAACTCTAGAGAAGGAAAAAATAGGGATGTTGCATATCTCAAACTCCATTTAAAATATATCTTGTAGAGGTTGAGAAAAACTGGAAGGAGAAAGGTATTTTTTAATGGTATAACACACATGCTGCCAGGAAATCTCTAAAGCGCGACAAAAGCTATGCGTATGCGGAAAAAGCGATTGGCGTTGGTCTTAATTAACTGTAAATTGTACTCGATCCGGGGCAAATCATTTAAAAGGGATGATGTTCAACACATAAAAGACTATTTCAAAAGGGTTGTAAGACGAGTGCCAAGCTAAACTTCATACAGATGACATGTACTAGCAAGACGTGTATTCCTGGCATGCACCGCTATATTTATTTATTTATTTATCCATTACAAGCCCAACAAAATAATTAATTATTAGGGCCGATCATACAATCATTAAACCATACTAATACATATCACAAAATGCTTAATTATACAAAGAATAAACAAACTACAATTTCACATATGCTTACAGCTATTAAAATAAATTTACACAGATACAGAAAAATTCCCTCTAAGACATGGACAGATCACTGCTCCAGATACCTTATTATAAGCAGCGCATATCTGATAAACGGGGGAAGCATACAATATATTTGTGTGAACAGTAGGAAGATATAAGAAGTTTCCAGTCCGATGAGCTAGTCTGGGCACAACAAAATTCAGTTCTTCCAGCAACAGTGGACATTGAATTACAATATTTCTACGTTTCTCCAAGGTCATATAAGTAAATCTCTCTAACAAAATATCATTCTCTATACCTACTGGTGGATACACCCCATCAACTTTCCTAGCTAAAAACTTTGAAATCTCCTCTGAACCCTTTCCAAAGCCCCTATTATGCAATGACCAAAGTATTGAATAATGTTAAAAAGGTTTCAATATTTTGAAAAGACCCACCATTTCTAATTATGAACCCCATCATTTTCATCGCTTCTGAAACCACCTTGCCAATGTGCTTGAAGGTCAACCTAGAGTCCAGAACAATGCCCAGATCTTTGGCTGTCTCTACTCTCTGCAACTCTATATTACCTATACTGTAATTATAGTTCACTGGAGATACTTTAAGACTCACTGTCATTACAGAACATTTGTTTGCATTTAGCAATATCCCATTGTTGTCACACCACGCCCGCATTGCCTCAACACTACTCTGCATTCGTTCACAGTCGCCACTAGACTCAACTGACACATACAATTTCAGGTATTCCACATCAATGACCTCCTGAATGTGATTTATGAACATAAGGAACAATAGCGGTCTCAAGTTTGATCCCTGTGGCACACCGGAGTCTGCACGAAACGAATGCGACCTAAAACCATTATACTGAACATACTGGAATCTTTTCACCAGTTATGTCCTGAAGAAACTAACAAAATTCGTCGTGAAGCCGAAATCAACCATCTTTCCCAGAAGCACACCATGATCTATCCTGTCAAATGCCTTCGAGAAGTCAGTAAACACCACATTAACTTGACCTCCCCAATCAGGCACCCTAGAAGTAAAATGTGTAAAGGAGGACAAGTTGGCGGCCATCCACCGACCCCTCATAAAACCGTGCTAACGCACGACAACAATGGTTCCACTCTGGCCACAATGTGCCCATGCAAAAGCATTTCAAAAATCTTCGAAAAACCACAAATAAGTGAGACCGGCCTGTAGTTTTCCACTTCTGCTCTATTCCCACTCTTACAAACTGGACATATTTTAGCTGTTTTCCATCTCACAGGATATCTTGTTAAGTTGAACGACTTCCTGCTGTCTGCAGATATTTGCATTAGTATCCGATGTTCGAGCATTTAATGTGAATGAATGTATAAGCCTACTGTCACCTGCATGTAGATTGAGTTCCTGGTCCTTACCAAAAGATTGTTAATGTAAATGAGAAAGGAAGTAGGAGAATGGAACTTTGGGGTACACCGACGTTGAGAGTGAAGATAATGGAAAGAAATCAGTCGAATGCGATTTATCAAGAACGTTTTCTGAGGAAACACAAAAGCCATAAATAAAACCTTTCAGACATACCATAAAAGCGTGGCTGATCCAACAACCGGTCATGCCAAACAAACGCTTGAGATTCTTCAAAATGTGCAATTGCGTTGTTTCAAATATGTGTGACATAACTTAGTAGATCTCCTGTTGATCTTTGCCCATGAAAGCTTTGGATATTATTGAAAACAGTGCGACTGGTCGGTACTTATTTGGCAAGTTCCTCTTGCTTTGGGTATCGGCTGAACTGTAGCGCATTTCCAGTGGGAAGGAAATATTCCCTATCTGTGGGATAGGTTGAATAGTCGACAAAAGACTAGTGTTAGTTTTACCATAAGTACTACAGTAGGTATTCCACTAATGCCAGAAGCTTTTTTGATGTCTAGCTTAATTAAAATATGTTTTATGATATGTGTCTGAAGACAATATCGGGAATGATTTAGCTTCACGAACTTGTTCATCGGTCGTATTTAAATACTTAAGCTAGTTGATATTGTCGATGTTAAGGTCAACCAGAAAGCCAATTTAAAAAAAAACTATACTCTACCCTATATACGGCTATATCCTATACATACCTATATACTCTTGACAGAGAGCACCTAGTATACGCTATTCTTTGCCGACTACCAGGTGGTAGTTGTTTAAGGTTATGATGACCTAAGCTGTATAATCCAGAAACTGATAAAGAAATAATTGGGCCCTACAAGTACAACGGAGTACATATTGCACAAGACGGAACACATGACTCAGCTATCAAAGAACACACAACAATTTAGAAAGAAATAACACCAAGAAGAAAATATACAATATTACTGTTAAAAACATACCTACAGCTCAAAAGTTTGGCTTTAAGAAGATGAATTAGAAAAATGATGAAGGTTACAGAGATGGATTTCTGGATATCAGCGAGAAAATCTTGTAGAGAAAAAGTCATAAACGAAGGAATTAGAGGGATAATGGGTATAAAACTCAGAATTATAGAGGATATACAACTGATTTGGTACGAAGATGAATGCGACTGGAAGATAGGAAAATCCCTATAGAAAATCCTCGATTCAGACGAGGCTAAGAAAAAAAAAAGGTAGACCGAGAAGAAGCTGGGAAGAGGGTATCTACAAGGATATGATCAACAGTCGATGCGACCTACCTATCATTAATTTTAACTTATCGATATAAAGATAGTTTTCGATAATAACTGATACATGAATAAGTATCGATATATCGAAAATTATCAACATATCGATAGTTATTCAAAAATTAATGACTGGAGCAAAGGAAGACCTCCAAAACAAAAATCCTCCATTGAAAAAAAATTAACTCCTAAAATTAATGACCGGTATATATGTAAATAACTATCGATATAGGTATCCATAATTATCGATCACCATCGATAATTACTGATAACTATCGATAGTTATGGATAACTATTGAGATATATGAGGGCGGATTAATAAGTCTGGTCAATTTGCACGAAATGGGGGGAAATTTTGTGAAGAGGCATGACTGTTCGTAAGCGCGATTCTCGTACGGGTTGTGTTCAAAGTTTCAAACAGATGCAGCGCGTAGTTCTTTGTTGGCAGCTATCGTAACTGTTCAGTGTTATATGTTGTATAAAGCCGAGGAACGTGTAGTAATAAAACATTTTTATTGAGAAAGGTGGACTGCGACCCAGGTAGAAACTGAATTGAAGGAACTTCATGCTCTGCACCAGCACTCCAAGACCTTTCATTACTGGAAAAATGAATTAAACATGGTCGTACGAGTATTGCAGATGCTGCAAGTTCAAGGTGTGTGATTGAGATTTCTCGTAAAGAAATGATCGATAAGATGCATGGTATCATGAGGGAAAATTGTCGCATTAAGCTTCGTGAGATTGCTGAGATAGTAGGAATCTCGTAAGAACGGGTACATAACATCCCGTAGGAAATTCTAAAAAATAGCTAAGCGCGCGATGGGTATCGCGTTTGTTGACTCCAGACCAAAAACGCACGAGGAAGGATATTCCAAAATCGTGTTTCGAAAAGTTGCAGCGTAATCCGAAGGACTTCTGGCGTCGTTCTGTAAACGAAACGTGGATCCACCAGTACACCCCGAAAACAAAACGACGGTCAAAACAATGGGTGGGAAAAGATAAAAGTGTATCAAAAAAAGCGAAAACAGTTTTACTGGCGTGAAAAGTGTCGGCAACTCTTTTTTGGGACTCACAGTGTATCATCATGATTGAATATTTGGAAAAGGGTAAAATCATGCCTGCCTCTTATTATGCAAAGTTATTGGACCGTTTGCATAGCGAGTCGAAGCAGAAGCGAGAAAGATTAATGCGCAAAAAAGTGCTCCTTTGCCAGAGCCTACTCACACGTCGTCCGTTTCAATGGCAAAACTGGGCTTCGAACTAGTTTCCTACCCGCCCTGTTCCCCAGATTTGGCCACAAGTGACTTTCTTTTGTTTCCTAGCTACAAAAATTGGCTTGTGGGAAGAAATTTTCTTCGAATGAAGAGGTGATCTATTCTGTAAACGAGTATTATGCACAGTTCGAAACAATTGTTTTTTTTTTAAGAGAATAAAAAAAATTTGAATCTCGATAGACAAATGTATTGAGCCCAATGTTGAAAAAGAATTTCTTGTTTTGCAAAAGATTTTATTTACCTTGTTTTTTACAAGACTTTTCAATCTATCCTCGTATATGTTTATTGATATATCAATAGTTATTTATACACTGATGATTCGGATATATCGATCGTTATGGACACATCGATATATCGTTAATTTTTGGAGTTACCTATTGTCATTTGATATATCGAAAACATATCCCACTTCTGCTTGGAATCACATCCACTGTCAATTTTTTTCTTTTACAGATTAGGCTTACAGTATTGGTTAGAGATTGCCTTTGTAAACCATATAAGAGATAAGCGGATTGACGTGTGGGTCGCCCTTATTGCAGCTACCATAAACTCTTAGAAAACTATTTACGAGTGGTCTTTGAGTGCTATCGTCGCTGAATTCGATTTTTTTGGCACATTTAACATAAATTGAATACGGATTTCTTAACAGAAACGTCAAAAAACAAATGCAAACCCTTCGATAAAACGTTTGGATTCATGAATTGCCTCCCTAAAACTGTAATCCAACGGTAATATTTTTATTAAAATTTTGTTTCAATAGAATGCCGGATTGCTAATAGGGCCGAAGCAAGTTTTAATTACATCTGACTTCCTAATCCGGCCATTTGCACTATGACGCCCTTAAATCATATGATTTAGGCTACAGGGGAGAAATTCAGATCATTGTGTTCAATCAATCTGGCGATCGGATAGAACAGATAATATGCGAAAAAATTGTTCATCCCAACCTTAGAGAACGGATCATCGAAACAATTAAGAAAAACCACTAAAAAAAAGTAGTATTTTTACTTAATTAAAAAAAATACAAATTAACATTTGTTTTATTTTTCAAAAATAAAATAAGATCCCACATAAAACAATAGGCTTTCGGGCGGAACCACCGAATCCATATTTCTGGTACTATTTGGGTGGATGAAATAACTAACTAATATCAGTATAAAAATTAACTAGCATACTCTACCCTCCTCTAACTTATTTCGCTATCCAGTACAAAGGTCAAACAAACAACCTAGCTACCATTCAAGAACGTGAGGTCAACTTCTTCACCCACTACGTCACCTTTTCAGAGTTAACTTCAAGCATTCTACAACACATAAGCCGCAGTTTGACAAATTGTCACAGAAGCTCGGTAGTATTACTACTTATTGCTGACAAAGTTTTTTTTATGAGCAAGATATACGTGCCACAGGGAAATCTCTAAAGCGCTACAGGTACGAAAAGTGTGCGACAAAAGCGATTCATGTTGGTCTTGAATCGCTGTAAATTGTATTGGGTAGGGAAACACGGTCCTGGGAAAATCATTCCCAAGGGATAAGGGTCTCCATATAAAACTCTGCTTGAAAAGTGTTGCAGCTTTAGAGAAGTTCTTCTAGCTATGTATGCCATATAGTTACGTCAAGGCATATTTTACTTGGTTACTGTTACCCCAAGATAGAATTTCTTCAAGGCCTTTGTTAAGGTAAGCGCGAAGAAAAAGTATTCCGTTTGTAATCGACCGTTGCTGTACTGGTTTGTAAGTCGATCAAACTTTTTATTAAGTCAATTTTATAATCTTAATAACTTGATATGAATATAATAATATCAATACTCGTAATAACAATATTTAATACTTGATGTTATGTTAATAATTGTGCCTTTTATGTCTTTTATTAATTAATAATAATAATGTAATGTCTTCTCTAGCTGACTGCCTATTATTTTATACACTTACTTTCTAAAATTTATCATAGGCGTGCTCTTAAGTTTAGCTAACAAATATTTACCTACCATCCTAATGATTACAGAGTTTGGCGCCTTCTCGGCGCCATCAAGAAGTATACAAAGAAAATAATTAATTGTAGAAACACTGAACTTTTATTGAGAGTTTGTTATTGTTAAACTATGGCTTTGTATTAAACTCATAGGTGTAGTTGAAGGGCAAAACAATACAGTAATAAAATAATGAAAAATAGTTGGTTTGCAACTATACTGTCAGAAATTGTAGCTTGGATTCCTGATCTTTTCCAGCAGATCATTACTGCAAAGGAGATAAAAAGTAGTATGGGACCTTAGGGTCCAGCGACGTTGATAGTAAAGGTATAAAAAGAAACCTGTCAACTGCCACCCGTAAAGTAGGCTCTCTGAGAAAACACAAGAACCATAAACAAAACCTTTCAGACATACCATCAGAGCGTAGCTTACCCCACAATCCGTCATGCCAAACACGGTCGAATGCCTTGGATATATCAAGATTAGTGAAAGATATCAAGAAGTAATACAAGTCTCATTTGTCAAGACTCCCGACCTCTGAACACGTAAACATTCAAATGCAGTAAACGTGCCAAGGAGAGCGTTATACAAAGAAGAATCCCTACAAGATACAGCTGGAGCAAGAATATTGCTCAAAGGCTCAGCTTTGTGAATCAAATGTATGAGCGTTTTTCAACGTTTATTACTTCACCTTAATCGCTACGTCAATAAACAGTCAGCATCAAATGCCTTTACGTTCTACTAAAGTGACAGCTTTGGCCGCAATGTAAGTAGGTGAAATAATCGGCCCGTAGTTCTATCAGGAAGTAAGAGGCCAGATAAAAACTGTAAATAATACAACGTTACCATTGGAGAACCTGGTTTCTGCAGGATAAGATGACTTCACACATTTCGAACACATCTGTATCAGTCATTTTTTAAGTTTTCCAGAAAAAAAACTGATTTCCATGACTAAACGCCGATGGATTTCTTTTTGTGGAGGTATCTCAAATTTAAAGTTTTTACAAAAATAATTCTCGCTCTGTGATACAATTAAAAGAAAATCTCCGCCAGTGAAGAGGGAAATGACGTTCCGAGCAGTGATTAAGAAAATACAATACTCACTTAGAAGTGTAATAGTTTACATTTAGATGATATTTTGTTAAAAGAAATAATTTTCCTACTGCTGATGTATGTTTTGCTAAAATGAGACAAAAAGGCACCTTTATTCGGAATACTGCAGTAATCTGATATCTAATACCGAAATGTCATTTTCTTCGCAATTGGCATATTTATATTATCAAACGGAAAATGTTCACAGTATTTTCCGGTGACGGTACAAATTTTTATAAAAATATATAATATTATGAAAGCTGGAATATATTTTTATTTTCCAAACTAAATAAATCAATAGAACGTAATCTCCGGTCGTAAAAGTCATTTGAATTTAAATTGCGTTTTTGAATATTTTACGTGATTAATTCCGGCCATTTTTAACAGGTTATATGTATTACTAACTAAAATAAGTTACTTCGGCAAATCAAGCCGTATGCAAAGTGCAATAACAAAGAAGATATGACCTAATGAAATTATTAAAAATTTTAATTGTGATTTTGAAATAAAATTCTATTATATTCCCTACTTTAATAAGTCACTGAATTTTGAAATGTACTGTACCATTAAGACATGTTTATTTTGTTTGCTGATCACTTTTGCCTTTAAGAACATGTACGACTTCGAAAGAAGGGAAAAAATAGAGAAAGGTCGTAAATTTGATGGACATGTATACGAAAACAATTTTATACGATGAATACATATATATATATATATATATATATATATATATATATATATATATATATATAAATATATATATATATATATATATATATATATATAATATATATATATATATATATATATATATATATATATATATATATAAATATATATATATATATATAATATATATATATATATATATATATATATATATATATATATATATATATATATATATATATATATAAAATGTTCAACAATGGTCATCAATTTTTAAATTGAATGTTAAGTTACTAGGGTTTTTATGAAAAATTTCCTTCCCTCAGTCATCGAATTTTAAAATGGCTGTAAGTTGTTAGAATCCCCACTCATTGTGTCTTTGTAGGCAGCTCAAGAGGCGGGAGGCTTCTAGATACAAGCGGAATTTATTGAACGAAACAAGAAAAGACTGAAAGCGGAGCTATTTATAGAAAGGGGGGATTGTTAAACTACAAACGCCTTCAGTGTCCTCTTGTTTCGTTAAATAAATTCCGCTTGTATCTAGAAGCCAATAACCATAACAATAAAGGTTACTAGGGAATTGAACTCAATACTATGGTAAAAAAATATTAGAGCAGAGACAAAAAAGAAAATCTGTAACTCTATATTACAACTCACACTGACTTATAGCTCGGAAGTATGGCAGCTGACAAATAAACACAAAGCCAGCCTACTTGCAGTGGAAATGGATTTCTGGAGAAGATCTGCAGGTAAATCTAGACTCGAGCATGTTAGAAATGAAGACGTAAGGAATTTAATAAAGGTAGAACGCACAATAATTGATGATATCGAAAAACAACAACTAGCTTGGTATGGACATGTAAAACGAATGCCAAGGGAAAGACTACCAAAAAAAAAATTTGGAGTCGATCCCTACAGAAAAGAGGAGAAGAGGACGACCACCCACAACATGGCTGCAAGGAATAACAAAGGCAATGTCTGCAAGGATCTCTCAGAAGATGACTGGGAGGATAAAAATAACTGGCGATTAGGAACCCAAAGGTGGAAAACGCTATAAATGGGATTATTTATATATATATATATATATATATATATATATATATATATATATATATATATATATATATATATATATATATATATATATATATAGAAGGCTCCCGTATCTTGAGCTGCACACAATGAGTGGGGAAAAATGAAACCAGAACGTTAGATTCATTTTTCGAACGTTATCTTAGGAGTTAATTTGTACCCAACAAATAAATGCTAAAGTGGACCGACAAAAATAAAAACTAAGAGACTGTAAAAGACTTAAGTTCCTAAAATTGCATTGAGATTGCAATCCGAGGCGAATGCATTTTTAACGTTCCACGTATGTGATATGTTTATTTTATTTCCACGGTACACGAAGGCTCTCATGCAGTTTTAAAAATACGTAGAGTAGAACATAGAAGTTGGCACTCTTATTTAAAAATACGAACATCAGTGAGTCATTCAGGAATTCGCTTAAACTGAAATTAATCATATTTATGTGGTTTTTTCTTATTTCATGATGATCAGAGTAATATTTTTCTTAAAATACTTTCAAGTTAGAATTACCTAATTATAGTACTCACGACTCTTACTTTATAGACCAAGAGGGCGACCCGCAATTTTGACCTGTCCACTAACCGTCTATCTAGTTGTTCATTCTATCGGGCGAATCGAATAAGAGCCTTTAACGTTAATTTTACGGCCCCCGTGCCCTGGAAAACAAAAAAGGCTAAATTCAAAAATGGACTGTCTAACCACTTGAATTAAGTACCATAACATTTGTTGACACTAAAAAAGTCGAGCGCCCCAAAGGGCAGACGCCGCCGAGACCGGACCTAGCTTTAGGGTCCAAAAACCATATAAAATCAATAAATTTTGTTTGTTCTTGATGAAATAAGAGGGAACCTGCAAAAGGCAGACGCCGCCAATACCGGAGGACGAAGCTGAACCCCCTTTTTCCAACCAATTCAGGATTTTTCATAAAATGTTTCAGACAAAAATGACCGTTTTTGGCTAGAAAAAGCGAGATTAAACTTGATGAAACAATGTCGATTTGCTAAAAACTAATAAGACAAATATAATGAAATTAACTGCATTATCAGCATTAAATGAAGCTCAAGGATTGGAAGAGACTGTGATGAAGAAGAAAGACTTCACAAATTGCACGGTTAACACATTACAATATCCTTTAGAAGAATGTATCTATCATCAATAAGAAACTGGAGGGAGAAGTCTATCTAAGACACTAAAGAGATAATTGGAAGAACTATGTACAGACGTTACTCAAAGACCAACAAATAACAAACCCCATTACTAACATGGATAACATGACTGGCCAAAAAATTATTGAATATGAAGTAGAGTATGCAACAACGCAAAGGAGGAAAGCATATTTATACATAAGTTTTAAAATATGTAGGTATACAACAATTTTATCAGAAATAATTTATTTATTGTTCTACGAGTATATTGATATTGACCCTTTGAAAATAGTCCTCCAAAGATGCAATACACTTACGTCAGCATTTCCTCCAATCCTCAAAACATTTGTGCGATTTTTTTCTTTGTGTCATCTACCTACAAATTTTTAGTGCTCTCTTAATTGGTGGGAACCAGAAAGTTGCAGTATCACTATGGTGTAATTTTTTGCTAAATAATCACGAAATACTAGGAAAGTGGTCTATCGTAGTGACAAACTCAAAAATTGTTTGCCCCTGTTTGTGGTCGTTTTCCTTAAAATTCGATTCAATTTGCCCTGCTTTTTTCGGCCTTCAAGAAGCTTTCACTGAGATAACTGGACCTTTAATTCAATATCATAACAATGCACTTACTTTTCGTCACCGGTTTTTGTTTAAGTAATTCTAAATCATCAGCAACGTTGGCTAACAATTGCACTGGTCAATATTGCTTTTGTCACACGAAATTGATGTCGATATTAATACATATTTAAGTACCTTCAGTACGAAACTGTAGTATTTACTTGGTCACGCGAGATTTAAATTTATCTAAAAAACAAGCAGGGCTTTTAGGATCTCAGTTGAAAAGCTGGAATTTATTTTCACATGATACAAAGGTTTGCTATTTTTGTAATCCAGATAAAAATCCTGAACTAAAATTATATTTATTTTAGGTATGCGATTTAGTTTATTCTAATGCAGTTATGCAGACATGAGCATACTAACTTCTAAATGCGATCAAACTAACTGGCGTTTGTTCACTGACTCATCTAAGGCTAGTTTAAATCTATACCATGACGCCGACATGAAAAAATCTTAGGAAAACACAAAAAGTTGAGTATGCTAAACATTCTTGGAAAATATGTGGAGACTTGAAAGTCCCCTTTTTGCTAGGATTGCAACTGGAATATACAAAGTGTTGCAGATTTATTTGTGAGTATCACAGCAGGGATATAAAACTACTATACACTACGATACACAATACAAATCAGGAATCGCAAAGCCGAAGAACTGATCTCAGAACAATCAAATATTTCAAATACACCTTTAGTGAATTCCGATGGTGTCGTTTTACCACTTTTGCATATAAAACTGAGTCCTATAAAAAAAAAAAATTGTAAAAGGAAAAGACAAAACGGCAAAATTTCCAAAATGTAATAACGCTAAAATTAAAGAAATTATATTTGCGAGTCTTCACATATGGGAACTAATATATAAACTGCAATGTCTCTCGGTCTGTCTGTCTTTCTGTTAGTGCGCTTATCATTGGAGAACCACTTATCTTATTTACGTGCTTTTTTTAAAAAAAAAAACATGCATATGTTCTCTGGCTAGGTTATAGGCTATATTTTTTTACGTTAGGTAATATAAGGAATAAGCAGGAACAATAACAGTGAATCAAAACGGAAAAAAGTTTGCCGCTAGAGCGTTCTCTTGCAAAACACTGCCTAAACCATTAAATATGGAACAATATCATGTAGCAAAGAATATCTATATATAAAATGCAACGTTTCTCTGTCTGTCTGTCCGTTAGTGCACTTATCACTCGAGAACTACTTATCCGATTTACGTGTCTTTTTTTTTTTAATTTACACATTTGTTCTCTGGTCAGGTTATTTATAATCTTCTATATCATACATATAAAACAAGCCGTGCCCGCGGCTCCGCTCGCGTGGACTTGCTTCACTGTTATCGTCACTGCTTATTCCTTATGTTATTTAACGTAATAAAATATATCCTATAACCTGGCCAGAGAACAAATGTATTTAAAAAAAACGTAAATCGGAGAAGTGGTTCCTGAGTGTTAAGCGCACTAACGAACAGACATACAGAGAGAAGTTGCGGGCTATATATATTATAAATTTTTTTTTGATAAATATTAAGTTAAGAATTAAAAAAACACGTAAATCGGATAAGTGGTTCTCGAGTGATAAGCGCACTAACGGACAGATAGAAAGATAGAAAGTCGTTGTATTTTATATATATTGTATTCTTTGTTACATGATATTGTTCCATATTTAACGGTTAGATAGCGTATTGCAAGAGAGTGCGCTATAAAATGCAACGTCCCTCTGTCTATCTGTCTGTCCGTTGGTGCGCTTATCACTAGGGAACCACTTATCCGATTTACCTGTTTTTTTTTTTTAGATTTATACATATGTTCTCTGGTCAGATTATAGGATATATTTTATTTCGTTAGGTAATATAAGAAATAAGCAGTGACGATAATAGTGAATCAAGTCGCGCTGCCAAAACCGTTAAAAATGGAACCATATCATGTAACAAAGAATACAATATATATAAAATACAACGTCTCTCTATCTGTCTGGCTGTTCGTTAGTGCGCTTATCACTAAAAAACTACTTATGTTTTGTTGTAATTCATACATATGTTCTCTGGCCAATTATAAAATGCAACGTCTCTCTGTCTGTATGTCTGTCCGCTAGTCTGCTTATCATTAGAGAACCACTTATCCCATTTACGTGTTTTTTTTTAATTGTTAACTTAATATTTATCAAAAAAAAAATCTACAATATATATAAAACGCAACGTCTCTCTGTCTGCCTGTCCGTTAGTGCGCTTAGCACTCAAGAACCACTTATCCGATTTACATGTTTTTCTTAAAAAATACATATGTTCTCTGGCCAGGTTATAGGATATATTTTATTACGTTAGGTAACATAAGGAATAAGCAGTGACGATAATAGTGAGTCAAGTCCACGCAAGCGGAGCCGCGGGCATGGCTAGTCCTTAATAAAGGTTTCTGTTATTTTATTTCAATTTCGCACAATCTCCAAATGGTGGGCGCATGCTTCAAATAACGATAAGAGCTGAGTACTTATATCTAATTTCTTCCTTTTACTACTGCGCAAGCTCCAAACGGTGCTCCAACGGCGCTGCAAAATCCTTCTTATATCGGTTATTATTTTTATATCCCTTGCTACAGGGGCAGTAGGGTATTCGTGAAAAAATCATACCCCGAGAGTTTTGTATTTCTCCACGTTCCTAGGTCAGGCAAAATATAGGCCCGCATTGTCTGCCTTATGGAACGATAACTCACAAACCAAGTAAGGTATTGGTTACAAATTTGATACTTGATATATGAACGAAATCTATAGTTTTTGGAAAACATCTCTTTATGGGAAAGGTTTAAGGTCGATGAATTTTATAAATTTTTAATAATATTATGAGAATTTCTTTTAGTTTTTGGCTGAGATAATAAACTATTTTTTAGCATAATTATTTATAGTCAAAGAAGTAAAAGGTTAAAGGGGTAGGGGAGGGTGTTAAAGGGGTTACTTCGAATATATAGTGTTATATGAGAGAATACATAGCTATCGCTACAGAAAGATAATCCTTACGGACGATGCAAATAGGCCCGATTCACACAGTAAAATAATACTAGAGCGTGTTCGCCGTCTCATATTTTAATAAAATTCATTGTCTGCCTGCTTTCCGCTAGCAAAGTTGCTGATATATTTGGCAGTAACCGGACATAATAAACCAGGGCTTATAATTTGAACTGTAAGCACCACATAATTAAATATCAAATACATTCTGGGAAAATGTACGAATTTTTTACATTTACTGTATTAAATGTACATTTTATCTATATTTTATCATAATGTACAGGGTGAGTCAACGACAGAGTAAAGTTCATTATCTCATTTGTTTCGGGAATGACGAAAAAATGTTAAATACAATAGTTTTAGGGAATGTTAAGGTGCACAGTTTAAAAATTATTTTTGAGTATACAGGGTACTTCAAAAAAGTGTGGCCGATATAACATATGTTTTTTTAAATGGTACATCCTATTTTCTAATTTATTTTTAAGTTCTGCGTAAAATTTTATAACTTTTTTATTAAAAATGTTATATACCTAAACCTAGTAGTTTTTCTAATATTTCAATTTAAAAAAAAAATACTAGTTTTCAGTTTTGTAAAAAATTGCTAGTCGCGCCATTGTTTCTGAAGATGGAATACTCATAATTGGTACGAGCTTTCTATAGAGATGAAAAAAAAGATGTATGTAAAGAAATTTGAGTTAGATGCTATAGGGTGTTCAAAATAAATTTATACATTTGGACTATTTTAAATTGAAAAATCTCAAATTTTTTAAATGGCACACCCTGTATATTATAATTCTTTCTTATAGATTTTACAAAACCCTTCAACTTTTATGAAGTATATCATATATCTATTTCTAATAGTTTTCGATTTATTTTGAATTTTTCAATTTTTACCCTTGTTTTTAATACACTTACACTATAACATCATAGTTGCCAAGAAAAAAACAAAAATGTAGGCATTGTCAAATTTTGATATGTCTATTAAGCAGATAAAAATAGTTTAATTTTGTTGTAGTAAGTGACGTATAAAGGTAATAGTTATGGATTTTCCTAAATATGAATTAATTGATATGGTTTATATACTGGGCGAGGCGGGAAAAAATTGTCTTTTGTCAGTATGGCTTTACGGAGCGAAGTACCCTGATAGACGTATACCATCTAGAAAATCTTTTCAGTGCTTAACGGAACGGTTTGACGGTAGTGGTAGCGTTGAGTATACGAAACGGAAAGTAGTAAACCAGAATGCTACCAATAAGCAAAAAGAAATGGAGATTTTACGTTATGTTGAAGATAATCCCCAGGTCAGCAGCCGTCAACTAGCTGACTTATCTGACACATCCCAATCTACGGCTAATCGCACCATGGGAAAATATAAGTATCATCCCTTTCATATGGAACTACACCAAGAACTTTAAGACCGTGATTTTGAACGACGAGTAAACTTTTGTACCACCATGAATGAAACAATAGAGGCCGATCGAAATTTTTTATCCAAAATAGTGTTTTCTGATGAAGCTACTTTTCACAGTAATGGAACAACACCGTAACATGCATTATTATTTACCAGTTAATCCATTTTGGGTCCGGGAAGTTTAAAATTAAAACCATTGGTCGCTTAATGTATGGTGTGGAATATTAAATTTTCGAATTATTGGTCCATATTTTTTCTGCGAACCGCTTAACGGACCTAGATATCTAAATTTTTTGCAAAACAAATTACCCCAGCTTTTTGAAGAAATTGATAACTCTGAAAGGGAACAAGTTTGGATTCAACAAGACGGAGCTCCGGCTCATTACAACAAGGAAGTTCGGGAACTTTTAAACGATCGTTACCCACAAAAATGGATCGATAGGGATGGATTCATTCAGTGGCCCCCTCAAGCATGTGACTTAACACCTTTAGACTTCTTTTTGTGGGGTTACATTAAAGATCGTGTTTATGTGAATCCCCATATAACACCAGTAGATATGGAAAATAGGATACGGGATGCGTGCAGGAAAATAACGCCCCTTGTGCTAAGGAAAGTGAAGGAAAATATGGTAAAACGACTAAGCATGTGTATTCAAGTAGACGGGCATATTTTTAAACATTTATTGCGTCATAATAATTAATCATTAGATAAGTTAAAATATATTAAAATTATTATTAACCATTTGTTTATGTTTTCACAACAGCGTAAGTGTGTTAAAAACAAGGGCAAAAACTGAAAAATTCAAAATAAATCGAAAATTATTAAAAGTAAGTGTATGACATACTTAATAAAAGTTGGACGGTTTTGTAAAATCTATCAGAAAAAATAATAATATGCACGGTGTGCCATTTAAAAAATTTGAGATTTTTCAATTTAAAATAGTCGAAATGCATAAATTTAGTTTGAACACCCGTAGCATCTAACTTGAATTTATTTACATATATCTTTTTTTCATCTCTATAGAATGCTGGTACCAATTATGGGTATTCCACCTTCAGAAACAATGGCGTTACTGGCAATTTTTTACAAAACTGAAACCTAGTATTTTTTTTTTTTTAAATGAAATATTAGAAAAACTACTAGGTTTAGGTATATAACATTATTAATACAAAAGTTATAAAGTTTTAAGCAGAATTTAAAAATAAATTAGAAAATAGGATGTTCCATTTTAAAAAACATGTTATATCGGCCATACTTTTTTGAACTACCCTGTATACTCAAAAATAATTTTAAACTGTGGCCCTAAACATTCCCTAAAACTATTGTATTTAACATTTTTTCGTCATTCCCGAAAAAAATGAGAAAATGAACTTTACTCTATCGTAGACTCACCCTGTACATAATAATATTACTTTTAAATTATATATGACGCCAAATGTATATAAATAACATCTTAATTTCATAAATGTGTATATAATTATTAGTTGACAGTCAATTCCAGTCAAAATTATAGAGAGACATAGAGACTATATAGCTTTCTATGTGTTTTTAGGTCAAACGCATACTATTCAAACAAAATTGTTTATAACTGATGATTGTGACTGATGATTACTCGACACCATATTTAAATGGGTACTGGATGTAGGAGGACAATTTAGTAGTGAGTATTTTTTCGCGCACCTTAGTGCCATTTTGAAGTTTTAATATCATCCAATGAATAATGAATGGTGAATACAAGAACACCTTTCATTAAAAACCAAAATTTTTTAATTCCCATTTCCCTCATTACAGGAGATGTATTAAAATACTGATTTTAAATGTTCCGTAGGGAACACTTAAAATCACTTCGGTGTCTGTCCGTCTATCTGTCTTTCGTCTATCTGCCTGTCCATCTGTCTGTCAGCCACACCCGATTTTCTCCGAAACTATTTGACATAGAAAGTTGAAATTTGACACTAATATGTTATAAGAGTTGATGGCCTTATCAGAGCCGGGTAGTTTTGAAAGTTAAATTTTGACTTCAGGCCTTAGTTTTGGAGGACGAAATCGGAAGTGAAAAAAGTATTTTACCAGGTCATTGAGTGGGGTGTCAAATGAATGCTTGTGAAAACACGAGTTCAAAAATAGATATAATGTAATACTTGCGCATACTTTTCTTTGTATTATTTTTAAAAAATTGTAATGATCAAAAAATTCTGAAAAAATTCTGGAATATTCTCCACAGAGTTAAAAAAATTATCACTAGTGCATTATCTTTAATAATTTATTTGGTATATAAAAAAAAACAAAAATTTGAGGGTCATCAGTTTTCAGTAAAACTCATTTGGGGTTTGTTTTGTGAAGTCACTGATCATTTTATACCTCCATAACAAAATTTTTTATTCTAAAAGCAATCAACGTACGGAATACTAATCCGACTTGCACTTGGTCGGTTATTCTTTTATAAGGAAAGTTTGCTTTCTTAATGCACATGATTAATTATAACTACTTGAAAACCGAAGCTGAAAAAGTATTTTTCCTTACAGCGCACTTTGATGGGCCGCTGAAGTTCATTTATGCGCTTGAATATTTGCCAAGCTTAGCAAAAACTAAGTGTGTAGTTTAGCCTGCGTAATAGCATAGATTTATTGTATGCTACATATTGAGAATTTTTGCCTAATAAACTAGAATTTTCACCTTAAAAGGTAAAATTTAAAAATATATCTGCTCAAGAGTCTTTTTGGGTGAGAGCCGTAGCGGGACATAACATTTCTTACAGTATACCAACGATTTATTTTGGGGCCGTTGGGATTTTAAAATCTTTGACACAATAACATTACGCAACATTTATCACCACCATGCCTTATTTTTGCATAAATACTGTGATTTTGCTACATATATACAAACATATATATATATATATATATATATATATATATATATATATATATATATATATATATATATATATATATATACACGGAGTGTTATGGGATTTACTGCATATACTGGAACTGGCGCCTCCTTGTAGCAAGACCGATTGCTGAAAAATGACCTTAAATTTAGTCGGCTGCGCAATTTTTTTAATAAAAAACTCTGCAACCAGAATGTAAGGTTACTACATAGAGTTACTACAGCGTTATTCACATTTGAACAAGTTTCCTAAACAAATTTAATAATAAGAAAATATTCTAAAAATTGTTACCTTTCAAAATAATTGCACTTCCTGACACTAAATATTAATTACACAAATGTTATATTTCAATATTTTATTCTTAATAAGTAACAATTTTAACACACGTAATTTACTAAAATTTTATTTGCGTGATTATAAAACTGACCTAACTAGCCTAATAAATAAATTCGGGTAGGTCAAAAGTTGTTCACTTTCTTCGGCCTCGTTCCATACAAAATATGCTTTCCTTTGATAGGCGCGCAGCCGCGGCACGCGGATGCATCAAAGAACTTTGGGCGCCAGCTGAGTGTGGCTCTTCATTTGAGGTTTGTGGGGGAGGCTTAGGTACATCGTATTATTTTTGTTATTGGTGGTATCTCTTTTTTTGGTTTCTTCTTTTGTTTATGGACATCTTTACCTTTTTTAAGGACCTGATAAATTTCCACAATTTTTTGTATAGTATTTTTTGTAATATTGGGCATAAAGATTTTATAATTTTTTACAGCTTTAGCGTTAAATCTCTCATTATTGTTTATTTTGATTTTTCATATAATTGATAATAATAGAAATGTCTTGTAAGATCGATGTGCTTTCATTACTTGAGTTTGTTTGAGAGGGAGAACATTTATATTTTCAGCTGCTTTAAACAAATCTTTGGGAAAGACATATTTGTCCACGGGCTAAATTTCAGCCGCTTTAAATCCGTTCACAATGGTGCCAATGATAGAAGCTCTTTGGTAAGGTTCTGCAAATAAACTGGCAACTTGATATTGCGTTACCTGACGTGGATTTGTTCTCAATCATTTTTTCTGTCGCTTGAATATAACAACTGCTCATAGGTTTTAAAAAAAGAGACCTCCAGTGGCTGAAGCCCTAAGTAGTAAGGCCTAACAGTTGAAACATCATTATTTCAGGTTCCTCGAATCCGTTGGATTTCCATCAAGTAGAAGTAACACTTTATTTTCAGGGGTTGGCCTTAGGACGCATACAAAATGTTTCATCCATTTTACAAATCAGTTTGAGTTAAAATAGCCAGTGTCTGGAATGGTGACAAAACTCTCTGAAGGTGTTTCATTCCCAAATTCAGGATTTTGTCTCATTCATTTGAATATAAGCATTGGTGGCACAAATTATCCAGCCTTATGGCACAACACAAGGCCTATTTCTCTGCGTATGATTGCGCCGATTTGTTTTTGCCTTTTTAATACTAAAACTCTTTGCTTCTTTTTCTGAACGGTGGAAAATCCACTTTTATCAACATTAAATATTTTTGTAGACGTTAATATATTTTAATTTACGATTCTTTCAAGATAACGTTAGATTTGCCCTACTCTCCTGTCTCAGCTGTTTTAGCCCATTAAAAAGAAATTATTTCTTTTTTTGCCTCTAAAATTTTATTTTTTTATCGTAAATGGGAGGGTTAATTCCGTAAATGATTTGGTAAAATGTAGTTTTGCCCCCTTTTTCAAAAAATTTCGAATTCGAAAAGAAGTGTTGAATGTGATTCTACTTGACCCCCAGTTTCAACATATGCAGTGAATTTCACCCTATATATATATATATATATATATATATATATATATATATATATATATATATATATATATATATATATATATGCATATCTAAAAGTTACATTTTGGCTAGTTTGTGTATAAAAAATTCTAGAACTTTACAAAAAATAGGGTTTATGTTGACTACTTTTCACTTAGAACATTATAAGCACTGACCATCTAATTTACAAAGAAGGTGTAATAGAATCTTGTAAACAATTATTTATAACAAATAACTTTTCAGTACTCTTCAAACAAAATAAGTTCAAATTAATATGTTGTATTATATTTCACTCAAAGCTTTATTGTAGTTTAAAAAGGAACATATGTACTCTCATCCACTCCTATTTATAACATATCTTCAAAATCGCCGAGTCAATTAACTAATTAGTCAACTCAGTTCTTTTTTTAAATCCCTTATTTTGTTATTTACCGATAAATATTTGATTAATTATATATGTCTAATACATAGTTAGTCATTTTGATATTTCAAATTATTCGAAGAATAAAAATCCCTAAAGATGCATTTTAATCCCAAAAACCTTGGGGCACACCGGCGTTGATAATGAATATATTGGGAAGAAACCCGTCGACTGCCACTCGTAAAGAACGCTCCCTAAGGAAACGCAAGAGCCAAGGAAACTCGAGAGCCATAAACAAAACTTTTCAGACATCAGATAAGAGCGTAGCTTAACCAACGATCCGTCATATATATATATATATATATATATATATATATATATATATATATATATATATATATATATATATATATATATATATATATATATATATATATATATTTGTATGTAGTTGGTGTCTTTTTAAGTGTTGCACAGACAAAGGGGATCTACAATTATGGTGGCTCTTTATGTGTTTTTTGGAGTGACTGCTACATTTGGACGTCCCGAACGTGGTGCATTATCGACAGCACTTAAGTTTACTAAACTATTGACATATAGTTGCTTTCGACGAAGCAGATGCCATAACACTTCTCAAGCCATTCTTGGGTTCTGGCCGTATTTTTTCCATCGAAAGGCAATATTTAATCAAGGCACGAAATTCTTTTTGTCCATCGTTTTGCAAAATCAAAAGTAGAGTCCCTCAAACAGCTTTAACTTGCAAACAAATCGCCAAAATGTCAGGAAAATTTTACACGAATATTCTGAGAGTGAATACCAACTGAAAATCATATATTTTCCTGTTTGTGCTGGAAAATCTCGTAACTTTTCACCCCATGTAGTATATATGTACAGTCCCCGGCCAAATTATTAGACGCACTGCAAGATTTCATGTAAAATATTAATTACCGAGTAATATTGTACCGTTTTATTATTTTAAATTGATTTGTTTTTTATTTTTATATTATCCAATCAATTACCTATTTATTTGACATAAATAAAACAGCATTAATTTAGAAAAGCATAAGTTTATTAAGTTTTAAAGAAAAGTGAAATTAATGTTAGTAAAAGTCAATATTTAGTTGAGCCACCTTTAGCCGCTATCAAAGCTTTAATTCTGCGCGGCATGCTATCAATGCAAGATTGTACTGTCTCCTGCATTTGAGGATGATGATTCTACACATGAATAATCTTTTCTAGGAGCTGGGTTTTGTTGGTAATCACATCTTTAGCCACTTCTCTTTTCATCAGCTCCCACACATTTTCAATGGGTTCATATCAGGGCCAATCCAACAGAGGGATATTTTTTTTCTGCCAAAAAAGCTTTAACAGACCGAGCAGTGTGGCAGGGAGCTCCATCTTGCATGAAAGTGAATGGTTCCCCATTTGGAAACCATTCTTTGAGCTGCGGAATTAACCGATTTTGTAATACTTCTTTGTACTGATCTTGCCTCATTATTCCTTTGACGACGTACAGACGTCCAGTGCCCTTGCCGCTGATGACTGACCAAATCATCACTTTGGTGGGATGTTTAACCGTCGGGACGACACAATCAGGATGAAACTTTTCTCCATGACGATGACGCACATACTGAGCTTTATTCTGCAAAATTTCGAATGTGCTTTCGTCACTGAAGCAGACCTGTCAATAATAGGAAAAATATATAAACTTCCATGTTTATTTGCTTTATTTAACTGAAAATGATAATAATGTATCAATTATTGATTAAATTGCTGTATCTTACCGATCTCCAGAAGTCCACATCTTTGTCTTGCCATTGTTTGGCCCACTTCAGGCGCTTTGCTTTCATTGCAGCTGTTAACTTGGGCTTCCTGGCGGGGCGACAGGCCTTAAAATCTAATTCTTTCAATTTTCTTCGAACAGTGCGCTCAGAAGTATTTACGCTAGCATCCTGGAGTTGTGATTTTATTACCTTTGTGGTAGCAAATCTGTTTTCTACACAAATTTTCTTCAAACATCTCTCTGACTGTGGAGTGAAAATTGGTTTTCTACCGCATCTTTTCTTTCTTTTCGGGCTTAATTCCTTCCCTGACTCAATTTTCTTTTTTATGCGTCGTACACTAGCTTCAGAAACCTCCAATCTTCGTGATATTTCTCGGTTTGTAAATGTTTTCGCAATCACAAGGGCCTTCACTTCAGCTTTTTTACGTGGTGAAAGATCGCCTTTTCTACCCATAATGAAAATAGTCCAATTACTTTTTTAAAACACTGCATACAAAATAAACTAATAACTGAGTAGTATAAAACTGTTAAACAAACAATCACAGTCCATAAAGCCACAGAAACACGTCCGTACCTGACTCGATTCCGATCGCGACTGATACAGGTTTGTACTTCTTTACGTTCATGTATCACTTTGTCAACACAGTGTTGCCATATGTTAAAAATAAATACAAATATGTAGTCTACAACAATTCTTTTAAATAAAAATCAATAATATTGTAGTTTAAATATACCATTATTGCATAAAAACTCTTAAGAAACATAAAATTACTAAAAAAAATACAGTGCGTCTAATAATTTGGCCAGGGACTGTATGTATGTATATATATATATATATATATATATATATATATATATATATATATATATATATATATATATATATATAGAGAGAGAGAGAGAGAGAGAGAAGAACAGAGGATTAAAAGTATTTAGAAGAGCAAACGCCTGTAAAAGAGAGATGATTAAATTGAAGGACCAAGAGGGAAAAACAATCAATGACAAGGAAAATATCCAGAACAGAATTACAACTTTCTATCAAGACCTCTACAGCTCAAAAGTCCAAAATATCGTAGTTGAAAGGGAAAATTCATCAACAGACAAAAGAGTAATTAATATCAACTCAGAAGAAATTCCTGATATAGAAATGGATGAAGTTAAAGAAGCCTTACAACAGATGAAAAGTGGAAGAGCGGCTGGAGAGGATGATATTACACTTGAAATGCTAAAATGCGGAGGTGAAGCCCTAATGAATGAATTAAGAGATCTTTTTAAGGAATGCCTCAAATGAGAAGACTGGGAAAACGCCATAGACATCTTAATATACAAAAAAGGTGACCCCCGAAAACCTAGAAAACTACCGGCCAATTAGCTTACTCTTCCAAGTTTACAAGTTGTTCTCACGAATTATAACAAACAGACTGGAACATAAAATGGAATTATACAAACCGATAGAACAGGCTGGATTCAGATCGGGCTTCAGTACGATTGAGCACATGCACACATTGAGAATACTAATCGAGAAGGCCACCGAATATAATATACCAATGTGGCTCACATTTGTAGATTTTCGCAAGGCTTTCGACAGAGTGGAAAAATGGGCGCTTATAAGAGCTCTTAGAAATGCTCGTATAAACCACAGAGACTGCGAACTGATAGCCAGAATATATGAACGAGCAACACTCGTTATGATAAACCAAGAACTGAAAAGAAAGGTCCCAGTGAACAGAGGAGTAAGGCATGGCGATGTAATATCTCCTAAGTTGTTTACAATAATCTTAGAAGATGTATTTAAAGAACTGATTTGGGACGAAAAGGGCCTTCTGATAGCTGGCGATCGGCTAAACAACCTGATATTCGCAGATGACATTGTAATTATAGCAAATAACAAGAATGAAATGATCCAGATGATTACAGATCTCCCCCACCAGGCAAAGAAAGTGGGACTTGACATAAACTTCTCCAAGATAAAATACATGAGTAACGAAGACATCAATGATAAAAATATAGTGATTGAACATTCAACAATAGAAAAAGCAAACATGTATATCTGTCTGGGACAAATAATGACGATAGGAAAGGAAAACCAGCAGCTTGAAATAGAAAGAAGGATACGTATGGGATGGGCAGCATATGGAAAATTGAAATATGTACTGAATGTGAACATTCCTCAAAGATCAAAAACCCAAATTTATAATCAATGTATCTTACCAGCTACAACGTATGGAACCGCGACATGGGTTTTAATTAAAAGAACAACAGAAAAGCTCACCAACGAGCAATGGAAAGGAGGATGTTAAATGTTACTTTGAAGGACAAGAAAACTAACAAATGGATTAGACAATAAACAAAGGTGGATGATATCACCAAACGGATATCATCTCTGAAATGGAGCTGGGCCGACGATGTGACGAGAGCGACGTATAAGTGGAGTGGCAAGATCACTAGATGGAGACCATGGGGTGAAAAACTAAGTATCGGAAGACCCCAGCAGAGATGGAGCGACGATCTGAAGAGAATTGGAGGGCTTAACTGGTATCAACAAGCACACCATAGAAAAAAATGGGAAGATTTGAGAGAAGCCTATACCCGACAGTGGGTAGAAAACGGTTAAAGGAAGAAGAATATATATATATATATATATATATATATATATATATATATATATATATATATATATATATATATATATATATATATATATACTTTGTAAAATACAAATTTAGAAAATATTTAACTGTTATAAGGACGTGTAAATTAATTTTTGAGGGATTTTTAAGAGAGGGCGTAACTTGTATTATATCGCGTCGGGGAATACTGTTGCTATATTCATAGTGGAGTACCATCATTACACTTTAATTTTTGTATGTTATTTTGCCGAAGTGTAAACAACATATTTTTGAGCAATGAATATGTCGAATTACGTGCTATCAAAACACCATTGGCGGAAAGCGCCACTTTTTGCTGAAAGTCATTCATTGCTGTCGGAAAACTATGATGATTATATTTCATCGATAAAAACATGCGAGTACCGGTTTTTTTTTTATTTTTTTTTCGACGTTTTAAAAGTGGTGATTTCGACACGGAAGACAAAGAACGTCCAGGCCAACCGAAAAAGTTTAAAGATGAAGAATTGGAGGCATTACTCGATGAAGATCCGTGCCAAATGGAAAACGAACTTGCAGAATCATTAGGAGTTGATCACACAACCATTTCCAAGCGCTTACATGCACTGGGAATGATTCAAAAGCAAGGAAATTGAGTGCCGTACGAATTGAAACCGAGAGACGTTGAAAGGCGATTTTTCACTTGGAAACAACTGTTTCAACGGCACAATCGGGAAGGGTTTTTGCATCATATCGTAATTGGTGATAAAAAATGGATACACTACTATAATCCAAAGCGCAAAAAATCATGAATGAAGCTCAGTAAACAATAAACATGCTCATCAAAGTTGAATATTCATGATTCCAAGCTTATGCGAGATCAGCTGGGTATATGGTAGTGTATTATGACCCAACGAAAATATTAGTGGGGAACGTTACCAACAACAATTGATGCAATTGAGCCGAGCGTTGAAGGAAAAACGACCGCAATATGCCAAAAGTGATTTTTCAAACATGATAACACTAGGCCACATGTTACAAAACCAGTCAAGGAAACGTTAGAAGCGCTTGGATGGGATATCCTACCTCACCCGCCTTACTCATCAGACATTGTTCCTTCTGATTATCACTTGTTCCGATCGATAACGCATGGCCTGTCTAAACAGAGCTTCCATTTTTATAAGAATATCAAAAAATGGGTCGATTCGTTGATTGCCTCAAAAGAGTCGTTCTTTCAACGTGGTATTCATATGCTGCCATAATGATGGGAGAAAGCAGTGGCTAGCGAAGCACAATACTTTGAATAATCAATTTGTAACCATTTTTTTACAACAAAGCGATATTTTTACCGAAAAATCCCTCGAAATTAACTCACACACCCAATAATTATAAATAAAGGGTGATTCATTTTGAGGTACTTTTTGTGATGGGGATTTAATTGCAGATTGCGCATGCGTCGTGTCAACTGAAGTGGTATTCCTGTTCAGTAGTGTTTGACAATTCATAATGTAAAGACTTAGCCCGGCACAGCGTCTACAAATTGTTCAACTTTATTACGAAAATGGGCGTTCTACGAGGAATGTGTATCGGGCGCTTAGAGCAACTTATGGTCCACATAATCGGCCTACCGAACGCACAATTCGCTCTACCATCAATAAGTTTGAGACCCAATTTTCATTATTGGATAATGCTCGACCGAATAGACCACATCCAGCAAGTAGTGAAGAAAATATAGGGGCGGTAGCGGAGAGTGGACGCGAAGACCGTGAAGTGTCGATTCGTCGCCGTTCTCAACAGCTTGGCCTGTCATATTCAACAACTTGGCGTATTTTACGTAAGGATCTTTCTTTAAAAGCATACAAAATTCAACTAGTGCAACAACTGAAGCCGACCGACCTTCCGAATCGTTTCCGTGTTAGTCGTTGGGCTCTTGACAAGCTTGCAGAAGATCCACTGTTTTCGAGAAAAATTTTGTTCACCGATGAGGCCCATTTTTGGCTTAATGGGTTCGTGAATAAACAAAATGCCCGTATTTGGGGTGATGAACAACCTGAAGAGGTTCAAGAGCTGCCATTAAATCCAGAAAAAACAACTGTTTGGTGTGGTTTATGGGCCGGTGGAATAATCGGTCCATATTTCTTCAAAACAGAGGCTGGCCGGAATGTTACTGTGAATGGTGACCGTTATCGCGCCATGATAACAGACTATTTGATGCCAGAAATTGAAGCCCGTGGTCTCGACGAAATTTGGTTCCAACAAGATGGCGCCACTTGCCATACAGCCCGTGAAACCATGGGTTTACCGCGAGAGCAATTCGGCGAACAGATCATTTCACGCTTTGGACCAGTGAATTGGCCGGCCAGATCATGTGATATCACACCTCTTGACTTTTTCCTTTGGGGCTATGTAAAGTCCAAAGTCTACATGGATAAGCCAGCTACAATTGAGGCATTGGAAGCCAATATTACTCGAGTCATTGGCCAAATACCACTCGAAATACTCACACGCGTCATTGAAAATTGGAACTTCAGAATGGACGTTGTTAACCGTAGTCGCGGACAACATTTGAAAGAAATTATCTTTAAGAAATAATTGTAAAGAATGGTTCTTTTATATGATAATAAAGATTATAAAATAAAATTGTTTTTATTCATTTTTTTTTATTTAAAAAAAAGTACCTCTAAATGAATCACCCTTTATAATAATATTTACTTTCACAAACTATACACTTCATTAGACTTTTGGTGATATATGAAAGCCGGTGAACCAAGGCATCTTTTAAATTTTGGAAGTTCGAAAACAGTACGTATATGACCGATTCGTTACTACTCGATGCTCTTAACCAATTTTGAGGGTCAAATTAGATGATTGATCGTGTTTTAATGTAAATTTACGGAGACTCGAACAGTATCGTCAGTATTGTTCTGCAAGAGTTGCTACAGAGGTCATCTATAATCAGCCTTATAGCTCACTTTTGACTAATAATAACTCTGTTTATATCTGTCCAGCGGCTACAGACCATAATATTTCCTGATATTACAGATTATACTAGTGAGTGATACGTATTGAAAATGACTTATGCTTAGGTAATTCCTCAGACACTGTAGAACAGCAAATGGTCTGCTCATTCTTGTGCAAATGTCAGCAATTGTTTCGTTTCAAGACATATTACTGTCTTACGTAGGCTCTAGGCCTTTTTAAGTTTTTCAGACTTTTAGAAACTTATGTTAACATTTCTATTAATTAGATTTTTACATTCGTACTTTAGTAAATACAGTTTTCTGATAATTAACGGCTAGTTTCTACTCACATTTTAATTGACATTATTACTCTTTCTCTTTTTTATTACTGTGATTAATAATTAAGAATATATCGTCAGCATACAATATAAAATTACAAGGTTTAAAGATGAAGTTTTGAAACAAGTTTAATATATTATCAGTTTCCTCAGCAAGTATTCCTCAGAACAAAGAGAAGGCATAGTATTATTCAGCCTACTAACCTGAATTGATATTTCTTCATAAAAATTCATGCAGCTACACCACTCTACGTATTGCGTTATTTAGGTGTAGGCGATAAATTAAATTTAACTCTAACTGCATTGCTAGCCGACAGTAATAATTACGCACTTATTTTGATTAATCTACTATTGTTTATTAGGAAAATTTAATTAAGTCTTACGCAGTGATATTTAATTAGTTAAATCGAACGCAACAAGATAGTAATATTGTTGCGTTATTGCCTATATTACATCTGTTTTCAAGGTTTAAAAATAGAAAATTACAAAAAATATGTATAATAGGTATACGAGGAATGTCCTATAAAAAGTGTGCTGCAAATATCACCGCTTTTTGTAGAAACTCCATTTACTACCTGGAAAAAATTCTATTAGAGTGACAGTAACCAAGTAGAATTTAACGCTACAAAAACTCTGGCGGCAGTTTTTTCTAAAAAAGTTAACGTTGCTGAACCTGACATAATTATGTCAGGACATTTCATTTTTCGTTACTCATATTGCTGCACATTATTTTGGGAGCAAATATGTCTTGGCTTGAACATGCTGTATGTACAGTAAAGAGAGCTTCTCAAAAGCTGGGAATATTATTTCGAATTAGAAAGATGGAATACTGCTTCCATGCTTGGGCTTTACTCTCAAACATACACAGCATTTGTTGGTTTTTATTCAGAAGAGAGCTGTTCACACCCCGAACTCACCAGCAACTTTGAGTTCTTGGAAAATCGAAGAATGGTTGGCGACTTGAGTTTACTCTGCAAGTATTTTCATCGAAACTGTTCGATGAAAGTGGCCCGCCCAATTCTTCCCAAAGCGATGCAAGTTAGGTATACACGTTGCGCTAATACTTCAGCTGTCACTCCTCGTTTGTAATGGTTTGTCCAGGATTGTGTTTCCCACAGAGTCCAACTTACAGCGATTCAAGGGCATCGTAAATCGCTTTTTCTGCACACAAACACACACACACACACACACACACACACACAACACACACACACAGTAATAAAATACCCTAAAAAGAAGAGATGAAAAGAAGGTGCTAAGGAAATTTAGGAAAACTTATAGACTACTTATGAGGGGTCTACATCATGGTACCTTACTGTTAAATCATGGACCCATTTCTTCCACCAACGATGAGGATCAGTTGAAGATAATGCCCATCCATATCATACACTAGTGATGGAAGGAAATATTTCAAAAAGAAAACGAAGCAATTAGTAACTCATAATCGTAGAACTCGTATAAGGAAGATGAAGAGAAAATCAGTAGAAAAACTTATTCGCGAAATTTGACAATAATTTGCACCTGAGTAAAATGAGTACAAGGTGGATACCAAAAATGCGAGTACATTGAGAGAAATAGAGATTATATTGAAAAATAAAGCCGTTAATTTTTTTACCTTTTGTTTTTCTATATTAAGTTTTATCTGTCGGATATTTCTCGTATACTTTGCAGGAGTGGATATACATGTTCGGAACAGTGCGGGATTATACGCAATAAAAATTAAGGGTTAAAATTATCACTTAAAAATTTGATAAAGGTTCTACTATCTCCCTTGCAAATACAAGTTGTATAGTGGCAGCACTACCGTGCTATGAAATGCAAAAATGTATGTTCCGGCACTTGCGCAACATTGATTGGTATCACGACATTCTCGCCGATATCTTTAGGAGTTATACTTTATTTCCCGTAATATATAGACGTAATAGTGACAAAAAAAATTGGAAGGTTAATCACAGCTAGAAAGAAGTTAAACTTCTACAAAATAAATTTAGTCGGAATCAATAAAAATGAACTACATTTGAGCTGTCAAGAACATTTAAAAAAAAATGACAGGAAATGAATTAATAACTTAATGACTTAATAAATGTCAATGACTACTCACATGTCTTAGAAGAATAGTAATAAATATTTGCAATAGTAAAAATAAAATTACTATAAAATATTTTATATAAATGCAAATCATTATTAATATTTTTATCTTAGAGCCAACACAAGCTTCTATCATCTCTTCTAACTTGAAGCATGCCTATAAATTTTTAAAGCTGGGCAGAGTTTCAAATTCAAGTTGGTCAAGACATCCATTCTTTTTAGTAAAAGTAAAGAGCGCCCATCTATTTCCTGTTCCTTAAAAACTTTAGCTTCTTCAGGGAAAAAATGAGCGGTAGCATCCGGAATGGACGGATCAATATTTGGATCTTCGGTTCTGAATCTTTGGAACTGTTTGAATCAGATTGCGCGTCTCGATCTGGTGTTTCCGATCTATGTCTTGTTTGAGGACTTAAATCTGGAGGCGAGGGACTTATTGGCGGCGAGTCTTAGGGTGAGGATAGATCTGAGATGGAATTCGATTGTGATGGTATTTCTTTGACATTTTCTTTATCACTATATGAAGTAATTCTATGGCTAATAGAATTGCCAATGTTAGACTGTATATCATTAATCTTCATCTCATCAGTTACTTGACAATTAACACAGAGTCATCGCCGACCATTTTTTATCTTTTCAGTAATTCTAGGTTGATGGTAACCTGCGTGGTAACCGTCTGCGCATACAGAGCATACTATAAATTACGAGCATTTGAAGTTTCATAACAAATAACACAAGTTTTACAATGTGGGCATTGCCACGTATTATCAGGATACATTCTTAACATCATATCATCTCTCATTAAGGCATCTCTGATGTGCTTTATTGCTACATTCCCGGCAACCCACCATTCTGTCACGAGGCCCTCACTTACTCTGAGTGTGACAAACCGAGCACACCCCTCCTTGTTCACGACTACCGCTAGATGTACGGGAATCTTCATCTCTTTTCAATGGGGAATGTTTATCACTGGTTGATTTATTAAGATATCCTGCTGGCCGACCTCGTTTCCTTGGAACGTGAGTATCAGATGGAACGAATACTTTTTTGGCTTTATTCTCG
>CM032455.1:50812718-50872718 GCA_019049505.1 Pachyrhynchus sulphureomaculatus
AATATTCTCCATAAAGTGCAGATTGAGTGAAAATTATCAGAAGTGCATTTCATTCGATAATTTATCTGGTATAAAAAAGAATTATAGAAATATGTTTCTTGACGTATGGTGGAGGTAACTGTAAACCGAGTGGCGAGTCGCTCTTGTACAGAGATATAATTTTATTTTATTTTAAAAGCAATCACCGTAGAGAACACTAATTGCGCAAGTCCGACTTGGACTTGGTCGGGTTCATTTTCCTTAACTTTTATCTAACCATAGATCTTGCCTCTTAAATTCAGGTAATGTATTGTTTTTTATCTCCGGTTCCAAAAGTAGTGAACGGTTTTTGACGTGACAAGAGATAATTGCAAAGAGTAACTCTGTGATCACCGTCGGCTTGACTTAATTCGTGTGGAACACTTTGTCAGGCAATCGTAACTGGTAAGCCTTGTTGGGTTGATTTATGGTTTTGAACTGAAAGGACTTTTTGATCAAGATTGAATACACAAGTAGTTTTATCTTCTAATGGAAAATTTCCCTCATGAATTTTTTTAATCACTGTTAGCTTTTCCACACTTTCTGTATATAAATAATGTTTTGCATTACATTATTTAGATTATCATATATCAGCTTTAAAGATATATGTTACCTAGACGACATTAATTATTAGTATATCTCATTTTGAAGAAGTTTTGATAACTCATAATACACATTATAAAACATCCTCTCTTCTTTGATTTTTCATGTTAGTTTCATATCCACTTAAGAAACAAAAACGGAAAATTCGTTTTAATCGAAATTTATTATTCTAGTTGACCTTGCATGAAAATCGATCAGTTAGAATAACTAAATTTAAATTTACTTCTTTGAATAAAGTGGCATGTAGGGAGTTGAGTTACTGTTATCATAGTAATTTAACAGAAAAGGCAGTAATTGGTAAACAAACATTTATTTCACGGTAATTGACGTAACATTCTTTTTTTTCTATGATGCTACGGAAAGTATTGAACACGAATACTTGAAAATACTTAAAAATCATTTATTCTCTACAACGTATGAAAAATTTAGGCACAGAGCAAGTGGAGTAAGTACGAGGCTGGTTTGAAAAGTCCGTGCAAAGTTCGAGAGATGGCACCACCGGCGCGTATCGAGGTCATGTTTAGTTAGTAGCATCTCTTGAATGAACGTACACCAAGTTTCAGCCATATTGGTCTATTTCTTTTGTGTTTGGCATTCGTGTGAATCAAGGAAGTCGAGTGATTTTCAGAAATGGACGAAGAAGAATTTCGTGTGGTGATTAAACATTACTTTATGAAAGGCAAAACGCCTCAGGAGACTAAAGAGAAGCTTGATAAACATTATGGTGACTCTGCACCTTCGATTAGAACAGTTTATAAGTGGTTTCCAGAATTTTCGGACTGGCCATATGGGCACAAGCGACGCTGAACGTTTCTGGACGGGCCTGTGGAGGTTACGACTCCAGAAATCATTGATCAAATCCATGATATGGTGAATGGATGACAGAAGAGTTAAGGTGCGTGAGATTGCTAGTGCTGTGGGCATCTCGACTGAACGGGAACATAATATTTTGTATAAACATTTGGACATGAGAAAGCTATCCGCAAGATGGGTGCCGCGATTGCTCACGCTTGACCAAAAACGGAATCGTGTGAAGTGTTGCAAGGATGGTTTGCAGCTGTTCCAGAGGAATCCGGAGGACTTTAAGCGTCGTTTCGTCACTGTGGATGAAACATGGATACATTACTATACTCCTGAGACCAAACAACCAATCTAAACAATGGGTTACCAAGGGGAAATCTGCACCAAAAAAAAGGCGAAGACCGTTCCTTCGGCCGGAAAAGGTTATGGCGACTGTCTTTTAGGATTCGCAAGGGATAATCCTCATCGACTATCTGGAAAAGGGTAAAACTATTACAGGTGAATATTATTCATCGTTATTGGACCGTTTGAAAACCGAGCTGCAAGAAAAACGCCCGCGATCGGCCCACAAGAAAGTCCTTTTCCATCACGACAACGCACCAGCACACACCTCAGCAGTTTGTGGTCGCAAAATTAATGGAAATAGGATTCCAACTCGTTTCACATCCCCCTTCTTCTCCAGACTTGGCTCCCTCGGACTACTATTTGTTCCCCAATTTGAAAAAAAATGGCTGGCGGGACTAAAGATTTTATTCAAACGAGGAGGTGATTGCAGACACTAAATGGATATTTTGCAGACTTGGACAAATCCTATTATTCGAAAGGGATCAACAAACTAGAACATCGTTGGACGAAGTGTATAAGCCTAAAAGGAGACTATGTCGAAAAATAAAAAAGGTTTACCCCAAACACATAAGTAGTTTTTTATTTTTGCACGGACTCTTCAAACCAGCCTCGTACATAGCTGAACATGACAAAAATACCACTTCAGTTATAAATTAATATTTAACATTATTAGTGTTCCGTACAGAACACTTATAAGATCACTTCGGTTTCTGTCTGTCTGTCGTCTGTCACATGAACATACCCGATTTTTTTCTCCGAAACTATTTGACTTATAAAGTTGAAATTTGGCAACTAATATATCAATTGATGCCCTCATCAGAGCCGTGTAGTTTTCGAAAGTAAAATTTTGACTTAAGAAGTTAGTTTTGGGTGGTGAAATCGAAAACGAATAAAAAATTACCAGGTCATCGACTGGGGTGTCAAATGAAAGCTTGTAAAAAACACGAGGTCAAAAATATATATAATATAATACTTGGGCACATTTTTCGCATTTTTAAAAAAAGTGCGAAAAATCGTTGTCCCTCCTCTTATCTCGATAAATACTGATCAAAAAATTTAGAAAAAATTCTGGAATATTCTCCACAGAGTGTAAATTGAACAAAAATTATCACACGAGTCCATTACCTTTAATAATTGATCTGTTATATATATAAAAAAAATCAAGGTCACCAGTTTTCAGTAAAGATCGGAAAAAAAACTTTGTTGAAAATTCATTTGGGGTGTGTTTTGTGAACTCACTGATCATTTTATACCTCCGTAACCTAAAATTTTTATTTTAAAGCAATCAACGTAGCGAACATTAATTGCGCAAGTCCGACTTGCACTTGGCCGGTTATTTTTCATTGGTTTTCATCCCTTTCACTAAAGCGATAAAACTCTAAGTTCCATTCTTACTTCCATCTCATTTGGTTTTAGAGTTATTATGCCTGAAAGGGAAAATGATGTTTATTGTGGTTCAAGGACTCTGAAACGTAAAGAAATGCATAAATCAGGGAGTACGATTATTTCAAAAATATAATACGTCCTTTAGTATAGGAACACCCTTTACGTATACAAGCACAAGCAAACGTCTTATACCTGTCCTGTCGATTGACACCTGAGGAGTACCCAACCACATTCAAAAGATTGCGATAAAAGGCGCTGGCATGTTGTATCACATTTAGTAAAAATAAACATTCAGATCCAAAAACAAAATTCAAATTTTTTTTTTTTTTATACGTGGCCTTTGTGTAAAACAGTTTGGTGAAACAGCCTTGTAAACTACCAATAAAATGGACATTCTTAACCTTAAAATGGAAATGTTGTGCACAATGTGAGATTCCAGTAAAATGGTAACGAGTAACACGATTGAAATGGAAAATGGTAATAAGTTTAAAAGAGTATATCTTTCCTATCGTTTAACTCTTATATACAAGATGTTGGTTATTTTCGTGAGATCGACAATCGTGAATAAGAAATTCCCAACTTATGTACCATTGCAAGGAGGTAATTTTTTAGGTCAAATTTTTTTATCCGCGAATACCTGGTTCTAAAATATATTCATTTTTTTTTCCTCTCACACTAAAGAATAGCAAGCATTAGAAGCCAATACTATAAATGATAGATATTAATTACAAAGAAAAAATTGGAAACAAACCTGAAATTTCTCTCTGCATATTTTTTTTCTGTTAAACTGCGAAATAACGAAAAAATAACAGTTTTCCGCCTCCGTGACCCTATCTTCTAAGGACAAATAACACGATGTATACAGATGGAACCCTCTAACTCCTTCCCCCACTACTCCTGTAACTCCTTATGTTTTACTATAATTATGCTATTTACTTTTTATCCAATTGAAAAACCAATAAAAAATTTAATGCTGTTATTGGACATACAGAATTGTCGACTCCCTCCTATCAAACAACATTGCTTAGGACTTCTTGCTATTTGAACTATTATATGTGTGCCAAATTTTCAAATCAATAATAAACCTTATACATATATATATATATATATATATATATATATATATATATATATATATATATATATATATATATATATATATTATATATATGTATATTATATATATATATTTATATATATATATATATATATATATATATATAAATATATATATATATATATATATATATATATAATATATATATTGAAATTCAATTTCAAATTCAATATATTTGTTAATATTTACAAATTAATAAAAACACACACAACAATTTTATTTATAAACAATAGGGATCACAAGCAAAATACATAAAAACACAAAAACTAACATATAGAACTAACCTGTAGATATAAACTATGTGCATCAGTTACATATTGTTTCGCAAGCGAAATGGCTCTTGAACTTCCTCAGCGATCGTTCTTGCTAAGTGGAAATCAATTGATTTATTTCCAACACCATCACTGTCGCCCCAGTGCTTCATACTATTTCATATTTTCTTTTATCTCGAAATTAACGATCTGCTGGAAAAAACCAAAAATATATGTATATAGCTTAGTTAATAGACTTTTTTATTTCTTTTCTTTTGGGTTTAATCAAGTTTTACAAACGTTTTATATACTGAGAGTATATATGAGAGCTTCTCGAAAGCTGGGAATATTATTTCGAACCAAGAAGCTTTACACTCCACAACAACTAATAATTCTGTACAAAGCTCAAATTCGACCAACTATGGAATACTGCTCCCAAACATACACTGCATTTTGTTGGATTCTGTTCAGAGAAGAGCTGTTCGTCTGATTGGAGACCCGGAACTGACCGACGGCCTTGATTCGCTGGAACATCGAAGAACGGTTGGCGACTTAAGCCTATTCTACAAGTATTTTCATGGAAAATGTTCGAAGGATGTAGCCCGCTTAAATTCCTCCCAGAGCGGCACATGCTAGAAATCAAACGTCGCGATAGTACGTCACATCCGTATGAGTTTCAGCTTGTTACCCCTCGTTCAACCCTTATCAAGCAGTCTTTTATATGGAGAACCTCATCCCTTTGAAATGATTTGCCCAGAACTGTGTTTCCCACCGAGTACAATATACAGCTATTCAAGACCAACATGAATCGCTTTTTTCCGCACACCTGTCGCTCCTGTAGGGCTTTAAGGCTATCCCTGCATCACGCTTGATAGACCCATAAAAAAAAACTGGGTTACTGTAAGACATATTTGCATATTTGCAACGTTGTTTGTACCTGTTTAGGTTACTGGTGTTGCTGTTGTTTATTCTTATTATTATTGTTGTATTATTATAGGGTGTGTGAATTAATTTTGAGAGTTTTCGGTAAAAATATCGTTTTATTATAAAAAAAACCTGTCAAGTGCAACTCTGGCTTGCACAGTTAGTGTTATGTACGTTGATTGCTTTTAAAATAAAAATTTTTGTTACGAAGGTATAAAATGATCAGTGACTTCACAAAGCACACCCCAAATGAGTTCTCAACAAAGTTTTTGAGGACCTTAATATTTTTATTTTTATATACCGGATAAATTATTAAAGGTAATACACTGTTTAAAAAAAGATTAACACCAAAGGAAATCCACGATGATATGAAAACAACACTAGGGGAATCTGCTCCGTCATATACCACTGTGAAACAATGGGTTGCAGAATTTAAACGTGGACGAAAGAGCATCGAAAATGACCCTCGCTCCGGCCGGGCTATGACGTCTACGACTGAAGAAAATATCGGCAGAGTATGTGATCTCATATTGAAAGACCGTAGATTAACTCTCAGGGAGATTGCAGACACTATAGGCATCTCGTATGAACGAACACAAAACATCACTGCCAACGAACTCGGATTTTCTAAGGTTTCCGCTAGGTGGGTCCCCAGATTGCTTTTAGTTTAACAAAAACGAATTCGACTCACGATTTCTCGTGACTGTTTGGAGAGGTTGAGGCTGATTCGCAAGATTTTCTTAATAGGTTTGTGACAATGGACGAAACCTGCGTTCACCACTATACTCCAGAGTCAAAACAACAATCCAAGCCGTGGAAAAAATCTGGAGAACCGACCTCAAAGAAAGCACGAGGGCAATTCTGTCGGCGGGAAAGTGATGGCGTCAGTTTTTTGGGATGCTAAAGTTATTAATATGGTGGACTATCTTCCGAAAGGCGAAACAATAAAGGCGACTTACTATTGCATCCTTTTGCGTCGTTTTACGTCAAGAAATTATAGAGAAACGTCCAGGATTATTGAGAAAGAAAGTTTTGTTCCATCATGACAACGCTCGCGTTCACTCGTCTGTTGAGTGTATGGCTCAAATTCGTGATTGTGTTTCGAATTGCTGCTCCACCCGGCTTATTCTCCTGATTTGGTACCTTCGGTCTTTCATCTGTTTCCAAACCTAAAAAAAACACCTAGGTGGTCAAAATTTTCATCAACCAAAGAAGTCGAAGCTGCAGTTAACCAGCATTTTGAAGACCTTGAGGAATCTTTTTTCAAACAGGTGTACACAGCTTTAGAAAGTAGGTGGAAGAAGTGCATGGAGATTACGTCGAAAAATAAAAATATTTTTGTACGTATTTTATTTCGTTTTCTTGACTAGGCCGCGAACTTCTCAATCCATCCTCGTACATACGTAGTAAACATAAAATAGTTTGACTTCTTAGCAAAACATTTCAAATTAATACTCGTATTTACAAAAATGACACATAATAACTAGACTTTTTAAATTTTAATATATTTTAATATATATATATATATATATATATATATATATATATATATATATATATATATATATATATATATATATATATATATGCATGCGGTAAGTTGCGCGCCTTTTATTGCATGTAATTATGTATTGTTTTTGAAGTTGGTCTGACTGCTTACTCTGTGGGATAAGGGTTGTGTTGATGTACAGAGGTGAAAATTTATTGCAGCAATTACTCATATGAAATTTATAAATTAACTTATTTCAATAAAAAAATGCAGTGCACAAGTTTTAAATTGATAATCTTTGCGCCATTGTGTTAAAATAAACTATTTTTAACGCCTCAGTCGAACATTACTCTGATTAAATATTAAACAGGCAACATTTTTTTATAGTGATGACTTTAATTGTTTTTGGTTCGCGAAATGTCAATTAATACTACACAAAGCGTAAAAAAAGATCGGGTTAAAGGTAGTCCAACGAATGAAAGAATTTAAGTCTATTAGTCATTGTAGTCAATTATTCCGGAAATCAAAATAAATATCCTATTAAAATTTAAAAAGTCTAGTTATTATGTGTCATTTTTGTAAATATTAATTTGAAATGTTTTGCTAAGAAGTCACCCTATTTTATGTTTACTACGTATGTACGAGGATGGATTGAGAAGTTCGCGGCCTAGTCAAGAAAACGAAATAAAATACGTACAAAAATATTTTTATTTTTCGACGTAATCTCCACCTAGCCCATGCACTTCTTCCACCTGCTTTCTAAAGCTGTGGACACCTGTTTGAAAAAAGATTCCTCAAGGTCTTCAAAATGCTGGTTAACTGCAGCTTCGACTTCTTTGGTTGACGAAAATTTCTGGCCACCTAGGTGTTTTTTAGGTTTGGAAACAGATGAAAGTCCGAAGGTACCAAATCAGGAGAATAAGCCGGGTGGAGCAGCAATTCGAAACCACAATCACGAATTTGAGCCATACACTCAACAGACGAGTGAACGCGAGCGTTGTCATGATGGAACAAAACTTTCTTTCTCAATAATCCTGGACGTTTCTCTTTAATTTCTTGACGTACACGACGCAAAAGGATGCAATAGTAAGTCGCCTTTATTGTTTCGCCTTTCGGAAGATAGTCCACCATATTAATACCTTTAGCATCCCAAAAAACTGACGCCATCACTTTTCCCGCCGACAAAATTGCCCTCGCTTTCTTTGAGGTCGGTTCTCCAGATTTTTTCGACTGCTTGGATTGTTGTTTTGACTCTGGAGTATAGTGGTGAACCCAGGTTTCGTCCATTGTCACAAACCTATTAAGAAAATCTTGCGGATCACCCTCAACCTCTCCAAACAGTCACGAGGAATCGTGAGTCGAATTCGTTTTTTTGTTAAACTAAAAGCAATCTGGGGACCCACCTAGCGGAAACCTTAGAAAATCCGAGTTCGTTAGCAGTGATGTTTTGTGTTCGTTCATACGAGATGCCTATAGTGTCTGCAATCTCTCTGAGAGTTAATCTACGGTCTTTCAATATGAGATCACATACTTTGCCGATGTTTTCTTCAGTCGAAGACGTCATGGCCCGGCCGGAGCGAGGGTCATTTTCGATGCTCTCTCGTCCACGTTTAAATTCTGCAACCCATTTTTTTATATCATCGTAGATTTCCTTTGGTGTTAAACAGGTACTTGATGACCGCACGTTGTTAAATTTTTTCCATCTTTCCAAAAACGTTGCAGTTGATCTCACTAAACTCGTTCTAACCTAAAAACCGCAAATTCTACAGCAACAAATTTTTACACTGTGACAACCAAAGAAAGTATGAACTTATTGAGGGTACTACAATAAAAATATTATAATTATTTTTTGGTGAGGCCGCGAACTTTTCAATCCATCCTCGTTTATTATCACCGGCCTTGGTGGCTTATTAGGTCAGTATTCTGCCTACTAACCGACTGCTAGCTAGTTCGATTCCAAATAGCAGCTGGGTGCTGTGCGTATGTATAAATAGTAGTTAATGTAGAGATGCAATAACGCCGGTTGTAGTACTACCGCATTGTCTTAAAAAAGTCAGTAAAATACAGATGTATGATATGTGTCAGTACCTGGACAACCTTTATGGATATCATGACATCCTCACCAATACATAAAAAGGGTAAATCCTTATTGAGGCTGGGAGCTGAATGATAAAATACCATAGACGAATGAGGCGTGAAAGTGTGTTTATATCGTAAGTGTATTCAAAACAAGGGTAAAAATTGAAAAATTCAAAATAAATCGAAAACTATTAGAAATAGGTATATGACATACTTAGTAAAAATTGAAGGGTTTTGTAAAATCTACCAAAAAAATAATAATATACAGGGTGTGCTATTTAAAAAATTTGAGATTTTTCAATTTAAAACAATCAAAATGCATAAATTTATTTTCAACACCCTTTAGCATCTAACTCAAATTTCTTTACATATATCTTTTTTTGTCGTCTCTATAGAGCCCTCGTACCAATTATGATTATTCTACCTTGAGAAACAATGGCGCTACTGGCTATTTTTTACAAAACTGAAAACTAGTATTTTTTTTTACTGAAATTTAGAGAAACTACTAGGTTTAGGTATATACTTTACTAATAAAAAAGTTATAAAATTTTACTCAGAATAAATTAGAAAATAGGATGTTCCATTTAAAAAAACATCTTATATCGGCCACACTTTTTTGAAGTACCCTGTATACTCAAAAATAATTTTAAACTGTGCACCTTATCATACCCTAAAACTATTATATTTAACATTTTTTTCCGTCATGCCCGAAACAACTGAGATAATGAACTTTACTCTATCGTTGACTCACCCTGTACAACTTTTGACGAAACCTGTTTACTATTGAAATACAGGACTCCATCTCGTGTTCGCTCTGCCTCAGTTATTACTCTCCACCTAGCGAAGCTTTTGCTGTCCATTATCTGATTCTCTAAAATTTATACGGAGGCGGGGTAGGCGACTGTGCCTTTTTGTACACTGCAGCTTCTTAGCTTAATATGCTCCTCTCTCTTGGTTATATGAACGCCGTTCTTTTAAGAAGGTTTATTAGCTTCCTTCCAAGCCCTTCATGTGATAATTTATCGCCACGATGTAGATCTCCGAAGAGTTTATGTCTGTTCTGAGTTAACGCCGCACATGCATATAGGATGTGCATAGAAGTTTTTTCCTCTTCACTACATAGTCTGCATGTCGGTAGACTATTGTGGATACCCATTTTCTGTAAATGTGTCCTCAAGTGACAGTGGCTGGTGATCAGTCCCGCCACTTGTTTCGGCTGGGACCTTGTTAAATACAGGACGTCAGTTGTTAATTTCTTTAAGGTACCTCCAATTGAGTTCCTCGCATATCTTTCGGCAGATGTTGCGGGCCAATGATCTAGTTATGGCTGATGAAACCATCTGTTAATTGTCGTTTTCACAACCTGTTATAGTATATCCAACGCTCGTACCCCTGATGGTGTTGTAGCTCCAGATTTCGCTAATTCGTCCACTTTTTCAATACATTTTACTCCCAAATGTCCTGGAACCTACAGTATTTTAACCCTGTTATTCCTGGAGGATAAGTTTTCGTCATTAATACTAACAGCAGGTTTTTGTCTGGCTGCCTCTAATGATCTACTACAATTATTTGTCTCTTCAGTTAAGGCACCTTTAAATTTTACGTGTAATGAAACATATAAATTCAATCTGTACGAGGTAATTTTAAATTTGGGTATTATTTTTACTGACTTTCCAAATAGAAAAAAGAAAGAGTTCAATCTAAGTTAAATTTTTAGGCCACTAGTTAATAGGTGAAAAAACAATTTAATGTCTGTATCTAGCAATTTTTTTGTGCCTAACTGTATTAAGTAATTGCGTAATCAAGAGGTTAGAGCAAAATTATACAAAATTTAATTTGAGCCAAACTTACTTTACAGTACAAATCACCATACAGTCTGTCAAGGAAGAACGTGTCCGCGATGATTCATTTTTGGTAGATTCGGTAGACGGAACCATGGTCTACGATGAATTTTGGTAAAATTATTAGTCGCTTCCGAACTTTCGTTGAAATCCCCTAAAATCCAAAATGAGTCACTTGTTCGAGGCAGTCTTTCTTTGTTCCCATCCAAAGGGATCTAAAATGACACATTCCGCGGCCGCTAAAAACATATTAAAAGTCGGTATCGTTTGTGAATAAGTGGGTAAATCATTTTAACGAGACGAAAAATGTCGACGACTTACCAAAACATGGCCGGTAGGCAGAGTTACTCCGAAAGTCGAAAAACGAATCATGTCTTTGTTTTTACGGGAACCTAAATTGACGCTGCGCCAAGAAGCGGCAAAATTTAGAAAATGGGATTTAAATGTGTCCTATGAGACCGCTCGACAACATCTTCGTGCTCATGATTTCAAATTCCGAAGCACGTTGAAAAAACCTTTGCTGGGCGAAAATCACGTCGCGAAGCGGTTCGCTTGGGCCCACGATAAGATACTAGAGTGGCCCTCATAATCGCCGGACGCCAACCCTATTGAAAACATTTGGTCTCTTGTAACGAGAAAGCTCAGAGGAAAGCCTCTGAGGACTCTCGCGAGATTCGAAAAATTTCCAAAGTATACAGAAAATATCGTCGACAACATGTCTCGAAAATACCAGGCGATTATTGATGCAGGAGGCGATTGGACCACTTACTAGGGTACACCAAACAATACATTGATGGCAAAACACATTTTTTTCAAGAATACGAGCTATCACGTTCTTACTTGACAGACTGTACTTATTATCAGTTTTACTGAGATCAGTTACAATAGGATCATCGTTTGTTGAGTTCTGTAGTCTTCTTCAAGCTATAATATCGATGTCGATATAGAAATCAGCACCAGCATTGGATATATTTTTGCAGAAAGTTTAAGGCAGTTTTTAAGTGAATTCTTTTCGGCCTTGAATATGTATAATTCGTTTGCATTCTGAACACATTTCTAACAAAGTGCTTACTGCTCTATCCGTACATCCTTTGTTTACGACGTCGCGTCGTAAGGGTCATATTACGTCTCGTGAAAGTAAACTATTAATCAGTTTTGACATTTATTATGAGCAATTTGCTAATTGCTAGCATACACAAGAATAACGCCATATTAAATAAAATTAAAACATATGCTGATCGATTTGGAAAAACATGCATTTTTAAACGAAAACTATCTGAAATACAAATACACCCCTATCAAAAATTCTACAAAATCTGGACACTAACCAAGCTAGAATAAGTAGTTATAGAAGGTATTACCGGTTTTCGGTCGCCTCCTTTGATCACGCCTACGTAAATTATTTATGAATGTTTCTTTCATGTTTTGAGGTTAGAGAATAAAAAAGTTACTTGGGGCTAGGGAATAGGGTGGGTGGGAAACTATTTCGAGGTCCATCTCGTGCATTTTTGTCATTGCATCAGCCAGCAGGTATATTGTCCTGGTAAAGGATCACTTTTTTTCGCGCTGATCTTGGCGGCTTCTGCTTCAATCCACTATGCAAACGGGTCTAATAACTACTACAGTTAGAAAATGACGCACTATGGCGACATAACGTAATTTTGACCCAAATTAATTTTCTGGCCACAATTTTCAAGGAATCTCAGTAATTTTTTTTAATATCTTCGTTCTTGATTTCTCTATCGATCTGTCTGAGCGGATTTTTGATTATTTACCATAATTTTTACTAATTTAACAATGTATATTGCTTTGTTGTCCAAAAAACACCTTTTTGGGCAATAAAATGAGCCTCGGTCACGCAATATTCAAGGAATCTCCGATAATTTTTTTTTTTATAATCTTCGTTTTTGATTTCTCTATCGATCTGTCTGTGCGGATTTTTGATTATTTACCAAGATTTTTATTAATTTATCAATATACGAGGCTGGTTTAAAAAGTCCGTGCAAAAATAAAAACTACTTGTGTGTTTGGGGTAAACCTTTTTTATTTTTCGACATAGTCTCCTTTTAGGCTTATACACTTCGTCCAACGATGTTCTAGTTTGTTGATTCCTTCCGAATAATAGGATTTGTCCAAGTCTGCAAAATATCCATTAGTGTCTGCAATCACCTCCTCGTTTGAATAAAATCTTTGTCCCGCCAGCCATTTCTTCAAATTGGGGAACAAATAGTAGTCCGAGGGAGCCAAGTCTGGAGAATAGGGGGGGATGTGAAACGAGTTGGAATCCTATTTCCATTAATTTTGCAACCACAACTGCTGATGTGTGTGCTGGTGTGTTGTGGTGATGGAAAAGGACTCTTTTGTGGGCCAATCGCGGGCGTTTTTCTTGCAGCTCGGTTTTCAAAACGGTCCAATAACGATGAATAATATTCACCTGTAATAGTTTTACCCTTTTCCAGATAGTCGATGAGGATTATCCCTTGCGAATCCCAAAAGATAGTCGCCATAACCTTTCCGGCCGAAGGAACGGTCTTCGCCTTTTTTGGTGCAGATTCCCCCTTGGTAACCCATTATTTAGATTGTTGTTTGGTCTCAGGAGTATAGTAATGTATCCATGTTTCATCCACAGTGACGAAACGACGCTTAAAGTCCTCCGGATTCTTCTGGAACAGATGCAAACCATCCTTGCAACACTTCACACGATTCCGTTTTTGGTCAAGCGTGAGCAATCGCGGCACCCATCTTGCGGATAGCTTTCTCATGTCCAAATGTTTATGCAAAATATTATGTACCCGTTCAGTCGAGATGCCCACAGCACTAGCAATCTCACGCACCTTAACTCTTCTGTCATCCATCACTATATCATGGATTTGATCAATGATTTCTGGAGTCGTAACCTCCACAGGCCGTCCAGAACGTTCAGCGTCACTTGTGCCCATATGGCCAGTCCGAAAATTTGAAACCACTTATAAACTGTTCTAATCGAAGGTGCAGAGTCACCATAATGTTTATCAAGCTTCTCTTTAGTCTCCTGAGGCGTTTTGCCTTTCATAAAGTAATGTTTAATCACCACACCAAATTCTTTTTCGTCCATTTCTTGAAAATCACTCGACTTCCTTGATTCACACGAATGCCAAACACAAAGAAATAGACCAATATGGCTGAAACTTGGTGTGCGTTCATTCAAGAGATGCTACTAACTAAACATGACCTCGATACGCGCCGGTGGTGCCATCTCACGGAGTTTTCAAATCAGCCTCGTATATATATATATATATATATATATATATATATATATAATATATATATATATGTATATATATATATATATATATATATATATATATATATATATATATATATATATGTATATATATATATATATATATATATATATATATATATATATATATATATATATATATATATATATATATATATATATATATATATATATATATATATATATATATATATGTATATATATATATATATATATATATATATATATATATATATATATATATGTATATATATATATATATATATATATATATATATATATGTATATAATATTATATATATATATATATATATATATATATATATATATACATACAGTAGAACCCCGGTTATCCGAGATAACGTGGGGTAGGCACCCTCCTCGGATAATTGAAAACTCGGATAATCCGGATTTGTTTTTTATTCATTCACAAAATAAACACCAATACTTTAAACCGATGTATTAACGTTTTTAACATATATGTTAAATAGGTACATACATAATAAAACAGTGAAATAGGTATCTATTCGGTTCTGTTTCATATTGCATCTTCTTTTTCTCGCTGCAATGTTTCTCCATCTATTAAGAAGAAGCAAATCCGCTGGGGTTACCTCTGGTTGTTGTTCGATATACCTCAAAGCTTTTTCCAAAGAAGCAAAACCTTCTTGATGAGAGATCTTAATGGGAGACTGTTCATCCATCGCCGCTTCGTCATCGTTATCTGATTTTTCGGTTTCCTGAAAGGCATTCGTTATTTCTTCAATACTCATTTCTTCTTTCTAAATCATCTGCTGTAATCCATTCAACAACATCTTCTCTTGTCACATTTTCGCAACCTTTTAATTTTTGCATTAATTCAAATAAACTTTTTTCTTTTTCTTCTATCTCGCTGTCAAAATTTGAACAGGACATTTCTCCATGGCTTCTCAATTTCAAAGCTAATTCATTTAATAGAATATCATCTTCACTGTCATTATAGTCCTCAAAATCAATAACTTTTGACCAAGATTTTTGAATAGTGGTAGTACGCACAGAATCCCAAGCTTGACTTACCCAGTAAATAACATTTTTCAGTGTAACCTTTCTCATCCCATTGATAATATCCTCCTTTTCTGTGTATTCTAACAGATGTTCAAGATATAAACGCCTATAATTTTTTTTAATGTTTTCGAAGATGCCTTGGTCCATTGGTAGCATTATGCTGGTTACATTTGAAGGAAAAAATTTTACAACAATTTCTCCCACATGAAGTCCTTCTCCAGGGTGAGAGGGGGCATTATCCATTAACAAAATTGCTTTAATAGGAAGACGGTTTCTGTTCAAAAATTTAGTCAAAGATGGCACGAACTCTTCTTCAAACCAGTTAGTAAATAAGGTCGCATCCATCCATGCGCTCTTCTGACTTTTGTAATAGACAGGTAGGGCTTTGGGTGAGATGTCTTTTAAAGCTCTTGGACGTGCAGGCTTGCCAATCACCATCAGTAGGATTTTATGCCCTTGGATCTTACTACCTTACTTCATATGTGATTTTTCCTGTCGAGATGCCAATGTTTTTGATGGAAGCATTTTATAATTCAGACCAGTTTCGTCACAGTTGTAAATTTGATCACATGTGTATCCACAATCTTCGATTTGTTTTTTAAAATTCTGCTTAAACTTCTCAATTGATGACACATCAGCAGAAAGTTTTTTACCACATACAGTCAGTTGTCGTACACCGTACCGTTTTTTCCAGCGGTCAAGCCATCCAGAACTGGCGCTAAACTGATCTGTCTCTGGAAATTGCCTACTAATCATTATTGCTTTCTGTTGTAAAATTGGACCTGACAGAGGCACACCTTTTGATCTCTGTTGGTTAAACCACATTAATAAAGCTTCGTTAACCTTTTCAGAGTCGCCGGTTTTCATTGATTTTCTTCCTGAGAACGAGGAGGCTTGATTTATACACCACCCTTCTATTTTTGTGCGGTTTCTTTTCCAATCTCCAACTGTTACCTCACCTACTCCATAATCTCGTGCAACAACTTTAATTGTCTCTCCTGCTTCAATTCTTCTGGTGGCTTTTAATTTTTCTTCAATAGGAACGACGATTCTTTTACGCTTGTTTTGCTCCATTATAATACGACAAACAAAAATTCAAACAAAGCAGTTCGTATTAATTACACTTAACTACCAGAACTCAAACCAAATAAATTATGTGAGTATACTCGTACTTCTCCGTAGTAAACGCTATAACGCACTGCATTTACACAAATTTACATGCTGAAAGGGTCCAGAAACATAAATAGGGGAATCCCTCACACGGGCCAGGGGGATTCCCCGAAGGCCCCGACGATTTTAAATGGAAATATGTACATACATATTTTAGAAGCTCGGTTAATACGCAGCATAGACGCGCGTACCTCGGATAATCAGGTTCTTAGATTGGCTCGGTTAATCCGGAGTTCAGATAATCGCTACTCGGTTAATCGGAGTTCTACTGTATATATATATATATATATATATATATATATATATATATATATATATATATATATATATATATATATATAGCTTTTTTCCAAAAAACACCTTTTTAGACTGTAAAATAAGACTCAGTCACTCAATTTTCAAGGAATCTCAATTTTTTTTATAATCTTCGATTTTGATTTTTTATCGATCTGTCTAGGTGGATATCTGATTATTGACCATGATTTGTACTCATTTTTCAATAATTATATCATATCCGAACCTAACATACCCTAATGTAAAAAGAAAAGTAATCTTTTGAAGTTTTTCTAAGACATTTACATTACGAACTCTGAACACAATATAACGTAATGTACAAATATATATTTGTAATTGTTTCCTAAACTTATTGCATTATAACATAACGAATTTTAAACCAGACATAACATATGCCTAAAAATATACTTATTTATGTGTATATGTACTAAACTTAACATAGCTTAATGCATAAAAATGAATTTATGAATTTTTTCTAACTCCAACGAATTACAAATCAAACGTAACCTAGTACACGAAATTATACTTGTTAATATATATATTTAAGATTTAGAAAGTTAAAGTAAAATTGAAAATTGCTCAAGATTAGAATCTTTTTTTTTGAGTTTTTAAGGCTACAAAGTACGATATTCCCCTGAAATTTGCAGACTTTTTTGCATTACCCAGAATACTTCACGTGGCGGTAGAGTCGCAAAGTATCCCGTGTGTTGTGTGTGACGGATGACACGAAGAATGCATTGGGTACTTCTCTATATATTCCTTGGCTGTTTCAGTGCAAAAGTTTTTGAATTTATTTACGTCAATACCATTTTTCGATGCTATTAGCTGCAGAATAATGTAAAGCCCCTTAATAAAATATTCTTCAACAACTGTGATTTTAGCAATAACGTTATAATTTTAAAGAACTTTCTGGCTGTATCGTCTTTATTCGTATTACCTGCTCCTTGCTTGACACACTCAACCAGTATACCCAATTCTTTCTGAATGTTATTCTGAATCTCACGAATTGTCTCCAACAAAGTATTTTCATTCCACTTTCCTAAAGGTTTTTTATATGCTAAAGGTGGAACCGACTCCATATTCTTTATCCATGTATGGAGAGTTGAAAGACCATACTTGTACGCTTCTACATTCACCTCCATCATTAAAATAATTTCCAATTTGTTTATTTCTTTAGGAAGAGCATTGCATATCGAGCACCTTTGGGAAAAAATTGTGCCTGTAAGAGCTTAACGGACCTTGCCATCAATCATTTATTAGAAATTGCGTGACTAAAAATCATTTTATTGCCTAAAAAGGAGTTTTTTTTTGGGGAAAAAAACAATATATATTGATGAATTAATAAAAATCACGGTAAATCATCAAAAATCCGCCCAGACAGATCAATAGAAAAATCAAAAACGACGATTATAGAAAAAAATATTGAGATTCCTTGAAAATTGCGTGACTGAGGGCCATTTTATTGCCTAAAATGGTGTTTTTTTTTCAAAAAGAAGCAATTTATATTGATAAATTAATAAAAATCATGGTAAATAATCAAAAATCTACCCAGACAGTTCGATAGAGAAATCAAAAACGAAGGTTATAAAAAATATATTGAGATTCCTTGAAAATTGCGTGACTGAGACTTATTTTATTGCCTAAAAAGGTGTTTTTAGTGTTCCGTACGGAACACTTATAGGATGACTTCGGTGTCTATCTGTCTGTCCGTCTGTCTGTCACACCCGATTTTGACTTAAGGGGTTAGTTTTGGGGGGGGTGAAATCGGAAGTGAAAAAAAATTTTTTTACTAGGTCATCGAATGTGGTTTCAGATGAAAGCTTGTAAAAACACGAGTAAAAAATGTATATATAATGTAATACTTAGGCTCACTTTTCTTTGTATTATTTTTAAAAAATCGCGAAAAATCGCTGTCCCCAACCCACCTTATCTCGAAAAGTACTGATCAAAAAATTTTGAAAAGACTCTGAAATCTTCTTCACGGGGTGTAGATTGAACGAAAAATATCAAATAATTTATTTGGTATATAAAAAAAAATTCAAGATCATCAGTATTCCGTAAAGATTGGAAACAAACTTTATTGAGAACTCCTTTGGGGTGTGTTTTGTGTAGTCACTGATCATTTTATACCACCGTAACAATTTTTTTTATTTTAAAAGGAATCAACGTACTTGTGCAAGTTCAACTTGCACTTGACCGGTTATTTTTTTCAAAAAAAGCAATTTATATTGATAAATTAATAAAAATCATGGTAAGTAATTAAAAATCCACCCAGACAGTTCGATAGAGAGATCAAAAACGAAGATTATAAAAAAAAATATTGAGATTCCTGGAAAATTGCGTGACTGTGGCTCATTTTATTGCCTAAAAAGGTGTTTTTTGGACAACGAAGCAATATATACTGATAAATTAGTAAAAATAATGGTAAATAATCAAGAATCCACCTAGACAGATCGATAGAGAAATCAAGAACGAAGATTAAAAAAAAAAAATTACTGAGATTCCTTGAAAATTGCGGTCAGAAAATTATTTGGGTAAAAATTACGTCTTTCGGATTACGCTACAGCTTCTCTAAATACGATTTTGAAATATCTTTCCTCGTGCGATTTTGGTCTGGAGTCAACAAACGCTGTGCCCATCGCGCTCTCAGCTTTTTCATTTTTAAAACTTCATAGAGGATATTACGAGTATGTACCTGTCCATATGAGATTCTTACCATCTCAGTAATCTCACAAATCTTCCATCATGATACCATTAATTTTATCCAACATTTCTCCAGAAGAAACCTCAATCAGACGTCTTGAACGTGCAACGTCTGCATTGCTCGAACGGACACGTTTAAATTCATTTATGCAGTAATAAATAGTCTTGTGTGTTGGTACATTGTCGTCATGAAGTACCTTCAGTTCAGTTTCTATCTGGGCTTTTTTAATTAAAAATGTTTTATCACTGCACGATCCTCGGCTTTATCCTTTTCTACGAGACGTGTAATATGCTACCAACAAACAACTGCGCTTTACATCTTTTTGAAACTTTGAATACAACTGTTACAAGAATCGCGCTTAGCCAGTCATGCCACTTAACAAAATTTTCCACCGTTTCGTAGAAATGTACCAGATCTATCAATCCACCTTCGTAGTTTTCTTGTAGTCTTTATAGGCCTCTTTATAACTTACATTAGGAAAATTGGGCTTAAGCGGCCCCTAGACGGTCAATATTATTATGCAATATGGATTGCCCAATATTTTGACAGCTGCCCATAGACGTTCAATATTATTGCACAATAATTGGGTTTGTACAATAAATAAAATCATATGGAGGCGATATTGATGGTTGTGCAGTATTTTGCGCAATCACCAGTGCCGACGTACAGAGATTGAAGAAACCGCATTTCTTCAAAGTACCATAGTGAAGGTCCAACATCCTCTGCACCTACACCACTCTTTTCAGCATCACGAATTCGCTTGAGTTCTTTCCCGAAGTTTGTCCGCAAAGAATTTACTTTTTTGACAACATCTTGCTTGTCGACATCCGGGTATTTTTCGGGATATTTCTCTACCAGCACGTCATATTGCTCACCTTTTTTAACGCGATTAGTATAATCTTTGCATTTAACATCCCATAGAGCCGGAAGTCCATAGTAAACTTCGATAAATTCCAAAATGAACTAAGTTGGGAATGTGGAATCTTTGGCACAATGATACTACTCAGTATATATCACCACTACACCAAACACTTTATTTTTGCACTCGACGCGCGTTTCGCTAACCATGTTAGCTTCATCAGGAGCGATGATTGACTAAAGCTAAACTACAAATCTACCCTATTTATACTTAGCCTAACCCTTGAATTACTCAAGCGGAACTAATGACATAGGCAAGGCCATCAATTCCGGTCAAGTAACCAGTAGAGTAGAGGGGACTATAAGGAATAGGCCCTCTGTCTTTATTTAAACTACTTTTACATTTTATGATTTCCATACTTTCGTATGCGTTTAAGAATCTCCTATCAGATACATTTTTTTATCAATCTTAGATTATCTAATGTTACAGTATGATCAGCTTCAAGGGCATGTTCGGCAATGCTAGACTTTTCTGTTCTATTGTATTTTAAGTGTGCGAAATGTTCTTTAAATCGTGTTTTAATTGACCTTTTAGTTTGCCCAACATACTTTTTGTCACAATCATTACAACTAATTTCATAAATTCCACTTTTGTCACAATTAGGAATCTTATCTTTGGGATTTCCTAAGATATTCCTCAGATTGTCTGATGACTTGTAACCTTCTAAATTGTCCTCTGTTTGAGGCATCTTTTTTGTACCCTGTGAGAAGTTGTTTGTCCCACGCTTGAGCGCAATTTTGTACCGTTTGAAAAAATGTTGCCCCAAGCTTGGGCGTAATTTTCTTGCAGCCCCGCTTTAATTTCTGATACTGAATTGAGTGAACCCTGATTTTAAAAGAACTAAAGAAATTAAACACACACTAGCTCAGTTTTCCTTGGTAGAGAGATATGGGTAAGAGATAATTGTCTTACGTCTTTTTGGAACTATTTTCTATTTTTAAAAGGCTTTAACTGTACAAATTTTGGGCACCATCCATTTTAAAATAGAAAGGATCTAACTTCAGCTAAAAAAATGGAAAAATACTGAAAGAATGTATTGTTGGAAAATAAAAAAATCAGTTTGTTACAGCCGTTCTTGTCCTGAAAAGTAGGATAGGTATTCAGTGAGACACTAGCTTTAATCAACAAAAAAAGAGAATTTATTCATGTTTTTTAAAATAAAAAGTTCCAACCTTTGCAGTTCTACAAAAAAATTCTAGCCTACTTAGTGGTTATAACATTTAAATCCTGGCTATGATAACCCCCTAAGACGAAAAAAATTGTGCTTTACACTTCACTTTTAGTCTGTTTTAAATTGTTGTTAATGCACTGCTCTGGAATAAGTCTATTGAAGGAAGTTTGGGTAACTTACTGTTCTTATTACTGCTTTGATGGCATTCGACCGATTTCACACTTTTTCTAGCTAACACTTTGAAAGCCCACTACGGCTTTTAGTTAAGAAACTGGTACTTTTACTTAGCTCGCATGATGGTTGTTCTGAGCTTTTTTTTTGTAGCTCAGTCGAAGGAAGCCTACTTGGCGACTCTCATGAAAATTAGCCTGTCGGCTAGATGGTACGAAGCCTACTCGGCGACTAGATGGAAAAATAGCCCGGCTGCGGCTAGATGGAAAACCACCTCGATCGTCGGTCTTCAGGCCCTTAAATAATCCATCCCAACTCTGCCGGTAATATGGCGACGCCGGAACCAAAACTGCGGATACAAACTTTTCACCAATCGCGGCGTAGCGGTAGATTCGGTCAGGCACCCGCACAACACACTATACCGAACGTCTTGGAATCTCTGTTTAATATACCGTTCGACACAAAAATGAAAATAAGTACAATTTGAAGTGAAAAATCAGTAACATTACATGGTCTTAAAATCTAAGAAAAAATGAATGTTACAGACTTATAGACTAAGGTGAGGCCTACCTTATTGAGTCCCTTGCTGTATTTCGGATTATATGGTATGGAGACATACTTGGTGTTATTTTCTTCGCGTGTAAAAAAAGGTGGAATTCTGAATATTAAACCTAAACTTATGTCTATTTATTAGCTTATTTACTAAGTCGTCGTCATAACCATTAACTCTAGTTATATTTCTAATACGATTCCTTTCTTTATTAAAGTTTACTCTATTCAGAGGGAAAGTGATTAAACGATGAACTAAAAAATGTAATGAGGCTAATTTATGTTGTTTGCAATGAAATGAATCATTAGGAATATATCTATCTGTTACTGTGTCCTTCCTATAGATATCAAATTCTAATCTATTATTATTTTTAATAATTAAAATATCTAGAAAAGGCAATTGTCCAGGTTGCGCAATATATTTCAACAAATTTTGATTTCCTACAATCTATTGCACAACCTTTCAATACTGTCTATACACGTTCAATTATATTGCACAAACCCAATTATTGCGCAATAATATTGATCGTCTATGGGCCGCTTTAGACTACTGCAGACACCTAACTTATCTCAATTATGAAAATATTGTTCAAAAAATAATTATCTCATTGAATGTATGAAAAAACCTTACCTTCTTTCGAGAATTAATTTAGATAAAAGTATTTTACCCAATTTGTCAATTGGAAATTTTTCATCCTGGACACAGCTAAACGTTTATGTTGGAGAAAGACAGAAATGGAAAGCAATTTGCTGTTTTCCCATTTTTCCTCTTATTTAACGTATGGTCACGTTTTTACCATGCCAGCTAGTTTAATTCTGCAGAAGTAATCTCGTCAAAAAAAGCAAGCACTTTATTTGTCTGTAAATTTCGAAGTGATTTTCACCAATAGTCCAGTCGCTTGGGAGTTGAACCACACATAAATTTAAATAACTTAGATTTTTGGCTAGACAGGTTCATTAACAGCCAAATGATATATATAAAGAAGTTTGCAGCAATCGGGGCATGGCTGGCTGAAAAATGGCGCCCAAAAGGGCCCTATTTTAGTTCTTTCAAGAATATCTCCAAAAATAGGCAAAAATTTGTTAAATCATTACATGGAAAAAATATAGATCATACGATTCTGCACAAAAAAGGTATCTTGATATTTTCCTATTAAATGCATCGTTTTCGAGAAAATTGTAATTTAAAACTTGTTGTTTTATTCGGATATTTCAAAGCGTGCCAAACGAAATTCTGAAATTTTCATGCGCGTCGCGCCCGGAGAACTGCCATAAGTTATTAAAAAATAATTATACTAAAAAAAAGCGTTGTGAAAGGAAAAATTTAACCTTCCTGATGCATTCATGAAATTTAATTTTTTTTCAAATTGAGATCAGGAAATGCATTTGAAAGGAAAACTTTTTTAACACGAACGCTTGGATTTTTGTATATTAATATCTTTGATAACTTTAATCTAATCAAAAAACCCTTCAGACATGTACTTCTCTATATATTTCTTTTGCTTTTAGGAATACACATTTCACTGCCCGATACCCTGATATTAAATGCATTGAAAATAAAGAAATATCTTTTTGCTATTTTTAGGGTTAGATAACACAGGGCAACAAAAAAAATATTTTTGTTTTGGTGCCTGGGATTTTAGAGCTGATTTTAACTATATTTGGGACGCTAAATCTATACATGCAATCCGTTTTTCTCTATCAGCTCTACTTTTTTAGATACATCAACTTATCTACCAATGTGGTTTTTATTCAGTATATTCATTTATGAGAGTTCTAAAATTATTATATATTCATTAATGTAGGTACAATGGTTTTATTGTCAGTCTGTAATTGAGTAAATTCCAGGTAAGTCTATAAATAGTGGAACCATTGCCTATCAGGTTCCTGAACTGACCCTTTTAATCACCTAACTCGGGTAAGTCTCGTCAGTTTGTGCGTTCTTACTAATGAGGGTAGATCGAATTCGGCGTGTTATTTTATATTAAGAAAAGAGTGTTTTCGTGTTATTGAACAGAATTAAAATGAGTTCAGGTTCCAGTTCAAGAAGTTGTGTAAATCAACCTGATGTGTTTTGCTATATATGCGGAGAATACATGTTTCAACAAAACAGACAAACTATTACTGACTTTGTAAAGCGAGTGTATCTTGCATACTTTGGAATTAAGCTTGGTGATCAGGACAAAACGTGGGCCCCGCATCTCGTATGTAAAACTTGTACAGAGCATTTACGGCAGTGGACTACCGGGAAAAGAAAATGTCTAAAATTCGGCGTACCAATGGTTTGGAGAGAACCAAAAAACCACTTCAATGATTGTTATTTCTGTTTAGTAAATACTAATGGAATCAATCGAAATAACCGCAGTAAGTGGACTTATCCCAATTTAGACTCGGCAATACGCCCTATCCCGCACTCAGATGAAATACCGATTCCAACATTTCATCAGCTACCACATATCTCTGATGACGAATATTTTCCCTCTGATCGCTCTTCTGATGCTAATAAAAGTTCTGATGCTAATGAAACTAACAGTGACTATGAGGGGACGTCATCAGTTCCTCAACGCTTCAATCAAAATGAATTAAATGATCTCACCAGGGATCTCAATTTATCGAAAAAAGCTTCTGAAGTACTGGCTTCTAGGTTGAACGACAAAAATTTACTGGAACAAGGAACCAAAATTACCTTTTACCGTACAAGAGAAAAAGATCTGCTACCATTCTTTTCTCAAGAAGACAATCTTGTATTTTGTCACGAAATTAGGGGACTCATGAAAGAAATGGGACTTTCTGAATATATTCCAGATGATTGGCGCCTATTTATTGACAGTTCAAAGCGAAGTTTAAAATGTGTCCTTCTACATAATGGGAATAAATATGGTTCAATACCACCAGCTCACTCAACGAAACTGAAAGAAGAATATAATACCATAGCTTTGGTCTTGCAGAAGATAAAGTATTACGAACATCAATGGATGATTTGTGTAGACTTAAAAATGGTAAACTTTCTTCTTGGGCAGCAAAGTGGTTACACGAAATATCCGTGTTTCTTGTGCCTCTGGGATAGTAGGGACAAAACACACCACTGGGTTAGAAAAGATTGGCCTCAGAGAGAAAACATGGACGTTGGGGAAAAGAATGTCATTAACGACGCTTTGGTTGAAAGAGAAAAAATCATACTTCCTCCGTTACATATAAAGTTGGGCTTAATGAAGCAATTTGTAAAGGCTCTTGGTAAGAATGGGTCTTGTTTTGCATATATAGGGGTAAAAATGCATCAGTTGAGCACAGAAAAACTCAAAGCAGGGATATTTGACGGTCCACAAATAAGACAATTAATTAAGGATCCTGCCTTCATAAATTCAATGAATCAAGTTGAACGAGAAGCTTGGACATCATTTGTTGCAGTTGTAGAAAATTTTCTAGGCAAACATAAAGCTCAAAACTATGTTGAAATGGTTAACAAGATGCTTAATAGTTTCAAATCCTTAGGGTGCAATATGAGTATTAAAATACACTATTTACACAGCCACTTAGACCGTTTTCCAGAAAAATTTAGGAGACATGAGTGATTAACAAGGTGAAAGATTTCACCAAGATATTAAAGTTCTGGAGGACCGCTACCAAGGAAGATGGGACATGCACATGATGGCAGATTACTGCTGGAGTTTAAAAAGAGACTGTTTAAAAAAACATTCAAGAATGTCGCGGAAAAGAAGCTTTCCAAGTGTTGAGTGACTATTTCATTTCTTCAATGTTTTTTTTTTGTTTGTAAGTACGACATAATATTGTATTTTGTATAACTAAAATAAAAATTTCGTATCTACTTTTGTTTACTACACTTACGGATTTGAGTTACAATAATGTAACTTATATTTCTCTAAAATTGTATATCTTAAAAATTTGAGCTCCTAGGTACAAATGAATACGTTATTTGAATTCAGGACATCAAATTGATATAGAATCAGCTCAAAAAACCTCGACACCAAAACAGCTGTTCCCCTGTGTAATTTTTGTATTCTTATCTTATCTTATCGTATCTTAGAAATGTTGAAAATATGTTAAGTACCGTAACTTTATGTATTTTTTTTTAAATATTAAATACTTCTCTTCAAGAAAATTACTACAATTTCATAACATTTTTATATTGGTCTGTTTTATTTGTAATTATGAGATATTCATTTTGACAGTTTTTAGGTCGAGTTAAAGTTAGAGAAGAAAGTATTTTTTTTTTTATGGGTCTAGCACACGTGCTACAGGGAAGTCCCTAAAGCGCTACAGGAGCGACACGTATGCGGAGAAAGCGATTCACGTTGTTCTTGAATCGCTGTAAATTGTACTCGGTGGGAAACACAGTCCTGGGCAAATTATTCCAAAGGGATGATGTTTTCCATATAAAAGACTACTTTAAAAGCGTTGTACGAGGAATAACAAGCTGAACATCATACGGATGTGAACTATTAGCGCGACGTGTACTTCTAACATGCACCGCTCTGGGAGAAATTAAGCGGGCCACATCCCTCGAACACTTTCCATGAAAATACTTGTAGAATAGGCTCAAGTCGCCAACCGTTCTTCGATGTTCCAGCGAATCAAGGCCGCCGGTCAGTTCCGGGTCTCCAATCAGACGAACAGCTCTTCTCTGAATAGAATCCAACAAATGCAGTGTATGTTTGGTAGCGGAGCCTCAAATATGGGGAGCAGTATTCCATAGTTGGTCGAATTTGAGCTTTGTAAAGAATTAACAGTTGTTCTGGAGTGTGAAGCTTTCTGGTTCGAAATAATATTCCCGACTTTTGAGAAGCTCTCCTTGCTATGCCTGCAACGTGTTCATGCCAGGACATATTTGCTCCCAAATTAACGCCCAACAATTTGAGTGACGATGTTAGAGGAATGGAGTGCCCCGACATAACTATGTCGGGTTCAGCAACGTTAACTTTTTTAGAAAAAACTTCCGCCTGGGTTTTTATAGCGTTATATTCCACTTGGTTATTGTCACCCCAAGATGGGATTTCTTCCAGGTCTTTGTTAAGTTGAATGACTTCCTGCTGTCTGCGGATATTCGTCTGAGTAGCCGATGTCCGAGCGTTTAAAGTGAATGAAGAGATAAGCGTACTGTCATCTGCAAAGCTGTAGATTGGATTCTCGGTCTTTTCCAGCAGATCGTCAATATAAATGAGAAAGAGAGTAGGAGACAGTATGGAGCCCTGGGGTACACCGGCGTTGATAGTGAAGGTTAGAAAGGAATCCATCGACTGCCACTCCTAAAGAACGCTCTCTGAGGAAACATGAGAGCCACCAACAGAACTTTTCAGACATACCATAAGAACGTAGCTTAGCCAAGAGCCCATCGTGCCAAACACGGTCGAATGCCTTGGATATGTCAAGAGCAACCGTTCGAGATTCTCCAAAGTGTTCAATTGCGTTGTTCCAAACATGGATTACATAAGTCAGAAGATCTCCTGTTGCTCTATTTTTACGAAAGCCATATTGGTGATCGCTAATAATGTTGAATCCTTCAAGATATTTTAGAAGATGCTGATTGATAGCCTTTTCCATGACTTTCGATATTATCGAAAGTAGTGCGATTGGTCGGTAGTTATTTGGCAAGGTCTTCTTGCCTTTTTTAGGTATCGGCTGAACTGTAACATTTCCAGCAGGAAGAAAATATTCCCTTTCTGTAGGATAGGTTGAAAAGTCTACAGAAAACTGGTGTTAGTTTCCTCGCACAGTTTTTGATAACTATGGCAGGTATTCCGTCAGCGCCAGAAGCCTTTTTGGTGTCTAGTTTCATCAAAATACGTTTTATGATACGATACGTGAAGTAAATGCTTTAAGCTAAAGATTTCATTTAGTGGAATCTTCCTCGGGGGTTCAGGTAGAAAATACGCAGCTGTTAAATCTCTACTTTTTTTTTCGTCTCGAAAAAAGTAGAGGAAAGTACTGCGCATGCAGTGCCACTACTTCATCGGATTGCCATCTAATGTTTACTAACGGCATGCACGTGTATATAAGCAAAGGAGACAAAACTTCGGCACTGTATTCTTCGAAGAGCTGGAACAAATATCCATTTTACAAGGATAATGTTCTCTTCAGACATGGTATAAGGGGGTGTGAGACCACATCCTGTTTTTATGGCAAAGGTAAAAAAAAAAAGAAAACTTTTAAATTATTTCAAAAAATTTGAGAATAAATCATTGCTCGAAGCTGTTGAAAGTTTCAAAAATTCGAATCAAGTAAATGAAAATATTTAGAATAATAGCTTACTGTGTTTACTAGCTATCTACAATGCCCCTAAAAAAATAAAGTCTATTAATCAATATAGATTTATATGCTTTTCAAAAGGTGTTGTTTGAAAGAAACCGTTGCTTCTTTACCATCTACAACAGATGCGGCAAGGTATCTTTTTTTATAGAGTCTATTTTCAAATACAAACCTGACTGTCTAATAGAATTAATCCTGAAGATTGGGGTTGGAAAGGAGGCCAGTTTTTAACACCAAGATTCATGTCTCAAGCAGCTGCTCCGCCACAATTATTGAAACTTATCTTCTGCAATTGTAAAACAAAATGATGCAGGAAGGAAAGTAATTGTAGTTGTGTAGTAGCTGGCTTATTATGTTCCAGTGTTTGTGGATTTTGTTTAACCATGGATTTCTGCCAGAATTTACCAAATCTAGAAATAATTGCGGATATATCCGAGGAAAGAGCAGAAAATGTCGAAGCGTCTGAATATCTTTCAACAACCAATTGCAGAAGAGAAGGATTTGGAAGAATTTCTGGAATCAGAAGTTTGAGTAAAATCTTGAATATATAGTTTTCAATAATGTATAAAATATATTTTTTTTATATAACAAGTGCATTTTTATATTATTTTTGCCAAAGTTCCATCTTGCTCCATATTTTTCTGTATTATAAATTTTTTGCATTATCTTAAGGTAAAGTTAAAAGTTAATAACAAATTCTTATGATCGTATGTTAATTTACACGCTCCTTCTTTGATACTGTACTAAAAAATTCATTGGATAAGAATTCTTTAAAAAAATAATCGGTATTTTCAAAAAAATTTACTATAATTGTCAAAATATACATTTATTGCAAACCCACATTTTTTGGATCGCGATTTTCTCAAAAACGGTGCATTTTACAGGAAAATACCAAGAGCCCTTTTTTGTGCAGAATCGTTAGATCTAAATTTTTTCTGTGTAATATTTTGACAAATTGTGCATATATTTCAAGATATTCTTGAAAGACCCAAAATGGGGCCCTTTCAGCCCCCGTTTTTCAGCCGGCCACTTTTTTACATATATTATTTGGCTAGAAATGAACCGGTCTAGCCAAAAATCTTATTTAAATTTATGTGTTCTTTTACAACATTTTCGTCTCTGGTGACTGGGCTAAAAGCAGTTCAGGTGATGCATTGGATGCTCATCATTCCGCACACTATTTGAAAGGTTCGTATTTCATATTACCATATAAGGATTTTCGATAAAACTAAGAAACAATTGAGACGTTGCGGATAGTAAGGGCGAACTCAACATTGGATCAAATTTTTTTTTATATAATTCTATTTTATAGTACTTTTCCTACATCACATACCGGTCTAATTGTTGAGTTCGCCCTTGCTTCGCCTTCAAATTTCAGTATCAAATAAATGAAAAATTTCGAACAGGCGATAGCCGGGCGGGTAGTAAGGGCGAACTCAACAATTTCGCGCGGAGCAACCGCCGGTATTGCGTCACTAAATGAGGTTTACTTGAAATTTTACGCTTTCTTCGTGTTAGTTCAAGTTAATTTTGAAGTTAATACGTTTATGTTTTGTTTGGTTTTGTTACTTCTTTTTTTAAGAAAAGTATGGCGCAACCTGGACCTTCTAGTAGTGAAGTAAGTGTACAACATTTAGATGGTAGTGCTGTGTCGGGTTATTCGCGAAAGAGACCTGCTAAGATGAATGATTGGCAAAAAAAACGAGTGTAAGTTGAAACGAAATTCAGGAAGTGCTTACATTTCAAGAAATAACAAAAGGCACGTTGTTGCCCGCAAAATTGGACCTCCTTGCAAGTGTGGATGTTTTGAGAAAATAGGCGCTGAACTGGTCACCAATATTTTTGACTCTTTTTGGCAAATTGGAAACTATGATCTACAGAATGCTTACTTATCAAAATTGTTGATCTGCAATGATGTAAAAAGATCTTACGTAAAGGGGCGTCCAAGTCGTACCCTGAGACGCATTCAATATAATGTGACTGTTGATCACGCTAATCGTGAAGTTTGTCGTACTGCGTTTTATAACATTCATGGCATCTCTGAAAAGCGCGTTCGAGTCGTACTTGACAAAACCAGCAAAACTGGAACTGTTACAACGGATCAAAGGGGGAGGTGTGAACCCGCGAAGAAAATAGGAAATGACGCTCTTTCTAAAGTAAAAGAACACATCATGTCACTACCTACTGTCACCAGTCATTACAGTCGCGCCAAAAGCCCTCATCGAAAATACTTACCTGTTGGACTTAATATTAAAAAGCTCTATTCTCTTTACAATGAATGGCTTACGGAAAATTACCCTGGTTACAGCCCGGTAAATCAGCACTATTATCGTGATACGTTTAATATGCAGTTCAATATTGGTTTTGAGCCCCCAAAAAGTGACACCTGTAATTATTGCGATAAAGTAGATATAAAAATTAAAAGTAGTCAAATGCACGATTCCGAAAATGTTGCTGAAATCGAGAATCTTAAACAAGAGAAGGAGTTACATCTGACCCGTGCAAAAGCTGCTCAGTCTCTTTTTAAGGGATTAAGGAGTAATGCCGATGACTCTTTTCTGGTCATAGCTTTTGATCTGCAGCAGGCTTTGCCAACCCCAAAGCTGACTACTGGGATTCAGTATTACAAAAGGAAGCTATGGACCTATAACTTTTGTATCCATAATGTAAAAACCGGTTCTTCAACGATGTACCTTTGGGATGAAAGTACAGGGAGGCGTGGATCATGTGAGATTGCAAGTTGCTTGTACGATTATTTGTGTAAAGTTGATGTTAATGTTAAAAAAGTTATTATGTTCAGTGATAACTGTTCTGGACAGAACAAGAATTTAAATCTTGTTTTGGCAAATCTATACTTTATACACAAAGACCAGTTCACTGAAATTAAACACTATTTTATGATACCTGGGCACTCATACCTTCCCTGTGATAGGGATTTTGGGAACATTGAGAGAGAAATACGGAATAGCACTGTGTATACCATGGATCACTATAAGTTAATGATTGAAAGCTGTCGCCGAAAAAAAACCAGTTTTGCGTTGTCCAACTTAGACAGGACATGATTTTCAATTTCTCTTATTTTCAAAAGAAAATTACTAAAATGCAGATGGCTGGTGCTAAGTTTAAAGATGGAAAGATCTTTGAATTTACAAATAACTTTAAGCAAGGTTTCTACATTCATTCTGCTTACAATTTGGATGTCAAAACGGCAGTCAAACTACAAAAAGGCAAGGTGAAAAACTATGATCCTGATCATTTTCATTTGGCCAGTGAAACACTGACGAGACTTTACAGTGCCCCCATTAAAATACCAGCCCCCAAATTAAAGGACATTCAGGACTTGTTACCGTATGTTCCCCTACCTTGGAGTCGGTACTTTACTAACATTATAGCCTCTCAAGACGCAGCAACGAATAAGACCACCGAAAATGAAGATGTTATAGACGATGACCAAATAGATTACAACTGAACTTGGCTAATTATTTGTTTCTTTTCTTTAGTTTTTTTTTATGTTAGTTTCAATACCATATTTCCACTGTTTTGTATGTTGTATCAAGTAACTATTTTGTAATAACAAAACCTTTAATTAAAACAATAACCTTAAAATTAAATAAAATGTGTTCAAAATTTTTAATACCGGTCTAATTTTTTCCCAGGTATTGCCAATTTTAGGTGATAGTGTAGCATCAGAAACGAACAGTAAAATATGGAAAAAAAAATACACAAATAAATATTTAAAAAACATTTAAAAATTCACGGAATACACTATTCTACTTAAGTAAATAATAAAAAGCTAATAAATTATAAATAAATAATAAAAACCTAATTTTGCCAATATTTTGTTGAGTTCGCCATTTAGATTTTTCTATAAATTCAATTTTTTTCGAAACTTCATTTTGTTGAGTTCGCCCTTACTATCCACAACGCCTCAATTGTGTAGATGGCGGCCATGCAGTAACCGTGTAAGATAGCGAAGTGAAATTTTGTAGTAGCAGTACCGTGTTTTGTAAAAGGTACCGTGAATTGTAAATGTATTTTTCGAGACTTGGGCAATGCTGTCGGATATTACGATATCCTCGCCGATATCCACAGGATTTCGAAAATGGGTAATCCCTATTTAGGTGAGGAGTAAATGATAAATAAAATAGACCAAGAAGGGCAACCCGAAATTTTGACCTGTCGACTAACCGTTTGCTTAGTTGTTTATTCTATCGAGCGAGTCGAATGAAAGAAAGCCTTTAACGTTGATTTTGCGGCTCCCATGCGCTGGAATGCCCAGATAGGGTACTACATCCAAAAATGGGCTCTCGTTTAACCACTTGAAGTAAGTATCATAACATTTGTTGACCCCAAAAAGGCAGACGTCGCCGGGCCCAACCCAACTTTTGGGCCCAAAAAACGTCGATCCAAATATGGACTGTCATTTAATCATATTGCTCTTCATAAAATAAGAGGGAACCTGCAAAAGGCAGACGCCGCCAATACCAAAGGATGAAGCTAGACCGCTTTTTCCAGCCAAAAACGGTATTTTTCTAATTTTTGTATAAATAAGACCGTAAGTCTCAAGTTATTTTTGGAAAATTTAGGCTTTAATTAATAAAATATCACGAGGACAGACACCTCGCTTGTACCCAAACAAGCGAAGACACTTTCAAAATTAAAAAAAATAATAATAATAATCGGTCAAGTGCATGTTGAACTTGTACAATTAGTGTTCCGTACGTTGATTGCTTTTAAAATAAAAAATTTGTTACGGTGGTACAAAATGATCAGTGACTTCACAAAACACACCCAAATGAGTTTTCAACAAAGTTTCTTTCCAATCTTTACTGAAAACTGATGACCTTGAAATTTTTGTTTTTTTTTTATATACCAGTAAATTATTAAAGGCAATGCACTCGTGATATTTTTGTTCAATCTGCACCCCGTGGAGAATATTCCAGAATTTTTGCAAAATTTTTTGATCCATACTTTTTGAGATAAGGTCATCAATTCCTATATTATTACCAAATTTCAACTTTCTATAACAAATAGTTTCGGAGAAAATCGGGTGTGACAGACAGACGGACAGACAGAGAGACACCGAAGTCGTCTTATAAGTGTTCCGTACGGAACACTAAAAATCGAAATTCTGGTAGTATAGACACTATAGACACTATTATAGGTTCTACATAAAATATTTACCGTGTTTATTTAACACTAAGTATTCTACTCAGTATATATCACCACTACACCAAACACTTTATTTTTGCACTCGACGCGCGTTTCGCTAACCATGTTAGCTTCATCAGGAGCGATGATTGAGTCAATCATCGCTCCTGATGAAGCTAACATGGTTAGCGAAACGCGCGTCGAGTGCAAAAATAAAGTGTTTGGTGTAGTGGTGATATATACTGAGTAGTGTCATTGTGCCAAAGATTCCACATTCCCAACTTAGTTAACTAAGTATTCTCTAAATTTTTCAAGCGTTTAATCGAAATTTCAAACATATATGTGATTTTCGAAGCATTAATTTATTTGAAACTTCTAGTAAACGTTTAAAAAATCTAGCAAATAAGTCATTTTTAAGTAAATACTTTAAAATTCATCTAAAGTTTTTTTTAACAGTGTAGTCTAATAATAATAATTTTAGTCATCCGGTATGAGGTTTATGTAGAAAGAAATTATTAGCGTCTATACTATCAGAATTTCGATTTTTTTTTTGAACTTTGAAAATGCTTTGGCTTGTTTGGGTACAAACAAGACGTCTGCCCTTGTGATATTTTTATTAATTAAGGCCCAAATTTTCCAAAAATGACTTGAGCAGACGCGTAGAATCTAAAACTTGGGACTTACAGTCTTATTTGTTCAAAAACTCGAAAAACGACCGTTTTTGGCTGGAAAAAGTGGGTCCAGCTTCGTCCTCCGGTATTGGCGGTGCCTTCCTTTTGCAGGTTCCCTCTTATTTTATTAAGAACAAACTAAATTTATTGATTTTATGTGGTATTATTTTAATGGTCTTGTTTGAGCGACGTCTGACCTTTGGGACACTCGACTTTTTTTTTTGGTGTCAACAAATGTTATGGTGGTTAAACGACAGTCCATTTTTGGATGTAGCATTTTTGGCCTTATCTGGGCATTTCAGGGCAAGGGGGCCGCAAACTCACCGTTAAAGGCTTTTATTCGACTCGCCCGATCGAGTGAACAATTAGGCAGACGATTAGTCGACAGGTCAAGATTTTGGGTCGCCCTCTCGGTCTAAAACTATCGTTAGATTATATGCACATTTCAGATAGAAAAAAAATAGAAAGCCCTTTCGATTTTACAGGAAACACGATACACTTTTATATTTTTGATGAACACCCCATATATTTTTAAATTTTTGACTTCTACTGAAAATCCCAGACAATTTTCAAGTGGCATCAAAGAGTCACATGTAAAAATCAGTTAACTGTTGCTGTCCTTTTTGTTGTTTTTAGATAATATTTAGCGACTGGACCAAAAATAAAACTAGTTTCTTCTATATATCTAACGTATTGGACCAACAATAAAACTAGTTTCTTTTATATTTCTAATGTAGTAATGAAGTAATAAAGATTATTTTAACTGTTTGCAAATTTCACAAAATAGACTGTTTGGTGTTTGAAACTTTATACAACTGACATTACAACGGTTGAATTTAGAAACTCGATAATGTCGCTAATCTTAATGATGTTTTGACATTTAGTTTATTTGCAGAAATCAACATTAAAATGAATAATTTGTGAGATGTGAACGACACGAGCGGTGCAAACAATGCAAACGGTTCGGGAGACGCGAAAGGTCCGAGCAATTCGAACTTTAGGACATGAACGTTTTGCGTAGCCGGAAGACTTACACTCCCAAACATCCGTTATCAAAATTGCATTAAAAGCTTCAAGAACATAAAAAAATTAAAAAAAAAAAAACTGTCAATACCTGATATAGTTCTGAAAAGTGGAGAAAAAACTATTTATAGTATAAAGTTGCGAAAATAGTTTGTTTAATCTTGCAGATTGTAATATATCAGAGTGTACTTTGGTCTTAACTTTACCCATGAGAAAAATTAACTATTTTGAGAAGAAGAAGACTTCTTTAATAAAACGTTGCCAGAATTTCTACAAATGAAAACATATACTCTAAAGTTAAAACAGCGACATATTTCCTCTAAGAAGAAAATGTCTTGTTTGGATATTAAAGTTAATCCCAGTTTAAATAACACAGGGCAACAAAAAAATATTTTTGTTCTGGTGCCTGGGATTTTAGAGCTGATTTTAACTATATTTGGGACGCTAAATCTATACATGCAATCCGTTTTTCTCTATCAGCTCTACTTTTTTAGATACATCAACTTATCTACCAATGTGGTTTTTATTCAGTATATTCATTTATGAGAGTTCTAAAATTATTATATATTCATTAATGTAGGTACAATGGTTTTATTGTCAGTCTGTAATTGAGTAAATTCCAGGTAAATCTATAAATAGTGGAACCATTGCCTATCAGGTACCTGAACTGACCCTTTTAATCACCTAACTCGGGTAAGTCTCGTCAGTTTGTGCGTTCTTACTAATGAGAGTAGATCGAATTCGGCGTGTTATTTTATGTTAAGAAAAGAGTGTTTTTGTGTTATTGAACAGAATTAAAATGAGTTCAGGTTCCAGTTCAAGAAGAAGTTGTGTAAATCAACCTGATGTGTTTTGCTATATATGCGGAGAATACATGTTTCAACAAAACAGACAAACTATTACTGACTTTGTAAAGCGAGCGTATCTTGGATACTTTGGAGTTAAGCTTGGTGATCAGGACAAAACGTGGGCCCCACATCTCGTATGTAAAACTTGTACAGAGCATTTACGGCAGTGGACTACCGGGAAAAGAAAATGTCTAAAATTCGGCGTACCAATGGTTTGGAGAGAACCAAAAAACCCCTTCAATGATTGTTATTTCTGTTTAGTAAATACTAATGGAATCAATCGAAATAACCGCAGTAAGTGGACTTATCCCAATTTAGACTCGGCAATACGCCCTATCCCGCACTCAGATGAAATACCGCTTCAATCAAAATGAATTAAATGATGTCACCAGGGATCTCAATTTATCGAAAAAAGCTTCTGAAGTACTGGCTTCTAGGTTGAACGACAAAAATTTACTGGAACAAGGAACCAAAATTACCTTTTACCGTACAAGAGAAAAAGATCTGCTACCATTCTTTTCTCAAGAAGACAATCTTGTATTTTGTCACGAAATTAGGGGACTCATGAAAGAAATGGGACTTTCTGAATATATTCCAGATGATTGGCGCCTATTTATTGACAGTTCAAAGCGAAGTTTAAAATGTGTCCTTCTACATAATGGGAATAAATATGGTTCAATACCACTAGCTCACTCAACGAAACTGAAAGAAGAATATAATACCATAGCTTTGGTCTTGCAGAAGATAAAGTATTACGAACATCAATGGATGATTTGTGTAGACTTAAAAATGGTAAACTTTCTTCTTGAGCAGCAAAGTGGTTACACGAAATATCCGTGTTTCTTGTGCCTCTGGGAGAGTAGGGACAAAACACACCACTGGGTTAGAAAAGATTGGCCTCAGAGAGAAAACATGGACGTTGGGGAAAAGAATGTCATTAACGACGCTTTGGTTGAAAGAGAAAAAATCACACTTCCTCCGTTACATATAAAGTTGGGCTTAATGAAGCAATTTGTAAAGGCTCTTGATAAGAATGGGTCTTGTTTTGCATATATAGGGGTAAAAATGCATCAGTTGAGCACAGAAAAACTCAAAGCAGGGATATTTGACGGCCCACAAATAAGACAATTAATTAAGGATCCTGCCTTCATAAATTCAATGAATCAAGTTGAACGAGAAGCTTGGACATCATTTGTTGCAGTTGTAGAAAATTTTCTAGGCAAACATAAAGCTCAAAACTATGTTGAAATGGTTAACAAGATGCTTAATAGTTTCAAATCCTTAGGGTGCAATATGAGTATTAAAATACATTATTTACACAGCCACTTAGACCGTTTTCCAGAAAATTTAGGAGACATGAGTGATGAACAAGGTGAAAGATTTCACCAAGATATTAAAGTTATGGAGGACCGCTACCAAGGAAGATGGGACATGCACATGAATGCAGATTACTGCTGGAGTTTAAAAAGGGACTGTTTAAAAAAACATTCAAGAATGTCGCGGAAAAGAAGCTTTCCAAGTGTTGAGTGACTATTTCATTTCTTCAATGTTTTTTTTTTGTTCGTAAGAACGACATAATATTGTATTTTGTATAACTAAAATAAAAATTTCGTATCTACTTTTGTTTACTACACTTACGGATTTGAGTTCCAATAATGTAACTTATATTTCTCTAAAATTGTATATCTTAAAAATTTGAGCTCCTAGGTACAAATGAATACGTTATTTGAATTCAGGACATCAAATTGATATAGAACCAGCTCAAAAAACCTCGACACCAAAACAGCTGTTCCCCTGTGATAATTTACTTCGTAGATATCCATATCTCTCTCTCTCGTGCCGCTTCTGGAGCGCTTTAGGGACTTCCCTGCAGCACGTGTGCTAGACCAATAAAAAAAAAAAAAAAAATCTCGGAAACTATTTATTCTGTATATGATATACCATAAATTTTAGAATTAAGATTTTAAAAAATCCGTTCAAACAGATCGATAGAGAAATCAACAGGAAGATTTAAAAAGAAAAGTTATTGAGATTCCTTGAAAATTGCGGCCAGAAAGTGAATTTGGGTAAAAATTTCGTATTGTCTCGATTGTACGACTTGCTAGCAGTGATCAATAATGTCATCGCTCGCTTAGCAGTGTATCGAGAATGAATGGCTCTGATTTAGATGACATAATTGTTCAAGAACTGTAGTCATTTGTAAGTAAATACTTTAAAATTTATCTACACTTTTTTTTAACAGTGTAGTATAATAATAATTTTAGTCATCCGGTATGAAATTTATGTGGAAAGAAAATAATAGCGTCTATACTATCAGAATTTCGAATTTTTTTTTGAAATTTGAAAATGCTTTAGGTTGTTTGGGTACAAGCAAGGCATCTGTGCTTGTGATATTTTATTAATTAAGGCCCAAATTTTCCAAAAATAACTTGAGCAGACGCGTAGGGCTCAAAACTTGGAATTTACGGTGTTATTTGTTCAAAAACTCGAAAAACGACCGTTTTTAGCTGGAAAAAGTGGGTCCAGCTTCGTCGCCCGATATTGGCGGTGTCTGCCTTTTGCAGGTTCCCTCTTATTTTATTAAGAACAAACTAAATTTATTGATTTTATGTGGATAAATGATAGTCCATTTTTGGATCGACGTTTTTTGGGTTCTAAAGCTGGGGGGGGGGGGGGTCCGGTCTCGGCGACGTCTGACTTTTGGGACGCCCGACTTTTTTGGTGTCAAGAAATATTATGGTACTTGAGTCAAGTGGTTAAACGACAGTCCATTTTTGGATGGAGCATTTTTGGCTTTATCTGGGCATTTCAGGGCACGGGGGCCGCAAACTCAACGTTAACGGCTTTTATTCGACTCGCTCGATCGAGTGAACAATTAGGCAGACGGTTAGTCGACAGGTCAAAATTTCGGGTTGCCCTCTTGGTCTAAAGGTATCGTTAGATTAGAGATGCACATTTCAGATAGAAAAACAATTGGCAAGCCTTTTCGATTTCTCAGGAAACACAATACACTTTTATATTTTTTGTGAACACCCCATGTAATATTAAATATTTGACTTCTACTAAAAATCCCAGACAATTTTTATGTAGCATCAAAGAGTCACATTTAAAAAATCAGTTAATTGTTGCTGTCCTTTTGGTTTTTTCGATCATATTTAGCGACTGGACCAAAAATAAAACTAGTTTCTTTTATATTTCTAATGTAGTAATAAAGATTATTTTAACAATTTTGCAAATTTCACAAAATAGACTGTTTGGTGTTTGAAACTTTATTCAACTGACATTACAACGGTTGAATTTAGAAACTCGATAATGTCGCTAATCTTAATGATGTTTTGACATTTAGTTTATTTGCAGAAATCAACATTAAAATGAATAATTTAAAAATTGACTATCCTAACGCTGTGTGCTACATCAGTTTCTTCATGCGCGCCATAAGGGAGATGTGAACGACACAAGCGGTGCAGACAATGCAAACGGTTCGGGAGACGAGAAAGGTCCGAGCGATTCGAACTTTAGGACATAAGCTTTCTGCGTAGCCGGAAAACTTACAGTCCCAAACATCCGTTATCAAAATTGTATTAAAAACTTCAAGAACATAAAAAAATGTTAAGAAAAACTGTCAATACCTGATATAGTTCTGAGGAGTGAAGAAAAACTATTTATAGTATAAAGTTGCGGAAATAGTTTGTTTAATCTTACAGATTGTAACATATCACAGTGTGTTTTGATCTAAGCTTTACCCATGAGCAAAATTAACTACTTCGAGAAGAAGAAAACTTCTTTAATAAAACGTTGCCAGAATTTCTTCAAATGAAAATATATACTCTAAAGTGAAGACAGTGGCATATTTCCTCTAAGAAGAAAATATCTTGTTTGGATAATAAAGTTAAGCGCAGTTTAAATAATTTACTTCGTAGATATCAATATCTCGGAAACTTTTTTTTCTGTATATAATATACCATAAATTTTTGAATTCAGATTTTAAAAAATCCGCTCAGACAGATCGATAGAGAAATCAAGAACGAAGATTTAAAAGGAAAAATTATTGAGATTCCTTGAAAATTGCGACCAGAAAGTGAATTTGGGTAAAAATTTCGTATTGTCCCGATTGTGCGACGTGCTAGCAATGATTAATAATGTCATTGCTCGCTTAGCAGTGTATCGAGAACGTAATGGCTCTGATTTAGATGACATAATTGTTCAAGAACAAGAACATTTTTAAGTAAATACTTTAAAATTCATCTAAAGTTTTTTTTAACGGTGTAGTCTAATAATGATAATTTTAGTCATCCGGTATGAAGTTTATGTAGAAAGAAAATAATGGCATCTATACTATTAGAATTTCGATTTTTTTTTGATCTTTGAAAATGCTTTGGCTGGTTTGGGTACAAGCTAGGCGTCTGTCCTTATGATATTTTATTAATTAGGGCCCAAATTTTCCAAAAATAACTTGAGCAGACGCATAGGACCCAAAACTTGGGACTTACGGTCTTATTTGTTCAAAAACTCGAAAAACGACCGTTTTTGGCTGGAAAGAATGGGTCCAACTTCGTCCTCCGGTATTGGCGGGGTTGCCCTCTTGATCTAAAAATATCGTTAGATTAGAGATACCCATTTCAGATAGAAAAACAATTGGCAAGCCCTTTCGATTTCACAGGAAACACAATACACTTTTATATTTTTTGTGAACACCCCATGTAATATTAAATTTTTGACTTCTACTGAAAATCCCAGACAATTTTCATGTAACATCAAAGTGACATTTAAAAATGAGTTAATTGTTGCTGGCTTTTTGGTTTTTCAGATCATATTTTGCGACTGAACCAAAATTAAAACTAGTTCTTTTTATATTTCCATGTATGTAATGAAGTAATAATGATTATTTTAACAGTTTGCAAATTTCACAAAATAAACTGTTTTGTATTTAAAACTTTAAACAATTGATATTCAAACGGTTGAATTAAGAAACTCGATAATGTTGCTAATCTTAATGCAGAAATCAACATTTAAATGAATAATTTAAAAATTGACTAATCTAACGCAAGCGGAGCGGGAGATGCGGAAAGTCCGAGCGATTCGAACTTTAGGCGTTCTGCGTAGCTGCAAAACTTACAGTCCTAAACATTCGTTATTAAAATTGTATTAAAAGCTTTTTTTTTAAATCATCAAGAACATAAAAAAATGTTAAAAGAAACTGTCAGTACCTGATATAGTTCTGAAAAATGAAGAAAAACGATTTATAGTATAGAGTTGCGAAAATAGTTTGTTTAATCTTACAGATTGTAACATATCACAGTCTGCTTTGCTCTAAACTTTACCCATGAGAAAAATTACTACTTTGAGAAGAAGAAAACTTCTTTAATAAAACGTTGCCAGAATTTCTTCAAATGAAAATATATACTCTAAAGTTAAGACAGTGGCATATTTCCTCTAAGAAGAAAATGTCTTGTTTGGATATTAAAGTTAATCCCAGTCTAAAAAATTACCTTCGTTGATATCCATATCTCGGAAACTTTTTTTTCTGTGTATGATATAACAATAATTTTAGAATTAAGATTTTAAAAAATCCGCTCAGACAGATCAGTAGAGAAATTAAGAACGAAGATTTAAAAAGAAAAGTTATTAAGATTCCTTGAAAATTGCTGTCAGAAACTGAATTTGGGTAAAAATTTCATATTGTCCCTAGTGTGCGACGTAACTATTGACTGGAACGGATGTTACTTCTATACTAAATGATCCAAACGTGTAGCCGCTTGCTATATATAGAAAAATAATGTTTCCAGAAAATTCCAATAATTACGTTTATTAAATTTCTTAGAACAAAAATTATTATCTACAACGCGCCCATTGCAATCAAAGGGCCGCCTAGAAGTTAAATCTAACAAAAACTAAAGTTCGGCAATATAAAGTTGCGGCGCGCGTCGGAACGATTGAAGTCAAGTCAAACAAAAACCCCCTTATAGCGGCTCTTTTGATCTGAATTGAGGACGTTTATTTGTGTTTTTGCCTAGGCTTATATTTTGAGGCTTGCCGTCTTTAATACTTGCCGAAATTAAAGCCAAACCAATGCATTCAGTAAAATTATAAATTACAAAATATATATTTTGTAGTTTTTGGTAATAATACCTAGTGACCTATATAATATATCGTTTTTGTTTGTATCGTTAAAGTAATACTGTCTTCGATTATTTACTTCATTTCGAAACAATCGATCAATAATTTCGTCGCTCGCTTAGCAGTGTATCGAGAACGTAATGACTGATTTAGTTGACATAATTGTTCAAGAACTGTAGGTTTTTTTCATTATTTTTTTTTTCACTAAATACTTGAAAATTAAACTTTTTATGGTACCGCATGTACAATTATCTTATTTCCATTCTCCTTCAATTCAAAATTAACAGTTAATTATATTCTAATTTTAATTAACAAGAAGTAAATTACCGTTAAAAATTTTATTTAATTGTCTATTTTTACTTTTTAGGTACGGGAAAAACGTGACATGGTTGTCATTATTGTGAATCTAATACACTCATATTATTCAATTATATCGTAATTTAGTTTCACGAAAATAACGGTTTCTGCTTAGAATGTCTCATTGTCGCTATTTAAAAAACAATTTATGAATCATTGAAATTTCCTCCGTATTTTTTGGACTAACTTTTTAATACATAACAATTTAGAAAAACATTAGCTCTTATTTACCTGCATTAAAATAATTTCCCTAATCTTCATTCATGCATTTATCAGTATTAAGTAGTTCTTCCTATAAGATTTCAAACGGATGGATGTTTGTACATAAAGAAAAACTTTATTTTACATAAAACACCTTTTTTAATCTAAATATAAAAAAACTCTTGGCTCTCACGAAATATATGTTATCATACTCAAAGAATGTAATAGTTAACCCGTTTTTTTTTTTTCGTTTCTCAATTTATCCTACAGAGAAGTAATATTTCCTTCCTAGTACAAATGTAGTTTGAATCAGCTGATGCCTAAGGCAAAAAGAAGAAGCCAGACAACCTATCGACCACTTGAATTAATTTCAATAACACAGGCCAACGATGAAAAAAACATTTTCAATAATTTTACCTGATTCCTGTGTTTTTTGGTCTGCTGAGTCCGAAAATAATAATAAAAAAGTCGTATCACCCACCAATTTTTCTCATTTTAATATTCAAAATGTGAAAAGTTTATTTTTTATCATTCGAATGTTATTAGGTTGGCAATAAAATCAGAATTTTATAAGGTTGGCAGTAAAATAAAATGTTATTAGGTTGGCAGTCCCGATAAATATCACAGCTGTTTGTTTTCTTCCAGTTAATATAACCTCGCATTGCAGTGTTTAACCCATGTGCTTTAGTTCACACTCAAAGTATGGCTAATCGTGATTGTAAAAACTCTCCCAACACTTTTTGTTATATATGTGGTGAATTTGTAGTTAAAAAACATCAAAGAAACATTACTGACTTTGTAAAAAAAAGTATACTTTGCATATTCTGGTGTAGAAATCGGTAATCCAGAAAAATGTTGGGCTGCTCACAAAGTATGTTATATTTGTGTCGAGGATCTTAGGAAATGGTATAAGAAAGAAAAGAAAGCTTTTAGATTTGCAGTACCCGTGGTATGGAGAGAGCAAGAAAATCATTCAAATGATTGTTATTTTTGCAGCGTTGATGTTTCTGGATATAACTTCAAAAATAAGAAAGTAATTGTCTATCCTAATTTTCCTTCAGCTAATCGGCCGATAGGACATAGACCGGGACTTCCTGTCCCTGAGCCACCTTAGTCTGTTGATGAAGTTTTACAGTCCAATCCCCAATTTAATGAAAGTCGACTGGATGATGATGAGTTTCAATGTTCTCTAGAAAATTTAAAACCACAGTTGTTTACACAAGCTGAGTTAAATGATTTAATGAGAGATTTGAGTTTGACTAACGAAAAAGCAGCATTGTTTGGTGCTAGGCTGAAAGAAAAACATTTATTGGAATCTGGAACATCTATTTACCATTATAGAACAAGAGATCAAAAGTTTGTATCAAATTTTCCCTATTTTGAAATTTAATTGATGTCATATTGTGAGAGAACTGTGAGTGATACAAAAAAACTGATACCAGTTACGGTTTCAGCACCCAAAAATACATAACACTTAGATGTATTGGTTTAAAAAGTTTTTACAAATATTTTTTGTTGGCCTGTGTAATTATTAAGGTTACTGGAAACTCTATTAAAGAACCTGGAAGGAGTAAGTATTATGAGCTAGTACCAATATGGTTTTTCGTTAGAATTGGAATCTCCTAACTTATATGGCACTTCTTCGAAACAAGGCACTTGACCGAACAGTTCTAGTTGATATCATAGCATATTTTGCTCATATAGATTTGCGAATGACAGTCCTCTGTCGGTGAAAGAGGGACATCAACTATTTGAATCTCTTGATTCAAACCCAGTCTAAAAACAGAAAATTCTAGGTTGTACAAATGACGTTGACGGTTGTAAAAAAAGTGTACATTCTCAACTAGATAATACAACAAAAAGTTAAAGTAAGAATAAATTAAATAGTAAATTGTAACATATCTGAGCTAAGTTGTGCTAAAAATATACATGGAGGGTATTGGTCTGCTGGCAATTTACTTTGACTACAATAGGTCTAGGTTACGTTTTTTTGGGTCGCTGATCACGAATTCGAGGACCGTTGTCATCTATCACATCTGGATTTTGCATAAAATAGCCATAAAATTGGTAAAAATGAGCTCAAAATGAGATTTTCATAGTTTCGAAGGACATGGTTCCGAAATGATCAAATTCGCCATATACCCGCCACTTTTTGGGGGCTACAGGTATTACTTCAATGTCCTGAATAGGTTTAGACAGCGACCATTTGTTCTGCCACTGTCAAGTGCCAAAATGCCGTGACGAAGAGATTCTATATTGCTAATGTAGCCATGCTATCTGATGTTATTGGCGATTCTAATCCAGATGAGAGAATGCAATATATCATTCAAGAGCTGTCAAGGCCATGAGAATATTCTAATAGTTTAGAACTTTGAGAAAGATACTACGCTTTATGTTTTCATCGATTTTGTTCCAGTGCTGATATCCACTCAAGCAAATTGGCAGACGAGAGTGAAACTTGACAGCTGCCAAAGTTTACTTTGGCAGCTGTCAAGTTTCCTTTGAAAACTGTGAAGTTTACTTTAAAAGTCATCAAATGTCGAATGAAATTCTCAAAACAATGCGAATATTCTATTCAATTGAAAAATCGTGTTACTAGGATTGGTTATAGTAAGGAGTCTGACATAATATGTTAATTGACAGCACTCAAGTACACTTCAACAGCTGTCAAATGGTGGATAAAGCTTGCAAACCAGTGAGAACTTTCTAAATCGTTGACAAGAACACTATGCCTTATGCCGTTATCGGCGCTGTTCCAGTCCTGATATCCACTCAAACTAATTGGCAGCTGTGAGTGTAATTTGACAGCTGCCAAATGGCAGTCAGTCAGTCATGATAGAGTTACTCTATTCTCTTGAAATCTCTATATACTATATGATCTTGGTGGCTCTAGAAACGGTCCTAACATATAAAATGTTATTTAATAACTCTCAAGTGTACTTTGATAGCTAGCACTGCTGAACAGAACTGTCAAGGTCATAAGAATATTCACACACACAACGCAAGCTAATTGGCAGCTAAGAATGTAATTTGAAGGCTGTCAAATGGCAAATGAAACTGATAAGTCAGGGCGAATACTCCATATCGTCGAAAGGGTCAATATTTCTTATACTCTGAGGGAATCTTTCTATTGATTAAGTTTTTTTCAATTTATTTACGTCAGTGGGATAGAGCTGGGACTAATAGTTATAACGAGCACCTAATGAACAAATTAATAGATAGTTATAAATTTAGGGTTAATATTCAGAATTCCTCGTTTTCACATATGAACAAAATATAACGGAACATATCTCATTACGATATAATGTAAAATATAACACGAGCTTCAATAAATCTTCTGAAAATTAACAGTATACTTAAAAAAATCTTAGGATGTCTGAAGGACAAAATGCAATGGTCAACCAAAAAATTTATGTTTAATTATTTATAAAAAATTGTCTATTAGAAAAATTTAGAAAACCTCTCAGCATTTTTTAGAAAAAGTAATTATTAAGAGTTAAAAAAAAGTTAAAAAATATTAAAAATTGACTGAGTAATATTGCAGATAGTGTCTGAAAACAGGTAGCGGTCCCAACCCGACGCCAGGTCACATTTAATGCTATAACATTGTAATGGATTGGAATTTTCTTAAAATTTTATTGTCTTTCTGCAAACAACTACCACCTATCTATGTAGCCGGACCAAATATACTTAAATAAATTAATAAATAAGTATATCGATCTGCTGGGATTGAACCCGAGAACTTCTGCTCCGCAAGCAAGTGCTAAACCGTGGCTACCACACACTTTTGCACTTTTACCTTCGCTAACCCCCTGTTATGACTGCCGTTTTGTCTCGCCATCTGCCATCTCACCAATCTCACAAATCTTGCAGCATCTGTAGTGCTCGTACTTGTCAGGTTTAAATTCATTTATTCAGTAATAAAAGGTCTTCAACGCTAGTCCAGAGTCCCCATGAATTTACTTTCCACCTGGGCTCCAGTGCACTTTTTTAAATAAAAATGTTTTATTACTGTACGATACTAGGCTTTATCCATTTCTACGAAACGTGTAATACCGATTCCTTACGATAGTTGCCAACAAACAACTACGCGTTGCATATGTTTGAAACTTTGAATACGACCGTTACAACACACTTACCAACAGTCATGTCGTTTGCCAAAAATTTTCCACCATTTCGTAGAAATTTATCACCCATTAATTGAAATTATAAAATCTAAAAATAGTTTTAAATGAGAACAGAAATTCTATCCACTGTAGACCGGAACTAACTCGATGATTTGATTGGTCAGCCAGATCCACTTGAGTAATTTCAATTTAAGAATAAATATCTAGTTTTTAGTTTTAGATTTAGTCAATCATTATTGCGGTTAGCAAAACTGTCGTTGAGTTCAAAAATAAGAATTATAGCGAACACCTTCGGTATAATCCTGATTAAGATTTCTAAGACTGAGTGGCTGGCCTCCAGAATTTTTAAATAAGCTTCTTTCACTACAGCATCCACTCTGAAACTGATGCCAGTTTGCATTAATATTAGCGGATGATAAATAGGAGGTGAATGGATAAAAGATTTGGGGCATGATTCCTTCCAAGGAGGACAGCTCGAAAACAATCGGTGGCATGAATTAAGTCCCTTCTATAAGTATTTTTATCGGAAGGGCGGTGCATGCTAGGTATACATATCCCCCTCTTAGAGCGCATCTATATGAAATTCCGGCTTGTCACTGGACATATAGTCTATTCAAATACTCTTATGTGGAGGACCTCTCCACTTTGGAACGAACTGTTCAGGTCTGTGTTTTGTAACGTGTGCAACGATTCAAGACTTTCATAAATCACTTCATTTGTACCCGATTGTGGGAGATTTCAACGCCTACAACCCCATCTGGGGTTCAATGCTTACTTCTCCTAGAGGAAAAATTGTTGAGATATTTTTAGCTACTAACAACCTTTCCCTTCTAAATCATCCTGCTCACACCTTTTTGTGCTCATCATCCGGCTCTTTTTCCTGCATCGACTTGACTATATGTAGCTCTTTCTCATCTCATAAATTCAAATGGGACATTCTGGATGACACTCATGGAAGCGATCATTTTTCCATAATCATTACATCAGCTAATATTATCTATTTCCCTCAACAACCCACCCAAAAATGGAATTTTAACCGAGCCGACTGGTCCACTTATGCTGCAAATTTAACAACTCCATCCACTTACATATCCCAAACAAACTCCTTTATTCTGGAGGTAACTCAGTGCATTATTCAGGCAGCTTCCAAATCCATTCCATACCACTTTATTAATCCTGCCAAACCCCCTGTACCATGGTGGACAGAACAGTGTGCCACCGCAATAAGAAACAGGAAGAGTGCTTTAAATCGCTTTAAAAGACATCCTTCCTCCGACAACTTCATAGCTTTCAAAAGATCTAGAGCGTTAGCAAAGAGAACTTTAAAAGAGGCTAAAGTTTCTTCCTGGCACTAGTTCACCTCTTCATTTAACTCCAATATATCATCTGGGAATTATGGAGAAATATTAAAAGAATGAAGGGATCTCCACCTAGAATTATCCCTGGATTGCTTTTCAATAACCAGTGGATAAATGATCCGACTTCCGTATGCAACATTTTTGCAAAACACTTCAGCGACAAGGCATCCCTCCCTGGTGACTCAATTCCTTCTTCTCATCATTACGACTCATTCAACACAGACGCTTATATTTCTGATAATTTACCCTTCTCTATGAAGGAACTTCAATCCTCCATAACCTGTGCTAAATGTACTTCCCCTGGACTAGATGGAGTTCACCTCCAAATGATGAACTTTCCTCTCTCTTTCCAGAAAATCATCCTTGACTATTTTAACCATCTTTGGTCAAACAACGAATGCCCACAGTCGTGGTTACTTTCGACAATAATACCTATACATAAAGCATGTAAACCAGGAGACAACCCCAATAGCTACAGACCGATCTCTCTAACCAATCACCTGACTAAAAAATACTAGAAAGAATGGTAAAAAATCGCCTTTGTTGGGTTTTAGAAACAAAAAAATTTACTGTCTCCAAATCAATATGCTTTTCAGAAAAATTTTGCAGCACTAGATCACTTGGCTTCCTTCGAAACAGATATTAGATCATCATTCCAAGCCAAGGAACACCTTTTAGCAGTTTCTCTTGATCTACAAAACGCATTCGATAGGACAAACAATAAAATAATCTTTGATCAATTATTAAAAATGAATTTCAAGGGCCTTCTCCCTAAGTTCATCATGAAATTTACCCAACCACGTTCTTTTAGGGTGAAAGCAAATGGACAGCTTTCTGATATTTATTACCAAGAAAATGGAATACCTCAGGGGTCCATCCTTAGCCCCACATTATTCCAAATAGCCATTCAATCTATAGAAGACCTTATTTCATCCCACACAAGAATAAAACTTTTTTCTGATGTCATCCTACTGTATCTCTCCTCCTCAGAGTCTAGCATTTTAACATCAAACATGCAATCCTCCCTGGATAATATTCAAAGGTGGGCTTTAATCTCTGGTTACTCCTTTTCTCCAAATAAATCTTCCGTAGTCCATTTTTGCAAAAAAGAAATTGTCCCAAAACCCATATTCTCAAATTATCAAACGTCCTACTATACTTAAAAAACAACTTGAAGATTTTGGGAATGACGTTTGACTCTTCATTAAGCTGGAAGGATCACCTAAGGAATCTGAGGACTAAAACGTCGAATGATCTTAATATGATGAGACTCCTAGCGAGCACCCAATGGGGAGGCGATTTCCCCTCTTTAATCAGAATCTATAAGGCTTTGATACTGCCAAAACTAAATTATGGAGACTTTATTTAGGACTCAGCCAAGATTTCTTATAAGAGGATACTGGACATTGTCCAAAACCAAACCCTTCGACTAGCTACGGGCGCCTTTCGCACCTCTCCTATTTCTAGCTTACAATGTGTAGTTTCCACCCTCCCTCTGTCTCTAAGAAGACAACGTTCCTTGATGTTATACTTTGCGTCAGCTACCTTTAAACCATACTTGATAAGAAATTTACACTTGACTCGCTCTAACCGCTTACCCAACCCCTACCCTAACTCTATTTCAGCCAGAATATTTTCTTTCTTATCAATTCACAGTTTATCTTTCAAAGCTTATGTATCCTTAAAATTTCCAATATTTCCTCGCTGGACATCCATAAATCCCCCTATCGATTTTACCTTTCGAAAATTTGAAAAGAAGATATCTCCAGTGTCCCTGATAAAAACAACTTTCCATCAGTTAATAAATGTTAAATACACAGAATATTTTCTTATCTACACAGACGGCGCAAAAACAGACATAGGAACAGGAGCAGCAGTTATAGCTGGTAATAAAAGTATAAAAATCAAATTAAATCCTATCTCGTCTTTTTTTTCTGCGGAACTTATGGCTATAAGAGTAGCATTACGATGGGCTATAACTTCTAAGTTAAATAAAAAATTTCTATTAATTACGGATTCCTTAAGTTCCCTACAACCTCTAAATTCATCAAACTTCTCAAACCCTATCTTTTTTAACATTTCAGACCTATTACAAATAGCGCTTAACTCATCTTATTGACGAACCAACACGGATCCCTGATCAAGACGGGGAGTTCGTCAGTCTTCTTGATCTGTTTTTAACCACCAATCCGGAGATTTACACGGTCACCGTAAATCCGCCGTTAGGTTCTTCCGACCATAAACTGCTTTCGACATCGAGTATCGTGCCAATCAGTGACAGAGAGGCGCCTAGGCTGCGCAAGATTTGGCACTATAAATCTGCTAAATGGGAAGATCTCATGGAATACTTTCGAACTTTCCCTTGGATGGACGTTTGTTTTCGATCCGATAACCCATCTGATTGCGCCAGGGAGGTCTCCGATGTTATTTTGGCTGGTATGGAAGCTTACATCCCTTTTTCGAAGAAATGCTCCTCCAACGGCAAGCCTTGGTTCGACCGAAAATGCAAAGAAGCTGTTGCTTCTAAACATATTGCCTACCGACAATGGCGTGAAAATCCTAACACCGTAAATCGTAACATCTTTGTTCGTGCCCGGAACAGATGCAAGGGAATTATCGACGAAACCAAGGAGGCACACAATCAACGAATTAGAAACAAACTTCTCGCTTGTCCCAACAATTCCAGGTCCTTTTGGGCAGTCGCTAAGGCAGTTAGTCAAAATTTTACCAAATCCACCATACCACTTCACATTCTACTGTCGATTTCCAAGGAAAAACACCACCTACTATTCCCATATTGCAGTCAAGGATGCCCGATGCATCATAAAGCGTATTTTAATGAAGCTAGATACCAAGAAGGCTTCTGGCGCTGACGGAATACCTGCCATAGTTCTCAAAAACTGTGCAAGGGAACTAACACCAGTTTTCTGTAGACTTTTTAACCTATCCTACAGAAAGGGAATATTTCCGTCCTGCTGGAAATGTGCCACGGTTCAGCCGATGCCTAAAAAAAGGCAAGAAGACCTTGCCAAATAACTACCGACCAGTTGCACTGCTTTCAATAATATCGAAAGTCATGGAAAAGGTTATCAATGAGCATCTTCTAAAATATCTTGAACGATTCAATATTATTAGCGATCACCAATATGGTTTTCGTAAACATAGATCAACAGGAGATCGTCTGACTTATGTAACACATGTTTGGAACAACGCAATTGAACACTTTGAGAATCTCGAGCGGTTGCTCTTGACATATTCAGGGCATTCGACCGTGTTTGGCACGATGGACTGTTGGCTAAGTTACGCTCTTATGGTATGTCTGAAAGGTTCTGTTTGTGGCTCTTATGTTTCCTCAGAGAGCGTTCTTTACGAGTAGCGGTCGACGGATTTCTTTCTAACACCCTCACTATCAACGCCGGTGTGCCCCAGGGCTCCATACTATATCCTACTCTCTTTCTCATTTACATTAACGATCTGCTGGAAAAGACCGGGAATCCAATCTACAGCTTTGCAGATGACAGTACGCTTGTCTCTTCATTCACCTTGAACGCTCGGACATCGGCTGCTCAGGCGAATATCCGCAGACAGCAGGAGGTCGGTCAACTTAACAAAGACCTGGAAGAAATTATATCTTGGGGTGACAGTAACCAAGTGGAATTTAACGCTACAAAAAACCTAGGCGGGCAGTTTTTTTTCTAAAAAAGTTAACGTTGCCGAACCCGACATAGTTATGTCGGGGCACTCCATTCCCCTAGCATCGTCGCTCAATTTGTTGGGCGTTAGTTTGAGAGCAAATATGTCCTGGCATGAACATGTTGCAAGTATAGCAAGGAGAGCTTCTCAAAAGTTGGGAATATTATTTAGAACCAGAAAGCTTTTACACCCCACAACAACTGTTAATTCTTTACCAAGCCCAAATTCGACCAACTATGGAATACTGCTCCCACGTTTGGGGCTCCGCTTCCAAACATACACTGCATTTGTTGGATTCTGTTCAGAGAAGAGCGGTCCGTCTGATTGGGGACCCGGAATTGACCGGCGGCCTTGATTCGCTGGAACATCGAAGAACGGTTGGCGACTTGAGTCTGTTCTACAAGTATTTGCATGGAAAGTGTTTCGAAGGATGTAGCCCGCTTAATTCCTCCCAAAGCGGTGCATGTTAGAAATACACGTCGCGCTGGTGTTTCACATCCGTATGAGGTTCAGCTTGTTACTCCGCGTACAACGGTTTTCAAGCAATCTTTTATATGGAGAACGTCATCCCTTTCAAATAATTTGCCCAGCGCTGTGTTTCCCACCGAGTACAATTTACAGCGATTCAAGAACAACGTGAATCGCTTTTTCCGCACTCATGCCGCTCCTGGAGCGCTTTAGGGACTTCCCTGCAGCACGCGTGCTAGACCCATAAAAAAAAGGGTATAATAGACATTAGATTCTCCTTTATTAGATTCTCCTTTTTGTGGGTTCCAAGCCACATGGCTATCAGAGGGAACGAAACAGCAGACATTGCAGCTAAATCTGCCATTTCTTCAGGCACATTATTAAACGATATCTTCACGCCTAAAGATTTAGCTAACTTCTTCAAACATACCTTTGATAAATTATTCCAGTTGGATTGGGACCTACAGGAGGGCGCAAACACGCTGTGGGAGATCAAACCATTAGTTTTTCCCCTCTCCATTTATCATCACTTTTCCACAAAGAAAACGTATTATGGAGAAGACTGTGCATAGGCCATTCTTACATTACTCACTCTCACCTTTTGAAAAATGACCCACCTCCAGTCTGTTGGAACTGCATGAATTACTATCCATCAAGCATATATTGCAATCAAATGAAGATTTAAACAAAAAAGCCCAATATGATCTTATCAAACCCATTAAGGAGATATTAAAACCGGACCATAGAGGCCTCAAAAACTTATACGCTTTTCTTAAGGAATCTCAACTATATTCGAAACTTTAATTCAGAACCTTGGTTATGGTGCTAAATGATCTATGCCATCGACGCGCCTTATTAAAACATCCATCCATCCACTTCATTTGTACACGTCCCCCTCGTTAGGTATTTCCCTGCAACGTATATGCCCATTAAAAAATAACTAATTAAATTAAGTCATTTTCGAAGTTTCATCAACCTTGAAAATCCTGCATATTTATTGACGCGTAAACTATTTCCTAGGAACTCATTATATGAAATTTATGATAAAATGTATCCAAATCTATGCGCTATTTACCGTCTTATAAATTCGGCAAACGACGTCTTAATGTAGTTTTCCAGGTACGTGGAAATTTTCCTCGTAGAAACATAACTATACATACAAACAAATTTCAAAGGTTATTTTTTACATAGCACACAACCTACGCAGACAAAGCAAATGTATTTTTTTAAGGAATTCTAATACGTTTTATACTTTTGTAAATGTTTGTTTTTGTTAAGTTCCGGGAATTGATCATTAAATTACTCATTAAAGCCCCGTTTTTTTCTCATTAGTTTTGTTTCGTTCTATTTATGTAATTACCCTTATATATATATATATATATATATATAATATATATATATATATATATATATATATATATATATTATTCTACGATCATTACTTCTAAAGAATTTGTTAATTACCGCTACATCTGTAACTGTATATTTGTAAGATGTAATAAAAATCATATAATTCTTTGTTGTTATTATTGGAGCTATGTCAGTATTCGACTTTCCGTCTTCTTGAAAAATATATTCATTATGTAGAGAGTCTTTCGACATATCTAATAATGTTTGGTTTCTTTTATATCTTTGACCTATCCGAAAGTATTCAACTTATTTTCTCATTATCTTCTTTCATTTTCACTTTGGCATTAAAATTCTCAATTATGATGCAATGGTGTCTTCGTAGAATTGATCAACTCTCGTATTTCTATGTTGGTACATATTTCTTAATTATTTGGAGCTTATATCTCCTGAAGTTTGTAATATTGGATCTGCTACTCTTGGTTAAATGGGTTATATTTCTCTGATCTGTTATCAGTCCAACTCTCACTTTATTTGTGTTATAAGATTTTTATCTTCAGTTTTTTTTTAATTCCATTAGGTGTTCTTGAGTTCTGAGAGCCTGTGCATTGTATGTAGCTGTAGCATGTTGTTTGGCAGCCTTTCCGTACCTGGTGATTCTTAACACCTTCAGATTGTTGGTAAAACTCAATACAGCCATATTGAGATCTTTTTGACCGCCAGGTACTGACTTTTTATTTGTATATTTTTGTCTTATAGTGAAAGGGTTTACTGGGTTTTTAGCCTTAACCCACCACGCTAACCAAATGGGTTAGCGCCTTCGTTTGGCTTTGAAAGAATATGGTATATAATTAAATAGAGTCTATGATTGGGATACGGTGTCCTCATGTGTTAATGGATTTAGAGAGGAAAATCAAGAACATCGCGTGAGGTAGGTTTGCTAATTTCTGAAGTAGACCTGTTGTCTATGAAGATCACAGATAAGTACCTACCCATATTCCTGTACGTGTATATATAGGTATGTATATTTAGCTTGCAGGCCGTAGCTCATATGTCGGAGAGAGCCGTTCCCATTTATTGGAAAAATTCTTTTCGAAGACGAACTTATCTGAAAGATAAAAAAATAATATGACCTGCATTGGTTCAATGTAAACATAAAAACAAAGTTGTTATTCATTACTTTTATTAAGATAGTTTTCAGTTATTTAAAATCTTCTCCGATACAACTTTATTTCTGTGTTACGAGAACTGATATGGTATATTTCTTATAAATAGTTTTAATAAAAATATTTTTTTAATAGCCGAACAATAATTTTTTCCATAATATTATCCTTATTTTAATTAAATCTTGGACAAAGGGAAGTTACCCCTCTCGCCACCACTCACTTTAAATTCGCCACCAAATTTTTAACCACATCGAAAAATATCGTGCGTCTCTAATCTCAATCTAAAACCCTGACCTTATTTAGAAAATGTCATTTATGACCTAATTCTTAGACCCTTTGCCATAATGTATCAGATCCTTTGTTCGCTAACTTATTTTTTTATTTAGAACAGTTCAGAATCATTCAAGTTGGTATAATACAAAGCATTTTATACTATTCGCTGGACACGAACAATCCCGGGTTTGTGACAAATATAGGAAAATAAGATGGAACACATAACAGAGAAAAGATAAATATGTTATTTCTTTACATAAAAGAACAACAGCGACGTGAAGATAAATATTAGCTTTTTAAGGATTTTTTAATGGAGAGTTTACATTAGGATTAAGATGTATATTCAAATGCCAAAAAATTGAAATAGTTTTAGAAGTAAAAAATATTTCTGTAAGTTACATAAAAATAGTTTTAGTATAATGACCTTAAATAAAAATGTTTGATAGTATAGACTACTTAATCTGTCTAATAATGCAATACCATAAATTTCTACATATATATATATATATATATATATATATATATATATATATATATATATATATATATATATATATATATATATATATATATATTATATATATATATATATATATATATATATATATATATATATATATATATATATATATATACGAGGCTGGTTTGAAAAGTCCGTGCTAAAATAAAAACTACTTATGTGTTTGGGGTAAACCTTTCTTATTTTTCGACATAGTCTCCTTTTAGGCTTATACACTTCGTCCAACGATGTTCTAGTTTGTTGATCCCTTCCGAATAATAGGATTTGTCCACGTCTGCAAAATATCCATTAGTGTCTGCAATCACCTCCTCGTTTGAATAAAATCTTTGTCCCGCCAGCCATTTCTTCAAATTGGGGAACAAATAGTAGTCCGAGGGAGCCAAGTCTGGAGAATAGGGGGGATGTGAAACGAGTTGGAATCCTATTTCCATTAATTTTGCGACCACAACTGCTGAGGTGTGTGCTGGTGCGTTGTCGTGATGGAAAAGGACTTTCTTGTGGGCCAATCGCGGGCGTTTTTCTTGCAGCTCGGTTTTCAAACGGTCTAATAACGATGAATAATATTCACCTGTAATAGTTTTACCCTTTTCCAGATAGTCGATGAGGATTATCCCTTGCGAATCCCAAAAGACAGTCGCCATAACCTTTCCGGCCGAAGAAACGGTCTTCGCCTTTTTTGGTGCAGATTCCCCCTTGGTAACCCATTGTTTAGATTGTTTTTTGGGATCAGGAGTATAGTAATGTATCCATGTTTCATCCACAGTGACGAAACGACGCTTAAAGTCCTCCGGATTCTTCTGGAACAGCTGCAGACCATCCTTGCAACACTTCACACGATTCCGTTTTTGGTCAAGCGTGAGCAATCGCGGCACCCATCTTGCGGATAGCTTTCTCATGTCCAAATGTTTATGCAAAATATTATGTACCCGTTCAGTCGAGATGCCCACAGCACTAGCAATCTCACGCACCTTAACTCTTCTGTCATCCATCACCATATCATGGATTTGATCAATGATTTCTGGAGTCGTAACCTCCACAGGCCGTCCAGAACGTTCAGCGTCACTTGTGCCCATATGGCCAGTCCAAAAATTTTGAAACCACTTATAAACTGTTCTAATCGAAATTGCAGAGTCACCATAATGTTTATCAAGCTTCTCTTTAGTCTCCTGAGGCGTTTTGCCTTTCATAAAGTAATGTTTAATCACCACACGAAATTCTTTTTCGTCCATTTCTTGAAAATCACTCGACTTCCTTGATTCACACGAATGCCAAACACAAACAAAATAAACCAATATGGCTGAAACTTGGTGTGCGTTCATTCAAGAGATGCTACTAACTAAACATGACCTCGATACGCGCCGGTGGTGCCATCTCTCGGACTTTGCACGGACTTTTCAAACCAGCCTCGTAATATATATATATATATATATATATATATATATATATATATATATATATATATATATATATATATATATATATATATACCGGGTGACACAGCCAACATGTAACACCCTGTAATTTCTTTATTTTGAAAGTTATATATTTGTATTTTTAGATACCAGAATGGGACATTATTAGGCTTTTTTATCACTTAAGAAATATTTTTAACTACTTCCAGTTTGACCGGAAGTGGCTGCAACTTTCTTATTTTTAATGGAACCTTGTATATTTTTTTATCAATTTCAATTCGTTTTGAACTTATCTTCCCAACGATGTATCACAAATTGATATTTGTTTGACAGCTGACCGGCAAAAACTGATTTAAACTCTTAGATTTAGGCGGCCATGGCGGATATACTAGCAATTGTTTTTGTTCAATTAATATCTTACTTTGGAAAGAATTTAAGACTATTCATTTATCGTGCCATTTTCGCCAGTCCAAGTGGCTCCTACAAAATTTTATGCTTTATATTCAGTTACAGAATTTTTCTTACATATGTTTTATTTAACCTAGTTACACATTACAGGTTTTTTGCCAACATACATCTAACAGAACTATCTAACGCCAATTGGATTTAATATTATTTTCAGAAAATAAACCGTTTTATTATGCAATAATGTGATATCAACAAGTTCCATTACGGACTTAGTAGGCTGTGATAAAACAGAAGAACCGAAAGTCATGGTTGCTGCGTGTTACCAAAATGGCCATTATTATTGTTTACTTTACGTCAAAAATAATTTTTCGTTAACAAAAATATATTTAACGGATGTAAAAGTAGTATTGAGAGTGCAGAAAGAATAGCCGACAAGCCGCCGAGTTGTACATAGCAAAATATCCCGGTAGGAGGGACCCACCCAACAGTTATTTTTAAGGGCAGAGCAGCAGTTTAGAAGGCAGCCGATCGAACCTGCTAATGTATTTATTGGTGACGAATAGTCAGAAATGAATGTATTTGCGATTGTTCAGGTAGATCCTACAATTTCTATAAGACATGTTGAAGAACAAACCGGTGTAAATCGTGAAACCGCTCGCCGCATTTTAAGGAAATATAAATTTAGGTCCTATAAATATCAAATAAATCAACATGTATTTCAAACAGATTACCAAAGAAAAATGGATTATTGTAATTGGTTTTTGCAAAAATACCACCTTGATAATCAATTTTATTACAACATTCTATTTTCGGATGAATCTAGATTTACCAATTTGGGTCTATTGAATCGTAACAGTACTTGATATTGGGCCCAATTAAATTCTAGAATTATGCGAGAAAGTACCTATTAAGAAAGATTCAGCTTTAACGTGTGGTTGGGTATCCTTGGCACAAGAATTATTGGTCCTATTATATTTGATCGTTTGTTAAGTGGAGAAAGATATTTGGAGTTCATTCAAAATGATGTTGAACTTTACCTTTAAATCGTGGAGACATTATTTTCCAGCAGGATGGCGCTCCAGCCCACAGTAGTAGAAATGTAGTAAACTACTTGAATCAAAGATTTGGTGCAAATTGGTTAGGTACCAATGGACCTAATAAGTGGCCTGCAAAATCAGCAGATCTTAGCCTCTTGATTTTTTTACATGGAACCATTTAAAAGAAAAAGTTTACAAAAATCCACTAACAGGCAGAAATGATTTAGAAATGCGCTTAAGGAGAGCAGTAAATCAAATTACTGTAAGAAAAAAAAGATTGTGTAGGATTAACAACGGACACCATTTTGTACATTTGGAGTAAATAATAAAATTTATGTCTAGTATTAAATAGTTTTACCTATTTATTTTTATTGTGTTACTTACTTAAAATATTACATCTTTCTAATATTAATTAATTACAATTATCGGTTTTTTGTTGTGTTATTCTTATTATTAAATGTTTTGGTTTTATTATTTGCGTTTATATATTTATTTAATAAATAGGTTTCTTATTTTCTGAAAATAATAATAAATCCAATTGGCGTTAGATAGTTCTGTTAGATGTATGTTGGCAAAAAAACTGTATTGTGTAACTAGGTTAAATAAAAAATATGTATTCCTATCTTAATTTCGGTGATATGGATCATTATTTAAAGAGAAAATTCTGTAACTGAATGTAAAGCATAGCCGCCTAAGTCTAAGAGTTTAAATCATTTTTTGCCGGTCACCTGTTAAACAAATGTCAACTTGTGATACATCGTTGAAAAGAGAATTTCAAAGCGAATTGAAATTGATAAAAAAATATACAGGGGTCCATTAAAAATAAGAAAGTTACGGTCACTTCCGGTCAATGCGGAAGTAGTTAAAAATATTTCTCAAGTGATAAAAAAGCTTAATAATATCCCATTCTGGCATCTAAAAATGCAAATATGTAACTTTCAAAATAAAAAAGTTACAGCGTGTTACATGTTTGCTGTGTCACCCGGTATACTTATGGACAGTCAGTAAAATGGCTTACTGGTAACAACCGAAAAGCGGTTTAACATAAGGATATCCCTTAGGGTTACAGAGTGAACAAAAAGATCTTAAAGTTCTTAGTAACTGTAGTTTTATTCTAATATTGAGCTTTTGATGCCAAATCGTACATCATCTTCATGACCTGGAAGATATATAAAAGAACTCTCGTATGTCAGAATACTATCTGAAGGAATATACCGTACTTTCAAAAAAAGAAAAGTACGAAACACTACCATAATTTTTTAAATTTTTTAAATCCTGGTTATTAGCTTAAAAGAGTTCTTACCGAATATTTACAGGTGGTTCTCTGTTGAATGAGAATCTGATCTATATTAATTGCAGGAAAGGAAGTGTTAAGACATGATTTTAAACAATAATTAATGCAG
>CM032455.1:50877718-50880218 GCA_019049505.1 Pachyrhynchus sulphureomaculatus
GATCAAACAGCAATCTAAACAATGGGTTACCAAGGGGAATCTGCACCAAAAAAGGCGAAGACCGTTCCTTCGGCCGGAAAGGTTATGGCGACTGTCTTTTGAGATTCGCAAGGGATAATCCTCATCGACTATCTGGAAAAGGGTAAAACTATTACAGGTGAATATTATTCATCGTTATTGGACCGTTTGAAAACCGAGCTGCAAGAAAAACGCCCGCGATTGGCCCACAAGAAAGTCCTTTTCCATCACGACAACGCACCAGCACACACCTCAGCAGTTGTGGTCGCAAAATTAATGGAAATAGGATTCCAACTCGTTTCACATCCCCCCTATTCTCCAGACTTTGCTCCCTCGGACTACTATTTGTTCCCCAATTTGAAGAAATGGCTGGCGGGACAAAGATTTTATTCAAACGAGGTGGTGATTGAAGACACTAATGGATATTTTGCAGACTTGGACAAATCCTATTATTCGGAAGGGATCAACAAACTAGAACATCGTTGGACGAAGTGTATAAGCCTAAAAGGAGACTATGTCGAAAAATAAAAAAGGTTTACCCCAAACACATAAGTAGTTTTTATTTTTGCACGGACTTTTCAAACCAGCCTCGTACTTTGTCTTGTTAATATTAAGTTCGCTGCCATATCGATTACTGCCTTCATTTATTTCGAAGAAAAGGTTGTAGACCCTTTAAGTTATAAGCTATAACCGTCGTATCGTGAGCATAACGAATGTTTCAAAATATATCATATACAGATTGACTATTACTGGTGAAAGGGAAGATCCCATGGGCGTCCATCTATTTGTTTGTATATCTGACTGTTAAAGACAAAGTAGGTATTTTTTAGACAGTGTTCCGATAGTTCTATAACATGAGCTGGAAAATCCTCGTTCATTGCTATTTTGTCTAGTGCTTCATCCACTGAAATACTGGGATAAAGTGAAACAACATCTAGACTAGCCAGAATGTCATTTTCCTATATATGTATATATATATATATATATATATAATATATATATATATATATATATATAGGGCAGCGCTTACATCGGAGAGAGCGGGTCCCTAGAAACACTGCTAAGTGTATTTTCGAATAGTGCTAAACTGTTTTCAACTAAGGACTGTGACATTTTATAGTTATTTCCTTTAGGATTGTTATGCTTGGGAAATAATTTGTGTCCTTTATATCGAATTAATTAAAAAGTATACTCTACAAGTGTTACTGTTATTAAAAATGAAAACTGGCTGTTTACTTCGCGATTGATGAGTTCTTTTGTCAAATAATCTTCTGCAAAAGAAATGTTACTCCTGCATAAGCTTAATTCCAGTTCTATTTCAGTATGTACAATTTTTTCTCAGAAGAAAAACGAAGATGATGGATATATAAAAAAGTCCTGGAGAAAAAATTTTTCAAACTGGCCAAAAACTCACGAAAACACGTTAAAAAAAATCGATGAAAGAAAAAATTGGTGGAAAAAGCCCTTACCAAACTTTACAATGTTTCCTCGAGGCCAATTATAGGCACTGTAGCATTTCCCACTTCAGTTCTAGCGATATAATTTCTCCATTCAGAATTTCCAAATCAGACTTAATTTCGAAATTAGAACCACATAAAACAAGAAAACACGTAGATTACGTTGCCGCTTTTCAACTGCAATAGTTTAATTCACCAAACAAATCAATGGTAGTAAAAGAAAGAGTTACAAATTGGGGCTGTAAATATTCGCTAGAATAGTATGACTATAATAGGTTAGTTACTGTAAGTCTAGATAATGTGCAAAGAGCATTCGGCCAATAATACTTATACTGAATTCGACATTGAATAAAAAATAATTGAGTAATTAAAGACATATTGTAGTGTTTATTTTTGTATATTCTCTTTCGTTTATATTACGCTGCGGGATTGTCACTTCAGTTTCATTAGATTTTCATAGAAGTATTCCTACTCTAAAGGGCTCATTTTTTTACAGTTTCCTTTTATTAATAATAACACGAAATAGTGTGTAATATTTCCTTTTTGTATTACAGTTTCATATTTTAATATTTTTTAGTACTCTGAGTAATAGTCTGATATGTAAATACGTACGTTTGTTTTATTGTCTAGTATGACACCTCAATTCTGTTTATTTTAACACAACTTTTATAGGACCCAACATTTATTACTACTCTGCTAGGCAAACACGGTTGCTGAATATAAATAGTTCATGCCCAAAATAAATAAAAAACGCATATTTATAACGTCTTTAGAGTTATAACGCATTTTCTGTTTAGCACAGGTAAGTTTCTGTAAAAAGAAGCTGCCACAATATATAGATACGAAAACAAATCTGTGAACCACGTTGTTCTAAAACAGTAAATTTTAAGAAAGAGCGAACAAGAAAATCCATAAATCAATATTTACCTTTTCAACTTGTAAATATAAAGCTAAGCGTAAGTGGCACTATGCAGCATAGTAGAAAACGCTACGAAAAAAAAAAATAAAAACGTTAAACCTTAACT
>CM032455.1:50885218-51157139 GCA_019049505.1 Pachyrhynchus sulphureomaculatus
TAATATCGTAGTACGGTACAATAAATTATACCTAAAATTGAAAAGCATACCTGCCCTCCGAGGACGAGTGTGGATCGCACTGCCTGTGGTGATTGGGTGCTATTTGCTGACCGTTCCTCTGTCGATCTGTGAGCATAGACGGCCTGCCATGGAGAGCAGATATGCTTTTCAGTTTCAGGTACAATTTATTCATCTTATCACTATATAACACATAGAGTGAAAAGTTTTTGGTCTAGCTACTTAAAACACACGACCTTATTCATCAATACAGTCTCCTTCAAGAGCGATGCAATCAGTCCAACGCTTTTCTAACATTTCTATACCTTTCTTGTAGAAGGATTTGTCTTTGCCTTCAAAATAGGCCTCAGTTTCGGTGATAACTTCTTCGTTGAAGCCAAATTTCTTTTCTGCGAGTGTTTTTTTTAGGTTTTCGAATAATAATAATCGCTAGGGGCCAAATCTGGAGAATACGGTGGATGAGGATGCAATTCGAACTTCAATTCATGCAATTTTGCCATCGTAACCATTGACTTGGGACACAGCGCGTTGTCTTGATGAACGAACACTTTTCTGTTGTTTATTTGGGGCTGTGGGTGTTGTCCACTCAGCTGACTGCCGATTTCATTCCGGTGTGTAGTGGTGGATCCATGTTTCATCCATTGTCACATATCGCATGAAAAAATCCTTTTTATTGCGCTTAAACAGGTCCAAACAGCGCTTATATTCACCAACACGTTGTTGTTTTTGGTCCTTTGCGAGCAAACGCGGTACTCATTTGGAACAGAACTTTCTTATGTCTAAATGTTCATGCAAAATATGACCAACTCGTTCTTTTGATATCAGCTATCTCACGCAATGGCTAGTGACCATTCATACACCATTTCTGTTTCACTTACATGGGTACTTTTTCACTTCTTAAATTTCTCCCATTTTATTCACATTATTTCGAACATAAACTCTCCATTAAACAATTTCTTAATGCCCATACTTGTTATCTTAATATGTCTTTTGTTCTTTTTTTCTTGTATAAAAATGATGTCATATAACATATTTATCTTTTCTTTGTCATATTTTCCATCTCATTTCCTTATAGTTGACATAAATAGCTACGCAGGGTCGTGTCCATCGAATAAAATAAAATGTTTCGTATTGTTAAAACTCCAGTGATTTTCTAGTGTTCAAGATACAACGATAAGATAGGAAACAAAGGGTCTAATATGTTTTTGTTTTGAACACATTTCCTTTGGTTTCTTGCCGCCGAAAAAAAAAATTAGGGCATGAAAGGATATTTCCTGAATAAGGTCAGGGTTTTTCTGCGTTCAAATTTTCCAGAAGAAAATTAGATATTTATGATATATGTCGATGTTACTAAAACATTCACGAGCTGATTTAGGGTGGGTTATCGCGAGAGTGGCTTGGTTCTTCCTTAACCAATATATAATTAAGACAAGAACGGTATTGTCGAAAAGAAATATTTGCTCTGCTGTTACCAAAAATATTTTATCATAGTTGTTATAATCTTCGGACATTAACGCAACTTTTGTATGCGATAAATTCTACGCGGCATGAAGTAACGTATCCTTTTTTTACGATTTTACAAGAGACTTATAAAGGTGACATCCCTGGCAATTATAAAAACGTACATATAGAGAAGATAGTGTCATTGTTTTGTAGGTTTTGTGCGGTTGTGCAAGCAGAAAAAAAATTGCTCCAACTAGCAACTGTAACTCCGCACCAAGTTGTTTTATTGTTCTAAGATCTTAAGAACTGCCATACTTCTAATACATAACTATAATTGAATCACAGCTTTGGGAAAACACCAGAATACATTATGGTTATTGTTTGTATCAAACACTCGGTTTTATATGTAGTTCGTAGTTTTCTTGAGACAAAAGGAAATCCATCCAAAACAACAAATTTTAGACCCTTTGTTTCGATCTTATTCTTTTATTTTGAACACTACGAAGTAACCGGAGTTGTTACAATAATAGACATTTTATATTATTCGACAGACTCGACCATCCGCAGTTGTTTTTATGAACTAGAAGAAAATAAGATGGCAAATAAATAACTTGGCAGAGAAAAGATAAATATATGATATGACGTTTTCTTAGATAAAATAATAAAAAAAAAACAGAGATGAGACAAAGGAGACATATTGGGAATATTGCCTAATAGAGTTTATGTTGAAATTAACGCGTGTTTTCCAATAAGAAAAGTTCACCATGTTATAAGTGTAAATTGTAAAGTGTGCAAAAATGAAATAAATTTGCAGCAATTAGTTGCTGCAACAATTCACTACGACTTGCATTGATATTGGAGGATCATACCATATCTAATCTTATAATAAATAACTGTAATAGGATCTTCTAAAATAACTAAAAATTCTAATAGCCTGTGACATATTTTGTTTTTTATCATTAATCATATACTTTTTCAGTTATTTTATTATTTATAGGGAAAGTTTTGTTAGAGATGAATTTTTGGCTTTTCTCCAAATTTTTCGTAAATATTATATAATCGAAAAAGTGATAACATATGTTAACATATGTTCAAAATTTTGAGGAACTATCTGTTTTCATATAAAGAAATTGCAGGGAATAATTAAAATAGTTTAATACTCAGTTTTATTAAATTCGAACATAGTTGATAACACAGCCACACAATAAAAAAGTTTATTACCACGAACTAAAATACATGGATCTGGTGTATATTTCGACGCTGAATTTGAATCCGTAGTTTTTTGGCCAAAAACATCTCTTGAAATGGTGTAAAACTATAGTAATAGTGTAATGACTCTTAATGAAGTGTGAAAAATGGTAGATATCTTATAGTCTAGAGAAGAAAATATGCATACAAACCACAGCAAGCTGTTCCTATTAATTAAACCGAAATTCACTCTTATAGGGAGTGAAAAGTACCCCTAAAACACAAATAAAGCACGTGAGTTTAAATTATATGTACAAAGGGCAAATTCTTGTAGCTCTTAGGACCAAATATCTGAATCTGGTGTGACAACCAGACATTACTCTTAAAGAGTTGAGACTCACCCCTACTCACCCCCACCTACCGAGCAATCTTATAAGTTTCAATATCGACGAAAAAAGTTCAGGCTTTTGTAGTTTTAGGTAGAGTGAACAATTATGGAGTAGATTCGCTTGAACCACCGATATATAAAAACAATTGACTGTTACCTCCGGTTTAGTCGGAAACGATATCAACTCCGTTAATTCTTATGAGACACCTTTTGTATTATATTATTTTTGAATTCTGCAGAATCCTAAAACATGTATCATGTCCTATACTTCTTTTTGATAATTTCTGAAAAAATAGCTGTGGTAAATAATAAATAATACATCAACTATTTTTGAGAGAAAACGATATAAGGTTGAGTTTCGGACAGCGATGTGTGTACACGTGAATCGAACGCCGGGCAATGGTCAACTCGTTCAACGAGCATTATTACGGTAGTGTTTCGATCTATTTAATTATTTTGTCGATTGCAAACGAGAGGGACTAGAAATAAAGCAGAGTGTAGTGTTAGATTAAGACAATAAGTAAAAAATTTGGAGATTTATGAGAATAATTTTATGAAATTGTATGAGGCTAACGAAACAATAAGCGAAGACCTTGATCATTTTACTGTTTACGGTGATAAGAAATATAAACAGCAATTTTTTTTTCTCCCGTGGTTGAAAATGGAATATACGAGGAACACACGTAAAGTTTTATAACAGAAAGAGCAATGGATAGCGATGAGACTCGAAAAGAGGAAGAGTCGAAGAAAAAGAAGAGCCAATGGGATTATTCAAGAAGAGTAAAAAGCTGATAAGAACACCACAGAAAGATAAAAACGAAAGAGTAGATAAGATAGACAATTTTATAGAAATGATCAGAGAGCTAATGTCAGATATAAAGAATATGAAACAAGAGAGAAGAGATACCAACAAGAGTTGAAGGAACTAAGAAAGGAGAATGAAGTATTGAAAGAGGAAAATAAGATAATTCGAGAAAACATGAGAAGTATGAATTTGAAGATGAGTAGACTGGAAAAAGACAACGTAAGGAATAATATTGTAATATCAGGAATAAGTTTTGAAGCGAATAGCCAACCAGATCTGAAAATGGGTGGAGAGGAGTATGGACACAAAAGTACAGATTAAAGATGTGATAAAAATGGGAGCGACTATATACAAGATAGAACTTGGAAACACGGGAGATAAGGAAGCTGTAGTGAAAAATAAAAACAAACTAAGAAACCTAAGAGAGAGAGAGTTTATATAAACAACGATTTAACAAAAGATGAACGCGAAATTCAAAAGAAGCATATAGCAGAGAACGAGAGAAAGAATGGAAAAAGGGTGAAAATAGGATATCATAAAATCATAATCGAAGGAAGAGAATATAAATAGGACTTTGAGGAAGAAAACCGAAAGAACAAACAAAGAATACTACGACTATCAAGTCAAAAAACTGAGAAAAAGGAGAGAGATAGGTAGATTGACGACGACTCCGGCAAAGATAAAGGATACGGAAAAGAAGACTAGTAAAATAAATACAAATAAGAAGATAATCAAAGAAGTAGATAGGAAGAAAGAAATGGGAAATAATTATCGAGTTTTCAGATTGAGAAAATGGAATAATAGGGGTATAAACGGAAAGGAGGATGAACTGACAGAAGAACAACAAATCCACTATGTAGGAATCACTGAAACAAAGAGGAAAGGAAATGGATGCAAAAAATTAGAAGGAAAAGCATACAAAAAACAACATAGAGACATAATACCGGAACAAGATACAGAACTCATACAAACAGAAGAAACTAATACAGAAGAAACAAAAGAAGCAATCGGCAATTTAAACAGGATGGAAGGATATAGAAGGAAATACGGAAAAGACAGATATAGAGTAACTCAACTCCACGGGCCTTACACTCCTAACAAGGGGTAGAAAGGCATAAAGATTAAGTAAGTAAGTAACGATATAAATAAATTAATACCTCTTTGGTGTTTGTATTATAAATATTATGGACTGATGTCACACCAATTTTTATGTATATTTTCGTAAACTTAAATTTAAGGGTTTTTTCTATGTCGATAATTGAGGGTTCTGCTTTCATCCAATTCAAATAAACAATACTGTGCTATGCCTTATTGAAGGGTAAGTTATTAGATTCATTTATTTTATGATGCCAGTATTGTTTTTAATTGATTTTATTATTTAAGCGTTTTTTTTAGAGTCGTGGATCGTAAATTAAAACTTAATTTATTCTGTTACAAAATATTCTAGTTAGGAGTTTGATTGCTTCAATTTTAATTAAAATCCCGGTCTTTACACGAATGCATTAAACTAATATGTTATTATTATACGGAGAAGCCAGAAAAAACGAAGTGAGGCGAGATCGTGGAAAAATTATTTTCTTTGTTCGGAAAATCATTTAAAGCAAGAAAATAATAAATTAAATGAAAATTATTTTATAGTGAGCGGAGAGGTAGAAATAAATACGAAGTCGAAGTCGTTCAAACAGTTTCCATATGACAGATTGCTGGTGACAAGGATGGATACGAAAGTGTGAAAAAGATTTTACATAAATATGGTTTCAGATCACCAACACTTGTGTGAGGGCGACTATTTACGAGGATTTGACTTTACAAACTGGTCTCTTTAAGAGGATCCTCAACACTCAAATTTTCTTATTTGATTTTTGGACGAATCTTGTTTCACCAACACGTTGATGCTTAACAAAAATTATACTAGGGATTGGTCAGTGGAATATCTTTATTTATTGGCAAATGATCCTTTCCAAGAGATATTGGGAATATACGTTTGGCTTGGCGTTATAGCAAGGCGATTTTTTTTTAGAAAAGCAAGTCCCAAGTCTTATTCTATATTTCCGAATTCGCACAAATGATGGCGTTCCTGTCTGTACTGCTAGAGTAGTAGTTAACTATTTAAATTAGAAATCGTGGGGTCGGTACCAGTAAGAATATGTACAGAAGAAAACACCAGATAATATTCAAGACCTTAGAAATAGGATTACTCAAGCCATTAGTTCTATTACCCCACTTGAAATGCACAATGCCGTTGGCGAATTTTAAGAACGAGTTCATTTCTGCCGAGAGGTGAATTGTCAACATTTTGAACGTTTGAACTACGGACGAGGTATAGGTCCTGATACATGTTTTAGGATAAGCTTGTCCCGTAGATTAAAAAAAATGGTGTAAGATCCCAGGGTGATTGATACAAAAATAACGTAGATGATTTTGTTCGATTATAGTCAAATTCTGATTTGAATCATATAAGTTACTAAAATTTGAACATAGCTTTTTTATGTTATAATAAGAGCCCCCGCTAAATTCTCATTGTAATCCGATATATACATACATATATATATATATATATATATATATATATATATATATATATATATATATATATATATATATACGAGGCTGGTTTGAAAAGTCCGTGCAAAGTCCGAGAGATGCCACCACCGGCGCGTATCGAGGTCATGTTTAGTTAGTAACATCTCTTGAATGAACGCACACCAAGTTTCACCCATATTGGTCTATTTCTTTGTGTTTGGCATTCGTGTGAATCAAGGAAGTCGAGTGATTTTCAAGAAATGGACGAAAAAGAATTTCGTGTGGTGATTAAACATTACTTTATGAAAGGCAAAACGCCTCAGGAGACTAAAGAGAAGCTTGATAAATATTATGGTGACTCTGCACCTTCGATTAGAACAGTTTATAAGTGGTTTCAAAATTTTCGGACTGGCCATATGGGCACAAGTGACGCTGAACGGTCTGGACGGCCTGTGGAGGTTACGACTCCAGAAATCATTGATCAAATCCATGATATGGTGATGGATGACAGAAGAGTTAAGGTGCGTGAGATTGCTAGTGCTGTGGGCATCTCGACTGAACGGGTACATAATATTTTGCATAAACATTTGGACATGAGAAAGCTATCCGCAAGATGGGTGCCGCGATTGCTCACGCTTGACCAAAAACGGAATCGTGTGAAGTGTTGCAAGTATGGTTTGCAGCTGTTCCAGAAGAATCCGGAGGACTTTAAGCGTCGTTTCGTCACTGTGGATGAAACATGGACACATTACTATACTCCTGAGACCAAACAACAATCTAAACAATGGGTTACCAATGGGGAATCTGCACCAAAAAAGGCGAAGACCGTTCCTTCGGTTAGGAAGGGGAAAGGTTATGGCGACTGTCTTTTGGGATTCGCAAGGAATAATCCTCATCGACTATCTGGAAAAGGGTAAAACTATTACAGGTGAATATTATTCATCGTTATTGGACCGCGATTGGCCCACAAGAAAGTCCTTTTCCATCACGACAACGCACCAGCACACACCTCAGCAGTTGTGGTCGCAAAATTAATGGAAATAGGATTCCAACTCGTTTCACATCCCTCCTATTCTCCAGACTTGGCTCCCTCGGACTACCATTTGTTCCCCAATTTGAAGAAATGGCTGGCGGGACAAAGATTTTATTCAAACGAGGAGGTGATTGCAGACACTAATGGATATTTTGCAGACTTGGACAAATCCTATTATTCGGAAGGGATCAACAAACTAGAACATCGTTGGACGAAGTGTATAAGCTTAAAAGGAGACTATGTCGAAAAATAAAAAAGGTTTACCCCAAACACATAAGTAGTTTTTATCTTTGCATGGACTTTTCAAACCAGCCTCGTATATCATTCACCGTTCTTCTCTCTCACATTTGGTCAGTGTGGTACCATTTTTGGCAGACGGACTTAAGCCAAGTCAGCACAAACGCTATTACCATTGTGTATTAAGCAATGACAGTATTACATATTTTCAAAATCATTGACTTCTGAATGTTTTTGTACATGTTTGTGTTGAGTCCTAATTGTACTAAGTGTGGTGTGAATGTTGTTGGTGTAAGGCCTGTCGCTGTTATGATGAGGGAAACTATGATAACTTTTTCTTATTTCCATAGCCTTTTTATTTCTGTTGCAAGGTCTATGTATTTGGAGATTTTTTCTGTATATTTCTTTTGGATGTTTGTGTTCTTGGGGACAGCTATGTCAGTTAGATAGGTGATATTTCCTTATTTGTATTGTTTTTTACTTACATAGTTTTGTTCTATGTGGTATCTGTGTTTTCCATGGATTGTTTTCTCTGACCACGTTTTCATCTTTTCCTGTTGTAATTGGGTGTGACACTGTGTGTCTGCTGGGTGGTCTGCTTGGGATAAGTCGAGAGGTGTGTAGTTTTTGTCTGCTCTCACTGTTGCTGTATAGAGGCTGGTTTGCTTGATATGAAAGAATTTCCTTAGTGCTTGTATTTGTTTTATGTGTAGGGATCTTATATTTATTATTCCTCTTCCTCCTGTCTTCCTCTTGATGGTAAGTCTCTCTTTGCATGCGTTGGGGTGTAATTTCCTGTATTTGATGAATTGAGAACGTATAAGGACGTGAATTATTTCTTTGTCTGTATGTGACCATTTGATGATACCAAATGAATATGTGAGTATAGGTATTGCGAACGTGTTGGTGGCTTTAGTGAGATTTTTGTCGAGCATATGATTGAGTTTTTTATTGTTGATGGTTTCTGTCTCAGGGTGGCCTTTCCATTGGCATTTGTTGATGTGGAGCACTTTGAATTTACTTATACCAAATTCCATATTGGTATCTAAAGTGAATGTTTCTGTGATTTTAAGGAGTTCTTTCAGCTGCGTTTGTATGACAGCGTAGCGTTTTATGTCATCCATATATAGGAGGCGATTTATTTTATGTTGGTTCACATTTTGATGTCTAATGTAGAAGCCATGTTTTGTTTAGTGTATTTGAGAGTGGATTGCGACAGAGGGAAAACCATAGAGCACTGAGCGGGTTTCCCTGAAATATACCCCGTCATGCCCCGCATGTCTGTTCGTTGTACGTAGTTTTTCGGTAGAACTGTTTTTCACTTCTTCGAGAGAAGTTGTTGGTCTTTCCTCTCGTTTGATTCTTTGTACCTACGGAGTCTTGCAGTATATAAGGAGAGGTTTCGCTCCAAAGTATCAAGGATTTCTGGCCGTGTTCGGTTGGGAGATCGGGATTTGATCTTGTCCACATCCTGTGTGACACGTTCGGACGCGTTCACGTTTATAAACTGAGTTCTAGATCTCTTCTGATGTTGTTGATTTTGTTTTCTATTCTTATTTGCCATTTGAATTTTGGTTTTGTGCTGTTGAGGTTTTTTTGTCGTTGCGGGAGTTTTTGATTATTTTGTGTTAGAGTGGTGATTGCCGCTAAGTATATTATTGTGTGAATGTCTTTGATTGTACATGAGTCTGTTATTATGTTGAGAATTGGTTGCGTGCTCTGTTTCAAGATTAAACAAGAGATGGGATTTCTTGTTGTGATGTCGGTGCCACCATCGAGCTAGATGTGATTCCATTTCTGCTTTGAGTGTTTGTGTGATTCGGTCTGATGTTGTGTAGATGTTGTATATATCTTAGAGCAACCTTTCGGAGTTTCTCATGATGGTTTTGGTGGCTATATAAGTGTAAGCTAACTGCCCAGGAAAGGTAATTTCCATCACCTGCAATGGTAAAACTATCGGGGATAGTTTCGGCTGTGGCGGTTCTTTGGTTGACCTGTGGTTGTTGTTATTGTTTTGGGGTGTAGCTGTTTGTACGACAGGGGTCCGCCTCCGCAATACCCTGCCACCGACGTTCCGCACGCTGTCATGTCCAGCGCCGGCTCCAGACATGCCCTGGCAATCCTCTTTTCCAGTTCGGAATTTTGGTAGTTTTTTATTATTGTTATTATTATTTATTACATTATTTATTACGTTATTATAGAATATAGTCTTTTAATTTTAAACAGAGAGATATTTCGACTGTAATGTTGCACAACATATATATATATATATATATATATATATATATATATATATATATATATATATATATATATATATATATATATATATATATATATATATATATATATCAGGTGTACAAGTATGAAATGCAGATTTCAGACCACAGATGGTGCACCAAAGCAGTTTGTGCTATAAAGATTTGACACTGCGCCATTTTGTTGTGTCATCAATAACTGTTAGACGCGCACGAGTGATAAATTGGAAGAGTGTGCATAGTGTTGTGTTGTGTTCAATATGTCGAAATTTATACCGAACAAAGAGCATTCGCGGACAGCATTAATTTTTTGTTTTCATTTGAAGAAAACTGCTGTTGAATCATACCGATTGCTTCGAGAAGCTTATGGTGAACATGCTCCATCGCAAGATATGTGTGAACGATGGTTTCGGCGTTTCAAAAGTGGTGACTTCGATGTTGCAGACAAGAAACGTGGAAAACCGCCAAAAAAATACGAAGATGTGGAATTGCAAGCATTGTTGCACGAAGATGATTCGCAAACACAAAAACGCCGAGCAATTGGGCATTAGTCCACAAGCTGTTTCTAATCGGCTACGAGAGATGGGAAAGATTCAGAAGCCGGTAGATGGGTACCACATGAGTTGAACGATAGGCAAATGGAAAAGCGCAAAAACACGTGTGACATTTTGCTCGCTCGGTACAAAAGGAAGTCGTTTTTGCATCGTATAGTTACAGGGGATTTATTTTGAGAATCCCAACCGCAAAAAATCATGGGTAGACCCAGCCGCACCATCCACATCGACCGCAAGACCGAATCGCTTTGGCAGAAAGACGATGCTCTGTGTTTGGTGGGACCAGAGGGACGTGGTTTATTATGAGCTGTTAAAACCTACGGAAACGGTTAATACTAAATATTACCAACAACAATTGACCAATTTGAACCGTTCGCTGCTTGAAAAAAGGCCAGAATACCGAAAGAGGCAACACAAAGTCATTTTTCTTCATGACAATGCTCCATCACATACGGCAAAACCACTTCGTGACACGTTGGAAGCACTCAGCTGGGAAGTTCTACCCCATGCGACTTACTCACCAGACTTGGTTCCTTCCGATTACCACTTGTTTGCATCGATAGGTCACGCAGTTGCTGAGCAGCGCTTTGATTCGTACGAAGATGTGAAAAAATGGCTCGATGAATGATTCGCAGCAAAAGGGGAAGATTTTTACTGGCATGGTATTCACAAATTGCCCGAAAAATGGGAAAAATGTATAATAAGCGATGGAGCATACTTTGAATAAAGCACTTTCTATCATTCTTCCAAATTTAACATGTTTTTTAGAAAAAAAAATCCGCATTTCATACTTGTACACCTGGTATATATATATATATATATATATATATATATATATATATATATATGTATATTTATATATATATATATATATATATATATATATATATATATATATATATATATATATATATACAATATACATACATACGTTGTATAATACATAACACCACTAATATTCAACCTTTTTACTAATCGAATTTGCAGTATAGTATTACCGAAGCTGGTTCTGGAATATCACAGTCTAGATTCCTTTTTCTATGGTGATTTCCGTTTCCGGGCGCTTAAAACTCAATGTTAAAAAAAAATGCGCATAAGTAATTTATAATTTACTTCTGGAAAACTACGATTTTTGATTTTTTTTTCTTAGAAAAGACGTAAATTAATGTGAAAAAAAATTAATTAAATCAAAAAGAAAATGGCTGTAGTGTATTTAAGTTATCAAAACCACAATTTTTCAATTCTTAGTGGTTGTAGTCATAACCGTAGCAATTGTTTAATGAATGGAAATCTAAATGAATAAAAACTAGAATATTAAATTATAAAAAATTCAAAATGTATTTAATTTTAGTTAAAAGGATTACGAAAATAATTTGCAAGAAAAGAACACTGAAAAAAATACAAGAAAATTAAAAATTAAAAAAGTAAGAACGAACATTTTAGTTTTGTATAGATAACAGTGCGTATAAAATAACCGTTTAACAAACACTCAACACATTTCGCTTGATTATCCTCTTGACGTTTCTCGTTGTTTTCTCCTGAGATGAGAATTGTTTCGGTTAAGTTATATAGATTAAGTCAATATTTTAATTTAATGTTAATAAAAAGGGACAATTCCCTAGGTATTTATTGTTAAATATACTTTTCTATATAATAATATAACTCTGGTACTTTGAAAGTCATCGAATTCCTATTAATTAACTTTTTCTATAATGAATATATTTCGCACTCCCCTCACCTACCGGGTGCAAAATCCTTGATGCGCCTCTGGTTACGAAGTTCTCCTTTGTTAATTGTTGTTAAATGTTTCACTCACTTTTGTGTCATTTGAAAATAAAGATTTCCTTTACTTCAAGTTGTTGTCGTTCCGCAAACATTCCGTCCGTCTAAATACACGCAAAGTTGGCCAGAGGCCAATTTATATAAGAGAAGTGCCGGCTCCTTTAGACCGAAAATGTTAGGCAGATTTTAATCGGTATACCTGTTTCAATGGCAATTTTTATTCAAATGTTGAATTTACGTGGGACGCAACTGAAAAACATAATTGAAATATTGTTGTTTCCATTAAAATGAACTAACGGGGAGTCCACGATTTTCAATTAACGACTTTAATTTAATTGTATGATTTAGTAAATCGAGAATATCGCCGGAAATACTAAACTACCCCATTGTTGTTTAGAATTGTTTAATGGAAAGCAAATGACGCGGGGAATTGTTGGATCATTTATCAGCGCTAGTAAAGGGTGTCCCAAAATTCACACAAGAAGTAATTTTGATAGAAAACACAAGTTTTTAATTAAAAATTGTAATTTTTTATTGATTCATAAAGTATACAGTATAGGATTATGTATGGAATAACATGTTGGTTAAATGGCCTCCACGGCTTTGCTGGCACATACGCACTCTTTTGTCGAAATTTTTCATGTTTTGTATAAATGTGGCTGAATTTCGTTGATACAGCGCTTAATTTTCTCCTTTAAGTCGTGGGAGGTCGTGGGCTTGTTGGCATAAACCTTAGACTTTAAAAAACCCCCAAAGAAAAAAGTTCAACGGCGTTAAATCGCATGATCTGGGCGGCCAATTCTGATCACCAAAACGGGATATTACACGACCAGGAAATGACTCATGCAGTAATTGAATTGTTTCTCGGACTGTATGGCATGTGGCACCATCTTGTTGAAACCACATATCGTCCACATCCATATCTTGCAATTTAGACACAAAAAACTGGATTATCATATCGCGATAACGATCACCACTGACTATTATTGCCGGGCCAACCGCATTTTCGAAGAAGAATGGTTCGATGATGCCTCCAGCCCAAAATCCGCACCAAACAGTTGTTTCGCAACAGTCACGTATGGATTTTCTGAACCCCAAATGCGACAATTTTGTCGATTAATGAAGCCATCAAGATGGAACTGTGCCTCATCGCTGAAGATGATTTTCTTCGAAAAATCAGTATCCATTTGTCCCATAATCCATTCAATGAACTCTCTTCGTTGTGCGTGATGAGTAGGCTTCAATTCTTGAGTCAATTGAACTCTGTAAGCATGAAGATGCAAATCTTTCGTGAGAATACGCTGTAGAGAGCTTCTCGAAATGTCCAATTCTTGACCACGGTGCCGAATTGATGTTCCTCGAGTCTCAGCAACACTCTCACGAACTGCTTCAATATTTTGTGTCGAACGACTTGTTGAAAGACGGCCAGATCGTTTAAGGTTACTAATTGGTCCAGTCCCCCTGAATTTTTCAATTAATCTCTTCACAGTTGATGAGGTCAAATGTTATTTCTATTCACGAATTGTTTTACGCTTGTTATTGATTTAAATTTTGGGTATGAATCTGTAAGCGCATAATTAGCATTATCGGCCACAAATTATAAACCTAATAATTGTTCTCTGGAATAACAACACTACTCAAAATTGAACAATTTTTGGAATAGTGATTTATTACTTTTTACTCTTTCATGGACATTTTAATATATTCAGTACATATATTATATATTTAAACTAATTACTCAATAACACTTCGGTGCCAGTTCCACAAAATTGGTGCTGTGTTCTAATGTTGGGGTTACATACACCTGGGTGCTGCAAAAGGTATGTGTTTTTTAAAAAAAATATATTTTAAAGGTTATTTAGTGAATAATACAAAAGAACTGCTATTATATATTTTTATTGTACTTTAAATTATAAGAAAAAAGTTTTTTTAATATGTTTTAATTGTTAACATAATTTTTTTATCGGGTTTAAATGGACCACTGTCGGAAACTATGGTGCCGCCTTGTCTGCAGGTTAACTTCACGAAAAATAATCCAGTTTGCAAAAATAAAAATTAATCTTGTAAAATAATGTAGTAGTTAAAAATTGTCGAACGATTTTTTTTTTTCAAAAATAAAAAATTTACCATTTTTCAAACTTTAGGTTGCTATTTTAGACCAAGAAATTTGTGTTTAATTATTTCTAAAAAATTGTCTATTAGAAAAATTAAAAAAACCTCTCGATATTTTGTAGCAAAACTAATTATTGAGATTAAAAAAAAAAGTGCAAAAGTATTAAAAATTAACTGAGGAATATTGCAGACAATGTGTAGCGGTCGCAATCCGACGCCAGATCACATATAATGCTATAACTTTGTAATGGAATTGAATTTTCTTAAAAAATGTTTTTGAATAATTCTTAGAAGTATAGAGAATAAATATCCGTAAAGAAATCGAATTTTTGAAATTTCGTGGTGTATGTAACCCCTTATATAATATATATATATATATATATATATATATATATATATATATATATATATATATATATATATATATATAGTAAGACCACGGATAATCGAAAACCCCGGATAAACGAATCACAATTTTTTGTTGATTAAATGTGCTGGGTAGGAATGTTAATTAAGAAAAACTGAGTAATATTGCAGACAATGTCTGAAAACAGGTAGCGGTCGCAATCCGACGCCAGGTCACATTTAATGCTATAACTTTGTAATGGAATTGAATTTTCTTAAAAAAATGTTTTTGAATAATTCTTAGAAGTATAGAGAATAAAAATCCGTGAAGAAATCGAATTTTTGAAATTTCGTGGTGTATGTAACTCCTTATATATATATATATATATATATATATATATATATATATATATATATATATATATATATATATATATATATATATATATATATATATATATATATATATATATATATATATATATATATATAGTAGGACCACGGATAATCGAAAACCCCGGATAAACGAATCACAATTTTTTGTTGATTAAGTGTGTTGGGTAGGAATGTTAATTAAGAAAAACTGGGTAGAAGATTTTTTTTAATAAGAAACAAACATTTTACTTTATAATTAATTTTCAATATGTACACAAATGTCCATAATACATATGCATGAAAAAATCGGTAATTTTTTATTAGATTTCTTTTATAATATATGTTCTCATGGTACGTAACGCGATGATTCTTCTATAATCGGCGTTCTCCTATTCAAAATAACTTAACAGAAGTTCCGTCGCCTTTAACTCTTGGTTGCGTTTTAATTTTCTTCTTTTCCAAAACAATAAACCAATCTTCGTTGTCATCACTCTCGTTTCCATGGTCAATCTGCGAAGAGGTCGATGGCCCGTTTTTCCTGTGAATATCTGCTATTTCGATTTCTGTTAGTTTTTCGTAACCCTCTTCGTTCATGTCACTTTCCAGCCAATTTATCATATCATCCCTGTCAACTTGGATAAAATCCGGGAGAGCTTTAGTGATGTCGAGATACGAGTCAGTTTCAGTATCTTCTGAGGTTTGCTGGATTAAATCTTTTTGTTCTAATATTTTCGCCCATGTTTTTTTAATGTTGTAGGGGGTAAATTTACCAAGGCATCACACCCAAAAAAATAGCGTCTTTCTTTTATGGACTCGGTGCTACTATTTTCGTCGAGTAAAAATCGAAGGAATATTTTTTTATATCTTAGTTTTAAACTTGATATTACCCATTGATCCATCGGCTGGATTAGTGACGTTACGTTCGCTGGAAGATAAGAACGAAAATTTGTCCATCTTCGGTGGCCAAAATTGATTCAGCTGGTTGGGACGGAGTATTATCGAGCAATAAAACAGTTCTAAGGGGTAGGTAGATCTTTCTCTTTTAAGTGTTGACATACTGAAGGTACAAATTTGTCTTTAAACCACGACGTAAAAATTGCTTGATTCACCCAAGCTTTTGGATGATTATAATAATCGCAAGGAAGTCTTCTAATTTCGGTTCCTTCAAACGATCGAGGTTTTTTTGCCTTCCCTATAACAATTAATTTTAACTTGTGTTCTTCTGAAGCATTAGAACAAGTCATAATTGTGGGTCTTTCTTTACTGGATTTGTGACCAGGAGCAGATTTTTCGGACCGAGCTGCTAGGATTTTTGAAGGAAGCATTTTCAAAATAGTCCTGATTCATCCGCATTATAAATCTGATCGGGTGTTAATTTAAATTTAGTAACCAAGAAGTTAAATTGGTGGGGGTGGGGGGGGGTGTTGGATTTTCAATAAATAATGTGGGTATTTTTGTGTAACCGTCTTTCCTCCATTAGTCTCAAAATGTCATCTGTCATCCATTCCTTCCTCTTATGTATTTGTACCATAGTTTTTTACTTTTTAGCCACCTTGTTATTTCACTTAACTTTTCTATTTCAGATTCTATGTCTTCGTTTAGCTTTGTGTCTCGGAGTTCTTAATAAGATCTTTTTTAATTACATTTGTTACATTTTCGTTTTTAAGTTGTCGCACATCGTATATGTTATCCTGTTTTCTTTTTAACTTTTTTAAGATAATTCTTAGAACCCCGACCAGGGCATTGTGATTCAAGTTTACATTAGCACTGGAATATGTTTTGACAGATACAACACTATTTCTAAAATGTTTATTCACTAGAATATAGTTTCTTTGATTTCTTGTGATATGGTCTGGTGAGTCTAGTGGGGACTTCCATGTATATATTCTTCGTGGTGGTAGGTTGAAGAAGGTGTTAGTGTTAGAACATAATCTTTCTTCACTGAAAATGTTTAGTCGTTCGTCTCTGTTGTTTCTGTCACCGAGACCATATGGTCCTACGGAAGTTTCTGACTTACCTCTTATAATCGTAACATTGAAATCTCCCATTATGACTGTCAAGTCTCGTTTTGGTATTGTTTTTAAGACTTCTGTTATTTGCTGTTAAAATTGTCCGACCTCTTCATCCTGTTTATCTGCAGTGGGAACATCTATTTGTATGACGTTAAGAGTAACAGGTTTCGTTCTTATTTGGAGAAGCATTATTCTGTCTGAAACAGGTTTAAAATTTTTGACGCATTTGTCTATATATATATATATATATATATATATATATATATATATATATATATATATATATAGTTTGTTTATAGATCTGGCTAGACTGCTAAGACTCTCACCTTGAATGTCCAACTGCCTAATACCGTGTCTTTTTTTAAACTTGTTAAGCCATCCATGGAAAGCGGAGAATGGCTTCTCAATTTTTAAATTTTCATGAAACCATAATGCTTTTTCACTCACCGTTGGCCGGGAAATAGGAATTCCCTCCGCGCGTTTTTGCATGAACCATTGATACAACGCTCGATCGACGTAATGTAGAGGTCTTCATTGTTTTCCGAGAAGAACACGTCGTTTGGGCCGACGACGACACGAAGTAGGAAATACCTTTTTTCTTCTTCACCATATCGCGAACAGTTTGCCTGCCAACTCCGAATTCAGCATACAATTTTTTTATACTTTCACCTTTTTTCAGCTCGGTTTATTATAACTAATTTTTGTTCAATTGTTAACACGACACTTTTTTTTTGTTGCGACATTTTGATTGTTTTAGGATGGAGAGCAAAGCACAACTGAGTAAATAATTTTCAGTAGACAGTGGGAGTTTTATTGAAATGACTTTAATATTACCGATCTTGAAATATGAATTGAACTGTGGTAGTTTCCCAAAACATCTCATTCTCCCGATACCAGCTTGCCGTGTTTTTTCCATTCTTTATAATAGACACATATTTTTAAATACATAACAGTGATAAGTGTTAAAAATAATCTAAATATGTAATATGAATTTTATTCATTTTTTTAATAAAAATAATACATAATTAAATCTAAATAGTGTCAAAAAACACTTAAAAATCGGCCACTCGGGACCCCTGTGAATTGGAACCCCGAATAATAGAGCACCGGATAACGGAGGTCCCACTGTATATTATATATATATATATATATATATATATATATATATATATATATATATATATATATACAAACTCCTAGACAAAATTAACGCAACAATCTGAAAATTAATTTATCTTTTTTTTATGTCAGTTTTAAAGTTTATCGAGTATTTGAATAGTAGGCTATGCATATTTTGTTTCGTTGTTCATGACAAAAATCAAAACAATTCGTTTAGATTTACAGTTTTAAAGAATTTTTTAGAAGATAAACAATTTTCTGTAATAATGCGATAGATTTTCTATAAAAGTAAGCTTATAAATTGTTCCCTTTTTCAAAGTAATACATTTTTGTGGTAGACTGTTTTATTTTTTGACCCCGAAGAATTAGAAAAATGATTCGAACAAGGAATTTAGCTGAACACGAGGTAGTGCGAGCCTCAGTTTTATTGGACGAGGGATATTGTCATAGTTATGTTGCCAATTTGTTAGGCGAAATCGTATGGTAAGACGCTTGAATGAAGTAGGAACTTATTCTAGAAGGCTAGGGCAAGGGCGAAAACGATGCACTAGCGACCTAGATGAACGTTTTATAAGACAATATGCTTTAAGAAACAGGACTGTCACTAGTTCTATAATAAGAAACGAACTCGAAGCTGTTCGCAATGTCACAATTTCTTCTAAAACACTTAGAAGACGGTTAAATGAAGCTGGATTAAACAGTAGGAGTCCAGCCACTGCGCCCTTGCTTACTAGACAGAACAGAGTTGCCAGGTTACGTTTTGCTCGAAATCACGAAAACTGGTCTGTGGATGATTGGAAACAAGTTTTCTTCACAGATGAAACTAGGATTAGTCTAAAACATCTAGATGGTCGTGAGCGAGTATGGCGAAGACCAGGAGAGAGGTTTGCTCCTTGCAATATCTCTGCAAGGATTCCATTCGGCGGTGGCTCTGTTATGTTTTGGGGTGGCATCTGCTTTGATGCTCGCACAGAGTTAATTCCTGCCCGTACGAGATCCATGAATGCTGACGACTATGTTGAGAATATTGTAATAGAACATGTGATGCCTTTCGGTCATTTTGTGGGGCCCAATTTCCTGTTTATGCAAGACAACGCTCGACCTCACGTGGCTAGGGAGGTACTCGATTACCTTAATCAAGTTGATATACCGATTATGCAATGGCCACCAAAAAGCCCGGATTTGAATCCGATAGAACATGTATGGGATCACCTTAAGAAAAATGTGAAACGTCATATACCTGCGCCTAGAAACCTGAGGAAACTTGAAAATGCAGTTATCACAGAATGGGAGCAAATTCCTCAAGATTTTATCCAAAATTTAATTAGAAGCATGCCTAGGCGCATAAACGCTGTCATCCGAAGTAGAGGAGGCAACACACGCTACTAGTGTCCCAGTTATACCATTAATTTTGCTACTAGTGTCCCAGTTTATTTTTTCATTATTACATAATTTCAACGATTTATATATATATATATATATATATTTATATATATTTATATATATATATATATATATATATATATATATATATATATATATATTATATATATATATATATATATATATATATATATATATATATATATATATATATATTTATATATATATATATATATATATATATATATATATATATATATATATATATTTATATATATTTATATATATATATATATATATATATATATATATATATATATATATATATATATTATATATATATATATATATATATATATATATATATATATATATATATATATATATATATATATATATATATTTATATTCAAAGGCCAAAATATCAAATTTTCCACACGCATTTGTAATACCAACCTCTCTTTTCTAAACTCAAATACCCAATTCCCCTGCTTAAAAATCCGGTCTAGTTTATAAGATTCCTTGCCTAGACTGTAACATGGCATACATCGGGCAAACTTCCAGGTCCCTGAAAGGCAGAATTACTTCACATAAGAGTGACTGTCGTCGCAATATCCAATCTTGTGCTCTTTCTAATCATTTTACCAGTTAGGACCACAGAATCAACCTCGAATCCCCTGTCATAATTTACTATGAAAATAATTACCACAAGAGAAGGTTCCTAGAAACGGTGGCGATTCATAACTTTCCAAATTCGATGAATGTAAGATCTGATATCGAGGACCCTAGCAGTGTTTATTCCTATCTTCTACACTTGTCCAACACTTAAGACAATCGTTCATGCACCTTGTCCCCCCCCACACCCCCTAGTTAATATATCTATTACTATGTCTCTTCTGTCACATATTGCTCCCGTTCTGAGCTCTCATAACACCTCCCCTCCTTTTGAGTTTTCCAATGGCTGGGTTTATCAATACCCTTCTTAACGAAGCCTACGTCAAAATCGGTACCAGGTGTATCACTCCCACATTGGATGTATTATTATTGCCTCTAAGGCGATCCCTGAGACATTGGTTTATTCTACCCCTCTCCCAAAATGGTTCGCCCCTTACGACTGTATGAAGTGAATTCCCCTCGTATTTGATTCAATAACTACTACTGTTTTGCATTTTTGAGCCAACCTTTCTAAACAAAATAAATATTCCTTTACCCTCAGTGACGTCACCACGAACATAACCTACCTTTAGTTTGTACTTTTCTTGTCCCTTTGGTTACGGCGTGCATCTTTTGAAAATGTAAATCAATAATCATCCATATGAGTTTGCTGATTTGTCCGGCGATTCCGATGAAAATTCAATGTTCTTTAGTTTAATACTCATGTATTGTAAGTAGTTTTTAGTTAGTTAAGTTTTTTTTAGCTTAATTTTTCATTATGTTATATTCTTTGTAATTATATAGCATAGTTTTTAACAGTCATATTTAATATGCATTTTGTACTGAAGATGAGTTTTCTAACACACACCACTGCTTCCAGAAACATGTCTTTGAAGAAGATAATAAACATTATCGAAAGCTTGACATTAAACACCAAGAGTTTAATTTATACATCCTAGGCCTCCATTTGGACCGCATCCCCAACAAAGTTTGATAATTTCTAGTCCACAAATCGGTCAAGATTTATCTCCTGTATATATATATATATATATATATATATATATATATATATATATATATATATATATATATATATATATATATATATATATATATATACAGTCCCTGGCCAAATTATTAGAGTTTTTATGCAATAATGGTATATTTAAACTACAATATTATTGATTTTTATTTAAAAGAATTGTTGTAGACTACATATTTGTATTTATTTTTAACATATGGCAACACTGTGTTGACAAAGTGATACATGAACGTAAACAAGTACAAACCTGTATCAGTCGCGATCGGAATCGAGTCAGGTACGGACGTGTTTCTGTGGCTTTATGGACTGTAATTGTTTGTTTAACAGTTTTTATACTACTCAGTTATTAGTTTATTTTGTATGCAGTGTTTTAAAAAAGTAATTGGACTATTTTCATTATGGGTAGAAAAGGCGATCTTTCACCACGTAAAAAAGCTGAAGTGAAGGCCCTTGTGATTGCGAAAACATTTATAAACCGAGAAATATCACGAAGATTGGAGGTTTCTGAAGCTAGTGTACGACGCATAAAAAAGAAAATTGAGTCAGGGAAGGAATTAAGCCCGAAAAGAAAGAAAAGATGCGGTAGAAAACCAATTTTCACTCCACGGTCAGAGAGATGTTTGAAGAAAATTTGTGTAGAAAACAGATTTGCTACCACAAAGGTAATAAAATTACAACTCCAGGATGCTAGCGTAAATGCTTCTGAGCGCACTGTTCGAAGAAAATTGAAAGAATTAGATTTTAAGGCCTGTCGCCCCGCCAGGAAGCCCAAGTTAACAGCTGCAATGAAAGCAAAGCGCCTGAAGTGGGCCAAACAATGGCAAGACAAAGATGTGGACTTCTGGAGATCGGTAAGATACAGCAATTTAATCAATAATTGATACATTATTATCATTTTCAGTTAAATAAAGCAAATAAACATGGAAGTTTATATATTTTTCCTATTTTTGACAGGTCTGCTTCAGTGACGAAAGCGCATTCGAAATTTTGCAGAATAAAGCTCAGTATGTGCGTCGTCGTCATGGAGAAAAGTTTCATTCTGATTGTGTCGTCCCGACGGTTAAACATCCCAACAAAGTGATGATTTGGTCAGTCATCAGCGGCAAGGGCACTGGACGTCTGTACGTCGTCAAAAGAGTAATGAGGCAAGATCAGTACAAAGAAGTATTACAAAATCGGTTGATTCCGCAGCTCAGAGAATGGTTTCCAAATGGGGAAACATTCACTTTCATGCAAGATGGAGTTCCCTGCCACACTGCTCGGTCTGTTAAAGCTTTTTTGGCAGAAAAAAATATCCCTCTGTTGGATTGGCCCCATTGAAAATGTGTGGGAGCTGATGAAAAGAGAAGTGGCTAAAGATGTGATTACCAACAAAACCCAGCTCCTAGAAAAGATTATTCATGTGTGGAATCATCATCCTCAAATGCAGGAGACAGTACAATCTTGCATTGATAGCATGCCGCGCAGAATTAAAGCTTTGATAGCGGCTAAAGGTGGCTCAACTAAATATTGACGTTTACTAACATTAATTTCACTTTTCTGTAAAACTTAATAAACTTATGCTTTTCTAAATTAATGCTGTTTTATTTATGTCAAATAAATAGGTAATTGATTGGATAATATAAAAATAAAAAACAAATCAATTTAAAATAATAAAACGGTACAATATCACTCGGTAATTAATATTTTATATGAAATCTTGCAGTGCGTCTAATAATTTGGCCAGGGACTGTGTATATATATATATATATATATATATATATATATATATATATATATATATATATATATATATATATATATATATATATATATATATACCATATATATTAAAAATGTTTTTGAAAAGAAATATGTACTATTTTCGAGGTGTCTAAAATAAACAAAAAAAAGAAACATAGTGATATTTCAAAATTCGTTTTTGTAATGTGGGAATTAAGGAATACATATTATTCGTATTTTCTTTCATTGATAAACAATATGCCAAAAACGATTTGTACCATCACAAAAAAATCAGCTATGGATTTCCACAAATTTAACTTTTCGATTTGTGAATCGATGAATTTTTTACAGATCAACAGTATTCTCCTAGCAGCTCCGCTATCTTGAAAGTTGAAGCGGAGGAGAAAAAATCAATTTTCAACGACATTTTGGATCGTGATCCTTTACAGGTTTTTGACAAGCTGCTGACCAAAAAATTCCCTTTGTCAGCTCTGTGGTTTCCTAGAAACATCTTTAATAACTGCATTTAATGACAACCATGCAACTAGTTCTTCGTTATGAAGCTTCTGGTGCAAAATTCGGTCATTTATAAGCTGTCGTATTTATGGTTCGACAGAAATTCCCCCTTTAGGCTTTATCTCACTTAGTTCCGTAAAAATAGACTTTAGGTACCAAAATACTTTTGCGTTTCTTCAGTCACCTTGCCAAATTTTTAATTAAGCCCACTTTCATATGTAGGAGAGGAAGAATTACATTTTCATAATCATTCAGTATCGAATATTTTCCACAGACCAGCTTTTTTGGCAATTTGTTATCAAGTAATGTTTATTAGTCGCCCTTCTATTTTGTAAGTAAAGAAAGCAGGAATATTATGTAAATCCGCCCTGTAGTCCCAATTAATATTGCTATTACTTTTAAGTCCTTCGCCTGCAGGTCGCTGGGTGGATTGAGTAGCTTAGTGGCCTGTTACCGGTCCCAGGGGGTTCCCAGATCAGGCTAGAAACCTACTTAGGATAAAATACCAAGAACGCTCACAGAATGAGAGCCCTGCCTCGGAATAGGATGGATTTAACGATGACGACACATGCAAGGACAAGGTTAAGAAACTGGAATGGACGGGATGTAATGAGACTCGCAACTCGGAATATAAAATCTATAAATGGGAGAGACCAGGAATTGGAAAAAGAAATCAGACAACACAAAATAGACATATGCCCCTTACAAGAAATTAAAAAGAAGGGGAAAGAACAAATTATATTAGTAGAATATATCCTGCTTTACAGTGGTGTGGCGAAAGACCAGCGGGCAAAGGAAGGAGTAGCCCTAATAATTAAGAAGAAATACATAAACTACATAATGGAGTGTCAGTACATATCGGAGAGAATAGTAATGGTTAAACTAAGAATGAACAACAAAAAGACAAACGTATTGGGAATTTATGCACCTGAAAATTGTAAACCAAAAAAAGACAGGGAACAGTTTTATGAAGAACTCCAAAAAATATACTAAAAATAATGGGTGACTATAGGGCAAGAGTTGGAAATGAGGCAATACCAGGAGTTGAACAGAGATTTAATGAAACATAAAAAATGATAACGGGGAGCTTATGATAAATGCTGTGTTAATATTTTCTTGTTTCTTGAGAAAATTAAATATTAACATAGCATTTAAAACATCCAACACACTTGGCAAATTGATAAAAAATAACAAAACTAAAAACAGATAGAGACAATAGATCTGGAGTATACAAATTAAATTGTGGATATTGCTCAAAAACATATATAGACCAAGCAGGAAGAAGTTTTTCAAACAGAATAAAAGCACATGCTTCATTATACATCAATAGAAAAAATAACTCAAATTACGCAAATCATTTAATTAAAAATAACCACCAATTCAACTCAAGCTTTGAAATATTACATACTTGCACAAAGGGCCTGAAACTTAATTATCTAGAATCTTTAGAAATAAACAAATTGAAAAATTCAGATTCCTTAATAAATGCACAATTAGTCTTAAATAATTCACCATTCACCATCTATTTTGATTATTTTATTACCTGCCATAAATTGTGAACCAATCATTTATTATAGTAATTTTATCCTTATTTTGTAACAAACCATCTGAAGAAGATGTACAACGAAATATGTCATGGTGTTAAAAATAAAAAAATTTAGTGGAAATTTAAGTAGTGGTTTTACTTCTTGCAAAACTTCTATATATAATAATAGAATTTTATTTGGTATAAAATCAACCGCTTGGTTTAATACATTTTCTTTACCACCACTTGTGAAGAATTAACGTAACCATTTTCGAGAAGCACTGCTGCAAGCGTTGACTCTGTATGAAATTTGTAATTCATTTATTCAGAGTTCTATATTTGAATAAAAGGTGGACATATGCTTATTTATCATTCCTTGAGTTCATATATACTTTAGCAGACGGTCCTAGTAGGTCCCATTCTTACAGTCTGGATTCAAGAAGGTCAGCTTGTTTCATCAATAAATTTAAATCAGTGGTCCGTTTAAAGAATATGTAGAAGGTTTATATTCGGACCGCTACACAAAATTCCAGGTGTTACACTTTGTTTTGTGATCGACACTGGTATAGTCATGAGAAATTGGTTTTGCCACAGAAGCTACACGTAGATACTATCTTTTGCCCTGAATATAACTAGGCAAAAACAACTATCATCATAGCGATTTTTAGGCTCACACCAAATTATCAGTGCCGCAAATGGCATAGACGTTTTATTGCCATATAACGATGATCTAAGCTTAATACGATACACTCAAAAAAGACCATATCTTATGAATATTAATTTTATATTGGAAAAAGAAAAGCTTTATGCTTATGGCATCAGAAGTAAGATGCAGGACCTGTTGTCTTCATATTGTAAGGTGTGAAAAAGTGTTCTCAGTTTGTACCCTGTGAGAAGTTGTTTGTCCCACGCTTGAGCGCAATTTTGTAACATTGGAACTTGCCCGCACGTTGTGGTGTCATTTTGTAGCCTATGAAAAAGTGTTTAATTGCGCCCCACGTACACTGCGTCATTTTGTACCGTTTGAATATTGGACGCCCCAAGCTTGAGCACAATTTTCTTGCAGCCCCACTTTAATTTCTGATAATGAATTGAGTGAAACCTGATTTTAAAGGAACTAAAGAAATTAAAGAAACACTAGCTCAGTTTTCTTTGGTAGAGAGATATGGGTAAGAGATATTTGTCTTACGTCTTTTTGGAATTATTTTCTATTTTTTTAAAAAGCCTCAGTTGTACAAGTTTTTTGGGCACCACTCATTTTAAAATAGAAAGGATTTAACTTCAGCTAAAAAAATGAGAAAAAACTGAAGTGTTTTATGGATATTACTAAAAAGAATTAGTCTAGTACAACTTATCCTGAAAAGAAAAATAAGTATTCAGTGAGACACTAGCTTTAATCAACAAAAAGAAAATTTATTCATGTTTTAAAATGAAAAGTTCTAACCTTTACAGTTTTACCTAACTAACAAATTCTAGCCTAACTAGTAGTTGTTACATTAAAATTTTAGACTATTATAACCCCCGAAGACGAGAAATCGTGCTTTACACTTCACTTTTTAGTCTGTTTTACATTGCAGTTAAGGCACTACTCTCGAATAAGTCTATTGAAGGGAGTTTTGTTGACTTACTGTTTTTTATTCCTGCTGTGATCGACTACGCCCGATTTCACACTTTTTCTTAACAAACACTTAGAAAGCCCACTACGGCTTTTATTGAAGAAACTGGTACTTTTACTTAGCGGCTCTGGTGAAAATTAGCCTACTTCGGCTAGATGGAAAATAGCCTCTCGGCTAGACGGTACTGCCTGGCTGCGGCTAGATGGAAAACAGCCCGGCAGCGGCTTGATGGTACTGCCTGGTTGCGGCTAGATGGAAAACAACCTTTTTTCAAGCTCTGCGGAGCCTTAAATAATCGTGCGACTTTTGCCTGTAATATCACGACGCTCCAATCAAAACTGCGGATCAAACATTTCACCAATCGCGGCGTAGCGAGAGGTTCGGTCAGGAACCCGCAAAACACCGTATATACCGAACGTCTTGGAACTTCTGTTTAATATACCGTTCGGTACAAAAATGAAAATAAGTACAATTTGAAATGGAAAAATCAGTAACATTACTTGGTCTTAAAATCTAGGAAAAAATGAATGTTACATTTACCCCCTTCCAAAAAGAAATAGACTACACTAGTCTATTAAACTTAGGCTACTTATGAAAAGGTACAAAGTGGTACACTATCACTTAATACTAAGGTCAGAACTTAAAACAAAATTACAAACTTCGGACCTTACTACTAGACTTAATTCAATTAAGCACTAATATTAAGTACAATGAAAACCAAATGAAAATCTTTGCATGTACACAAGAATCTTATAACTAGACTTAACTTAATTAAGCACTAAGGTTAAGTACATCAAAAAGCAAATAAAAATCCTTGCATGAACATAAGAAATACCTGTTCAAAGTAACAATCGCGGTCTTCTTATATAAAAGAATCAGCTCTATTATCGTTACCAAAACAAAAAAATATAACTTTGTCTAGACTCTTGCCTAAATCAAAAAAAGTGAACTGAAATAAAATATGAACACCCCCCTTAAAATATTTTAAGGATTGTCTGAAAATTTTCTATTTCAGCAAAAGAAATTTATAAAAATTCTTACATAAAGAAAAACAAAAAAAAAATAAATGATTCTAGTGCAAACACTTACACTAAAAGGAAAAGTCTTGTCAGACCATTTGGCACTAGGCCAAAAAAAAAAAATATCTGGATAAATATCCAGACAAACGCTCGGGAAAAATCGCCATCCATGCTCTAGCTCACCGCTAAGAGAACATTCTAAATCTAGTATCACTACTAGTCGCACTCGGAAAATAATCGCACTCTATCGCGCAATGTCGACGTCCTAAGACATCTAGACATGTTAAAATCGCCAGGGAAAACGCTATATCGCGCAATGTCGACGTCCTGAGACATCCAGACATGCAAAAATCGCCAGGGGAAAACGCTCTGGTTAATCGCCAGAAAACACGTCAGCTCATCGCCAACAAAACACTCTGGTATCGCCAGAAAAAACCTCGGCTCCTCGCCAAGAAAACACTCTGGTATATCGCCAGAAAAAACTCGGCTCCTCGCCAAGAAAACACTCTGGTATATCGCCAGAAAAAACCTCGGCTCCTCGCCAAGAAAACACTCTGTAAGTAGTCCTCGACTACACAAAGTCTGCGTTCTAAAAGAACAATCTCGCCTTTAACATAGTGAGCAGCTATAAAAGCTAACAATATCACTATAGGCACAGTGAATAGCTATAAAAGCTAAAATTCACCCTAAACACAGTGAATAGCTATAAAAGCTAAAATTCACCAAACTGAATGATCCTGCTTCAAAAAGCAATGTTCACTAAGAACAGAATGATTAGTCCGCGCGCAACTAACATTCAAGGAAACATTCCCATCATAACTATATGAGACAGCAAGTCTCGAAATAGGACCTCCCTAAAGTCATAATCCTATATAGGAGTCCATAAGCAAAACGACTCAAAATCTCGCATTTTGAGCACATGCCCTCAGGCAACCAACATACACCGAAATATGTACAGAAATATATACAGAAATATGTACAGAAATACATACAGGAGTTCAAATCCCAAACTCTTGGTTATGATTACTCCATACTGAGCTTGGTGAAAGCTCTTAGCAAAAGCTAATCAAATCTTCGGCACATCGCACCAAAGTGACAAATCTGCCTAGAAACATGAGCCAAAAAAAAACGCCCTCCATCATTCTTCAGGGTGGCTACACAGAGATATAAAATTTAACCAGCATTGCGCCTCTTCAAGTTGCATGAAGAACCCTCGTGTACTGGTCTCGCCCTGGAACAACAACGAAAAAACATTCAATCCATCCCACATAACAGGAGACAAACACCTCACCACGATATGCTGAATGGTGGAGACAATAAAATACGGAAATGGTGACCCTGGAGTCCACCAACAAAAGGGAGTAGATTATAGCATCCACTAAACTAAAACGGTGTCTACCACACCACCATAAGTCAAAAAAAAAATTTAATCAATAGGGTGTTCCGAAACACACTACTGCCAACAGCCTGTCACCACTAATAGGCTAATTGGAGCTGAGGTCGACTACAGTAGCTAGGCTCTCCTTTGGTTCAAATAGAAATAACCATTGGGTAACAAAACCCCTAAAGCTCCCAAAGGTCAAACGTTCACCCCCCATAGACTACCCTTCCAATCAGTCTGTTCCTCAGGAAGACTAACTCCCTGCCAAACGTCGTAACGGCATCTGTTAGCACCCGGTGCATCACAGCCTGTAAAAACAATTCACTCATGGGATACAACCTAAAAGGTTTACAAGGTTGACTTAACCAAGCTTCTTACGGAAATTTCCAAAAAACGAAACTGAGCTTGAAAAGCTACAGGGAGCAAAAATTGCTCAATTTTTCGGTGGCAACGCAACAAAACTTTTGAAGATGACAAGAGCTTTTCCAGCTTAATCAGAAACAAGAAGAAAACATCGTTGACAGCTAAAATATTCGATCATGGTGTTAATCGTCTCCCTAGACAATAGCCTCTAGAAGAAACTGCTACAGGTATCAGGCATAACCGTTTTCTGTCAGCCCAAACTTCTAGATTACCTCTTGGAAATCTAAAAATTCGGTTAGGAATCTTCCTTCACTGCGCTTAGCCTCTCTTGACAAGGTTCTCATCTCGGTATCAGATTTTGATCATTTCTTTGTGAAACGACTGTCTTACTCTGCTCTCATCTCTTGTAAATGATCAGCCTTTAGTTCTCCTGCAGGACTTCAATTTCCTATCAATCTGATAGTATACCGAAAAAACTCATCAGACGCCTATGAGTCTATGCAAAAAAAATTTTTTAAAAAAATTAGTGACTCAAAGGTAACGTTTAAACGGCCCTGAAAAAAATAGAAAATACCCTCAGTTTGTCAATTCAGAAGAAGATCTAAACCAAAATAATCCAAGTCTTAGACTTACAGGATAAACCAAAATCAATTTACTCTTAATTGCACCCAACATATACAATTAAGGTAATAAAAATACACCCACTCGGGTAACAAACTTTGAAATTGCTCATAAAAAAATTTTTGACTCAACATCACACTACACGAGCTACATCTTGCGCTTGTCCTAACTCAAGATCACCTTGGATTGCCTCTAATCAAAATTTCGCTTCCAAGTGTCAAGAACTGGATATTATTTGGGGTCATAAGCAAATCAAATCCCGCGACCACCGACATACCAGTCTTATGATATCCTGAGTGTGACTCTTTCGCAAGCTCGCAACAGCTGAGTCGATGCTAAACATCAACTACAATCAACCTAAGTTTGGATATGATCAGTACCCAAAACCTTAGCAAAAACTATAAAAGTAAGCTATCCTCAGCTCAACTTTTACAACAGTCAAAAAAAACGAGGTCGTCACCTCTACAGAGCAACATCAAAAAAAATAAAGTAAAGCAATTAAGATAATGTAAATATAAATTATTCTTCTTCTGACAAACTTTCATTAGGGTTAGGTTCATTGAATGGTTTTAAGTCTTTAATATGCCATCGTCCTATTTTAGTCCCATCTAAATTAACTAAACCATAAACTAAATCTGAAATCTTTTCTCTAATCACGCAATGCACATACTTAGGTACCAACTTAGATGTGAATTTATCTGCTGCACTGGAAAGAATTTTATTTTTTCGCCAAACGTGATCACCTATATTAAAGGCAAAATCCCTTTTCCTAAGATTGTAAGACTTACTGTTCCGTTCATAAGCCTTATGTATCCTACTACGCACGTCGGTGAAAATATCTTTTAGACCCTTTAGATTTTCGGCGTACGCACCCCTGTTACCCGGAATTATTTCGCTGTCAACATTGACATCCAAATCTAAGTTTTTATAATATGATCCAGATAGAGGTATATGTCTGCCGTAAACTAAGAAAGACGGTGTGAACCCTGTTACTTCGTGTCTTGTGGTATTTATCGCTTGTTGGATTTTGGAAATATTGCTATCCCAAGTGTCATGTGAATCCACGTAACTTCTTAAAGCGGTCCCGACAGTTCGGTTATTACGTTCCACAAAATTACATTGGGGAGAGTACACGGGATTAAAACGGATGTTAAAACCATAAGTTTCACTTAAGCTCTTAAAACTTTTAGAGGTAAACTGGGTACCGTTATCGCATATTAAGAGCGATGGAACACCGTGGATTAGAAAGACATTATTTTCCAAAATTCTCTCTATATATCCAGCTTTAGAGCTTTTCAAAGGAAATAGCATGGTATACTTTGTAAACCAGCAAGAAATTGCGAAAAGTCATTTATTTCCGTGTTTTGAACGTGGGAATGGACCTACTAGATCAGCTGCTACGACTTGAAAAGGGTAATTAACCGTTTTCTCTTTTCCCATTTGTCCCATATGTAGTGTATTTGGTCGAGATTTCTGCGCTCCACATATTTCACAAGTCCTCACAAACTTGAAGATATCAAAACGCATTTTAAACGCATGTTGTCTCAGCCTAATCGCCCAACGCGCTAGTTTGCCACTAGGGTTTTTTAATAGAATTAAGCCACAATAAACTATAATCTGTTATGACCGTGAAAGGAACACCTTCTATGTAAGGTCGAAACTTTTCGATGTTAAAGAGTACTGCTAAACATTCTTTTTCAACAACCGAATAGTTACGTTCAGCCTTTGACAAAGTTCTACTGGCATACGCTATCACTCTTTCCTCACCATTGATTTTCTGTGTTAGGACGCCCCCTAAACCGGTATTAGAAGCATCACTAGAAATATAAAACTGTTGGGAAAAATCTGGTTGGGATAAAATTGGAGCTGAAACCAATAGCTCTTTAATCTTTATAAAAGATTCTTCGGCTGCCTTTGTCCAATCTATCGATTGTCCTTTTTTTCGTCCTTTCAAAAGATCATTAATAGGCGACAACAAGGTAGAAAAATTCTCGATAAAACGTCTGTACCATGAACACATTCCTACGAAGCGCTTAACTTCTGTAGTATTAGTAGGTCTCGCATAATTAACCATGCTTGCTACTTTATCCGGATCGGTACGCAAGGAATTTGAGCCTACAATATAGCCTAAAAACTTTAGAGAAGTTTTGAAAAAATCACATTTGCTCAAATTTATCGTCAGTCCGGCCTCTTTCAATTTATCTTTTACTTCTTTAAGTAAGCGAATATGCGATTCGAAGTCTTCCGATGTTACTAAAATATCATCGAGATAGGTAAAAATATGTGGCTCATATTTCGGACCAAATATAGCGTCCACTAAACGTTGCTGAGTTTGAGCAGCGTTCTTTAGACCAAACGGCATAGTGACGAACTGAAATAGACCTCGGCCTACTACTGCAAAAGCGGTCTTTTCCTTAGAGGATTTGTCCAAAGGAATTTGCCAGAAAGCCTTTCTAAGGTCTATCGAAGATACATACTTAGCATTCCTGAGTGATGTCAAAATTCTGTCGATGCTCGGTAATGGATAGTTATCAAATTTGCTGACCTCGTTGAGCTTTCTACCGTCAAAGCATAGACGATATCACTCCGAGTTTCAACATTTCGTCTAACTCCTTACAAAATTCTGTCGATGTTCGGTAATGGATAGTTATCAAATTTGCTGACCTCGTTGAGCTTTCTTCCGTCAAAGCATAGACGATTTCACTCCGAGTTTCAACATTTCGTCTAACTCCTTATTCAATACTTTTGACATGTTCGGAGACATGGCGATGGGCCTTGTCTTTACAGGATTGGCATCAGCCGTATCTATAGACATGGTGATTTTATTCGTTCGGCCTAACCTATCTTTACTACTTATTTCATTGAAAGAGCTTATTACGTTTTTTCTGCGTTTAAGCGTTCCGTCCGCGAGAGATCATCTAGGGTACATAGACGCGAGAAAAGGTTTTCAAAAGAACTTTCTGAATAACAATCTTTAAAACTTGTATGATAATTGACTTCTAGGGACTGTGGATACCACGAATTATCTTTAAAATTTACAAAAATTCCGAATTTTAGTGCAAAATCACATCCTAAAACCAAAGTATGTGATAGAGAAGGTACTACTAGTGCAGAGATTACTAAAACAATGACCATTGCAGACTAGCGGCAACTCAACCGTACCTAAAACTTTTAGACGGCTGCCATCTGCAGTGGTAACACTTCTATTTTTGACATGGCATATTTTTATACTTAAACGACTTAAAATTTTAATACCATTCTGACCTACAACGGAGGCATTTGCACCAGAGTCAAGTAAAGCCGAGAAATGGGCACCTAATAGATTTATCTCTATATGCGGTCTATTATCTAAATATTTATGCACGAATAAAGGAGACATGTGACCATTTGGAGAAGCAGGAGTTTTAACTTGAGGAGAATTTTTATTAGACTTAAAAAAATCAGAAACTTTTTGTAACTATTAAGTCCAATCTGATCTATTGGAATATTTCTTTACTTAAGATCCTCTTTAGAATCTTTCTTTTATCCGCGACCGGACGTTCTGAGAAAGTACGACGGATTTTCAGTTCATAGTCTAATTCATATTCCAGTAGGTGATTGACTTTATAATTGAAGGCTTCCATGATAAATGAATAAAATTTAAAAGAATTGTTTAAAAAATCGTAAAAATATTTCTCCTGTGCTCCCAATAGTCAAAATAAAAAATATGTAAAGGCACTTAAAATATGTAAACTTCTTTACTAAACATTAAAAAAAATTTTCGACAATTTCAAAAAAAATTTCTAAGTATCGCCTTGTATTAAAATTCCTTTACTAAGATATCTTAAGAATTTTCAACAAAAAAATCTCCAAATACCGTTTCGTATATCAGCAAAGTATTTTTAATATTCATGCAAAACATCGGTGAAAAAAACGTACTGTTTTTTGTTCTCGGTCCACCGCAAAATAAATTTAACACTGTAAAGATTAAAGTAAACCAGCACATCTGCTAATCTGAACTATAAAGCTAGCTTTTAAGAAAAAAGTAGGAATCGCTTATCTTAGTGTCAACAACAAAATTTAAATATCTAAACCACCATCGAATAAATTGAAATAAATAATTCTACAAATTTCCTGCTTTTGTCTTATTGCTATAGTGTAATTTCGTTTAATAAGTATTATGAAATAAAAATATCTGCAAAGTTAGAGCTTTTATTTTGTTCAATAGCTAGTACACTGAACCCTTTTTTTAAAAAAATAAAATTCCAAAAGCCCCGCGTTGACAGCGCTATTTTGTAACTTATGAAAAGGTGTTGCCCCAGTTTGAGGCATCTCTTTTTGTACCCTGTGAGAAGTTGTTTGTCCCACGCTTGAGCGCAATTTTGTAACATTGGAACTTGCCCGCACGTTGTGGTGTCATTTTGTAGCCTATGAAAAAGTGTTTAATTGCGCCCCACGTACACTGCGTCATTTTGTACCGTTTGAATATTGGACGCCCCAAGCTTGAGCACAATTTTCTTGCAGCCCCACTTTAATTTCTGATAATGAATTGAGTGAAACCTGATTTTAAAGGAACTAAAGAAATTAAAGAAACACTAGCTCAGTTTTCTTTGGTAGAGAGATATGGGTAAGAGATATTTGTCTTACGTCTTTTTGGAATTATTTTCTATTTTTTTAAAAAGCCTCAGTTGTACAAGTTTTTTGGGCACCACTCATTTTAAAATAGAAAGGATTTAACTTCAGCTAAAAAAATGAGAAAAAACTGAAGTGTTTTATGGATATTACTAAAAAGAATTAGTCTAGTACAACTTATCCTGAAAAGAAAAATAAGTATTCAGTGAGACACTAGCTTTAATCAACAAAAAGAAAATTTATTCATGTTTTAAAATGAAAAGTTCTAACCTTTACAGTTTTACCTAACAAATTCTAGCCTAACTAGTAGTTGTTACATTAAAATTTTAGACTATTATAACCCCCGAAGACGAGAAATCGTGCTTTACACTTCACTTTTTAGTCTGTTTTACATTGCAGTTAAGGCACTACTCTCGAATAAGTCTATTGAAGGGAGTTTTGTTGACTTACTGTTTTTTATTCCTGCTGTGATCGACTACGCCCGATTTCACACTTTTTCTTAACAAACACTTAGAAAGCCCACTACGGCTTTTATTGAAGAAACTGGTACTTTTACTTAGCGGCTCTGGTGAAAATTAGCCTACTTCGGCTAGATGGAAAATAGCCTCTCGGCTAGACGGTACTGCCTGGCTGCGGCTAGATGGAAAACAGCCCGGCAGCGGCTTGATGGTACTGCCTGGTTGCGGCTAGATGGAAAACAACCTTTTTTTCAAGCTCTGCGGAGCCTTAAATAATCGTGCGACTTTTGCCTGTAATATCACGACGCTCCAATCAAAACTGCGGATCAAACATTTCACCAATCGCGGCGTAGCGAGAGGTTCGGTCAGGAACCCGCAAAACACCGTATATACCGAACGTCTTGGAACTTCTGTTTAATATACCGTTCGGTACAAAAATGAAAATAAGTACAATTTGAAATGGAAAAATCAGTAACATTACTTGGTCTTAAAATCTAGGAAAAAATGAATGTTACAATATCTCACCAATAGAAAGTTTTATGTGCAGATTAGTGATCAATCTTCAGATATTGCGGATATTAACCTCGGAGTGTCACAGGAGCCTATCCGGGGCCCTTTTCTTTTTCTAATGTTCATCAGTGATATGCCTTATCATATTTGCAATGATAGTGTCATCATGTTCGCGGACGACATTCGCGGATGACACTTCGGTGGTGGTTTCGGGAGTGACCCCTGAGGAGCTTCAGGGTCTGGTGGAAAATGTAGTGACTAATTTTGAAACTTGGTGTAGCAAAAATAATTTAATTTTGAACCTACAAAAGACAGTATATGTGAACTTTAGGTGTAGAGCTAGCTCACCGAGTATCTCTGTAGACTTCATCCCCTCAGCAGAGTCATGTAGATTTTTAGGTTTATATACTGATCAATATATTACTTGGAAACCTCACATAGATTATATCTGTAAAAAAATAAATACTGCATTCTATGCAATATTTCAACTAAAATATATTATTGACCAGGAAGCTCTATTGAACCAGTCTTATTTCACTTGTGTACTGTCATTTAAACTACAATGTTTTATTGTGGGGTAACTCTGCGGAGTGGTTGAGAGTATTTCGCAGTCAAAAGAGAATTGTTAGACTCATGTTTAATGTCTCCTCAGGGGGGTCTGTGATTCCACAGACTACGGGATTGACGCTCCCGAGGTTCCCTAGTCATGTCTGTCCGTTGTTTTAAAGTCCTTGACTCATGTCAATATAGCAATCCTACAGTGTGGAAGCCGTGCCTACGGGACGAATGGCCCTGCTTAAGTGGTCGCAAACGGCTCCGTCCTGATACCGGGCGCCCTCAGGATGTACCCTAACCTTACCTCAGTATCCTGGCTCTGCTGTGGTTGACCGAATATTTCCAAGGCTACTCGTGGGACCATATATGGCCAACAATTTTAATTTTCCTTCATTAAACGAATCCAAGAGGCTCAGAATTGAGTCACCCCCCCTAATTCAACCCACCTTCGACAGATTTTTTCAAATTAGACATATGACAGGCTCATTTAAAGATATATCCCCCTTTCTGATGCATAGGTGCTTAGAATCATATTTTGGAACATTGTCAGATACAAAAAAACTGTCGGATGGTTCACTCTTAATCGAAGTGAAAACCGAAAGACAGTCTTTGCTTGCAGAAAAACTAGATAAATTAAATAACTTTGAAGTAGTAACATCCTCGCATCCTAATCTCAATGTTGTAAAGGGAGTAATTACCTGTTCTGATCTCAGTAATTGCTCGGATGGAGAAATTCTTGAGAACTTGAGCGATCAAGGTGTTGTGAAAGTACACAGACTTCCTCCTAGTAAGAAAAATCCATCACGTCCATCTGCCACGTTTATCCTATCCTTTAAAACTCACTCATTACCTTCCTCAATTAAAACAGGATGGTATAACATTAGGGTTAGAAAATACATCCCTAACCCACTTAGATGTTTTAAGTGTCAACGCTTTGGACATCTGGCTGAGAAATGCACCTTCTCACAACTATGTCCATCCTGTGGCCACGATTTTCATGAAAATGCTCCATGTATCACACTATCCACTTGTATAAATTGTAAAGGAAATCATTCTCCACGTTACAAGGGTTGTCCAACCTTTCAACAAGAATTTCAAATCCAAAAGATTAGAGTCGAAGACAAATTATCATATCCAGAAGCCAAACGAAAGTTTATTACGCTCAATCCAACATCTGGTATCTCATACAGCTCAGCGGTGTCAAAAAGAAAACCACATACTCTTCCATCGCTATTCAATGCGACATTACTCAAACCATCTTACCTCTCACATCATTCTTACATCCTACTCTCCCCAATCCAAACACCATCTCATCAACACTTCCTTCGAATCCCCCATTCCCCACCCCACTGCATCACACATCTCTCAAACCTCCTATTCCTACAGAAAAGTTGATTTAACTAACATAAAAAACAAAAAACCCCCGATAACCAACTCACAAAACACAAATACAGACTCACAACACACAAAAAATAAAACCTTAGACAATATTTCCCCACTAAAACATTCAGCTAACCAACCTTCACACAGGCAAAATAAGCAATCAAATAACTCATCAATATCTTCAAAGGAATCTCTATCAGACAATATGTCGATAGAATCCCTCAATAATCAAGATCCAAACAGATTATCATCTAAGAGCAGCAAGAAAAAGTCTTAACCTTTCAAAAAAAAAGAACATTCAATCCATTACTCCAATGGAATTTAAATAGTCTTAATACTAGAAAAGAGGATCTGCAAATTATTGTTGCACATTATAAACCATCAATAATCTGCTTGCAAGAAATGAACACCAGACATACTTCACAAACAACTCTAAAAAACTACTCAGTAACCCGTAAAGACAGAATTGATCCAGATAAAGCATCAGGAAGAGTTGCTATATTTATACACAATACAATTGATTACACTGAAATAGAACTAGATACCGAATTAGAAGCTTGTGCTATAAACATTCACATGGACTCCTCCATAATAATTTGTAGCCTCTATCTACCTCCATCTCAAACAGTCTCTCCCTTAAGTTTAACAAACTTGATTTTATCCCTCCCTTCCCCCTTCTTAATCCTAGGTGATTTTAATGCACATCATCCCATGTGGGGTTCACATCATTCCTCCCCAAGAGGACAAATCATTGAAAAATTGATAGTAGAACACAACTTATCAATTCTGAATCAACCTTCACCCACCTTTCTATGCTCCTCCTCTGGCACCTTTTCCAATATCGACCTTTCCATCTGTAGTCATTCTTTAACACACAAATTTCAATGGGATATTTTGGAAGATACACACGGCAGTGATCATTATCCAATTATTATTCGAGATTTTAACACTCCATATGGTTCTTCTCTCCCTGAAAGGTGGAATTTTAATAGAGCTGATTGGGCAGCTTTTGCATCCCATTTTAATCCACCTAAACATCAAATCAATGGCATCAATGCTTACCTATTGGACATAGCAAAGGATATTCTACAAAATAAATCAGCTCATCAAACCCACACAACATTGACCTCTCAGACATTATCCAATGACTTTAACTCCCCTGACCAACAGAACTACAACTACCCCTTTACACAGACTGAATTCGAATTCTCCTTCCAAAGGCTAAAATAACTTCCCCTGGTCCTGATGAATTATATTCCCAGTTTATTAAACATTTACCCATTAATTACAAAAACATAATACTTAATTACATAAACCACATATGGGCTACAGACTCCTTCCCATCTTTTCGCTGAAATCAACGATTGTACAAATCCATAAGCCGGGCAAACCAAGAAATCAACCAAGTAGTTATAGACCTATTTCGTTAACAAGCCAACTTTGTAAAATTATGGAGAGAATGGTAAAAGGTCGCTTAGAATGGATTCTAGAAACCAAAATTTTTTCCAGTCCTAATCAATTTGGATTTCGTAAACACCGTTCGGCTCTAGATTACCTAGCTCTTTTAGACTCTGATATTAATCATTCTTTAAATAAAAACTCACGCCTCATAGCCATATCTCTGGATATACAAAATGCTTTTGATACTAACAACACCCAAATTATCCTAAATCAACTAAAGAGGCTGAATCTCCATGGTCATCTACCTAAATTTATCGCAAACTTTTTGCAACCCCGCTCTTTTAGAGTCAGAGCAAATAACAATTTATCAAATGAACACAAGTTTGAATTAGGTGTCCCACAAGGTTCAATCTTGAGCCCAACCCTCTTCCTCTTAGCAATTCAGACCATTGAAGAACATATTCCGAGAAATGTATCACTAAAACTTTTTGCAGATGACATAATAATCTATTATTCCTCATCTTATAACTCTTCCATCACCAATATACTGCAATCAGCTTTAAACAGGATTACAGACTGGTCATCACAAACGGGTTTCACTTTCTCCCCGACCAAATGCTCCACAATCCATTCTTGCAGGAAAAGGAGTTGTCCCAAAACAAACATCCTAAATCTATTCAATACTCCCATTCCAATGGTAAACAACATATCGACTACCTTAAGACAAAAACAGCGAGAGATCTAAATATAATGAGGATGCTATGAAACACCTCATGGGGTGCAGACTTCCCCTCTCTAATGAAGATATATAAATCGGTCATATTATCTAAAATAAGATCTGGGGATTTCATTTACGATGCGGCGAGCCCCACCATCAAAAGATCTCTCGAAGTAATCAAAAACCAAACCTTGCGACTATCGACGGGAGCCTATCGAACTTCTCCAATTCCAAGCTTACAATGCATCGCTTCCATGCCCCCCCTTTCCTTACAGAGACAAAAATCTTTAATGCGGTTTTACACCACATCATTATTTAGACTTCACTTTAAAAGTGCCCTCAATCTACACCAGATACACTCTAAATCATTCAGCCCCAACTCTATACAATCCAGAATTAAGATCTTCTTATCTAGTCATGAATTTTCCTTCACCTCACCAGACTTATCAAAATTCCCATTACTATCTCCTTGGACCGCCCCCTCTCCGAAAATAGATATTAGCTTGACAAAATACAACAAAGATTCAATTCCCTCTTCTCAATTAAAATCATCGTTTTTACAACTTATACATGATAAATACCAAAACTATATACACTATTACACGGATGAATCAAAATCAGACCTGGGAGTGGGTGCTGCAGTAATCGCACCGAATACTATTCATAAATTTAAACTTAAGATTATCTATCTATCTCTACCGTTTTATACATCTGAACTACTTGCTATAAGAGAAGCTATCAGATTAGCGATAAGAGAAAAACATTCTTATCATAACTGATTCCCTTAGTTCTCTGAAATCCATAAATTCATCAAAAACATCAATCCCACTAGTGTTAGATATAATGAATCTTATACACATAAGTTACATCCGGAAGATTAACTTAGTTTTATTGTGGATCCCCAGTTATACTAACATAAAAGGAAACGATTTAGCGGATGCTTACGCCAAATTGGCAATCTCCTCTGGAATACTTATAAACGCAATCTTATCACCATCAGACCTGACAAATTTTTTCAATGATACCTTCAGAAATATTTTTCAACTTTCCTGGGACTTGCAAGATGACAACAAGCTCTGGGAATCTAAATCCACAGTATATTCACCATTTCATCTACCAAATTTAACAAGAAAGGAGAACGTTATATGGAGAAGAATTTCTATAGGACACACGCACCTAACTCATTCATATATATTAAAGGGAGAACCTCCCCCAATATGTCACTACTGCCATACAACCCTCACAATAAAACACATCCTTTCCCATGATCATCTTCCCCAAAGATCTAAACATAATTTATTGAAACCTTTAAATCAAATAGTAGCTCCAAACATAACTAGCATAAAAAGCCTAATAGAATTTTTAAAAGAAACAGATCTTTACTCTAAAATATAATTACACACGAACTGGCGCTAAACGATCTTTGCTATCGATGCGCTACATTCTAACATACATACATACATACATACATACATTTTAATGTAAAGCCAACAGATAGTACTAAACCAATTTTTTGCAGAAAAGAAATTGATGTCCTTTCCCGGCATCTATATATATATATATATATATATATATATATATATATATATATATATATATATATATATATATATATATATATATATATATATTAAGTTGGGAATGTGGAATCTTTGGCACAATGATACTACTCAGTATATATCACCACTACACCAAACCCTTTATTTTTGCACTCGACGCGCGTTTCGCTAACAATGTTAGCTTCATCAGGAGCGATGATTGACTGTCAATCATCGCTCCTGATGAAGCTAACATTGTTAGCGAAACGCGCGTCGAGTGCAAAAATAAAGTGTTTGGTGTAGTGGTGATATATACTGAGTAATATATATATATATATATATATATATATATATATATATATATATATATATATATATATATATATATATATATATATATATATATATATATATATATATATATATATATATATATATATATATATATATATATATATATATATATATATATATATATATATATATATATATATATATATATATATATATATATATATATATATATATATATATAGATCAAAGCATCAGAGAGCACTGGACTGATATTCGCAAATACACGAAACTAACACTCGTCAACTTTTTTGAAACCTTAAACGTTATTTTTCAGTCCACATATTCTAAATTCAATCAACTTTTCTATAAACAAATAATGGGTACTCCAATGGGGGCTACTCTTTCTCCTATCATATCACAATATATGATGGACGATCTCCTCAAAGAATCCATCCCTAAACTCTCCTTCAACTTACCATTTATAAAAAAATTTGCGGATGATATCATTACCTCAATACCTCACAATAAAATGTATGAGATTCTCAGAATCTTTAATGACTTTCCTCCCAAACTACAGTTCACCATTGAAGAGGAAACAAACAACAATGTACCCTTTTTAGGCATTCTTCTAATCAGAAAAGAAGATAACTCCGTCATAGTAGATTGGTATACCAAACCAACCTACTTAGGAAGATACATTAACTTCCATTCCTCTCATACCACTAAAATAAAAATAAACATGATACTGGTCTTGAAGTCAAGAATAGAGAGAATCTCTCATCCCTCCCTCAGACTAAAAAAATCTAAATAAACTACGAGACACCTACGCACCCAACTCCTATCCAATCCAATTAATAAATAAATTATTATTTAACTCAACCAAACCCCTGTACAACAAAACAACAATCTTACACCGGATATTAGTGCTTTCCTCTTTGAAAATCGAATCAAATCTTATTTTTCATTTCCATACATAAAAGAAATCTCCACAAAAACAACTAAACTCTTCAACCAATTACCTAATTTAAAAATTGCTTTTAAACACAAAAAAACTATCAACAATATTTTTACTTGTCTAAAAGTCAAAGATGAAGTCACAAAAGTTTCAGAAGTAGTCTACAGCATCCCTTGCTCTCAGTGTGAAAAAATCTATATAGGACAAACATCTAGAGTCCTAAAGGACAGAATCACTTCCCACAAAAGTGATTGCAGATTAAAGAAAAACTCTTGTGCGCCTGCCCAACATAGTAGCCAATTTTCACATGAATTTAATTTTGCTGAAACCAAAATCCTATGTAAAGAGAGAAATCTCGGCAGGAGAATCTTTAGAGAGATGGTGGAAATCCACCTTCAACCGAACTCGATCAATAAAAAAACTGACATTGAGGATCTGAGTTTAATTTTCTCCAATTTATTACAAATAGGCAGTCAGAGTGAAAGCTCTTACAATATATCTGACATATCTCTTTGATAATAATCCCACTAATTTTCACTAACTTTTCAACTTTAAACCGATCAAACAAAATGTCAACGTGATTCTATTTTTAAATATAAATTAACCACAACTTAACTAAGAGATAGAAACACACTGCCCTTAGCAAAATGACAAGAAAACATAACAAAAAAATCCTTTATAAACTAAAATCATTTTGGGACTACAAAATTCTCTGTACTCTTCCAACAAAATGAAGTAAAATTTTATTATATTTCCCAGCGATGAATATGTCGAGTTTTCTTGTGTTTTTTTCTGTTTTTTCTGATGAGTAAGTACAATAAAGTGCCCCCACAAACAACAATTTTTGAACACACCACTTAGCAGTAAGTACTTTAATGTTACATATAAAATAGGGTTGTTCTTTACTTTTAATCTCAAAAATACTGATATTCTACTGTAATTATAGCCCTGATGAAGAAAATGAAATATTTTCGAAAGCTTGGCGTAGCTAAAAAAGATGACCAAATATATATATATATATATATATATATATATATATATATATATATATATATATATATATATATATATATATATACTTTTATTGTACATAAAAAGACATGAACATATTTTTTTAAGAAACTGCTTCTTTAAATCGTACTGCACTCGAAATACCGATCAACTTATTTCGGTTTATCAGAAAAGATCTAATTTCCAAATCTCTCCCGATTATGCGGGGGTAATTCTGTTTAATAAGCTTCTCCACAATATAAGAACGCTCTCTGTAAAAGCATTTAAAAACAAACTTAAAAGCTTTCTGATAAATAAATGTTATTATTCTGTTTCCGAATTTTTAAGTGATACAGTTCATCCTTTTTGGAACTGTTTTTTTTTTGTTTTCTTTTCTTCTCTTTCTATTGATTTTGTTTTTATTTTGCATTCGTGTTTTTTTTTCTTTGACGTGTATATCCATTGATTCAATGGCTGCTTTGCTAATACCAATAAATGATTTTGATTATCTTGACTAACAGGTCCAACGAAATAAAGAAAATAAACATTTTTCATTTTAACCAGGAATAAAAATTTAAACAACTGTTTAAGATCACCATTTATGTTTATTATATTATTGCTGACAATTGTTTTGACACACTGTGTCTTCTTCTGTTAATTTACATCGTGCTCCAGAAGAAGACACAGTGTGTCAAAACAATTGTCAGCAATAATATAATAAACATAATTGGTGATTTCAAACAGTTGTGTAAGCACGATGTAAATTAACTGTTAATTTACATCGTGCTCCAGAAGAGGACAGTGCGTCGAAACAATTGTCAGCAATAATATAATAAATATAAGTGGTGATCTCAAACAGTCGTTTAAATTTTTTATTCCTAGTTATTATGGATCTCCCTCAAGTAACGGCTAAGTCAGTACAGTACTTTTCATCTTGTCCGATGTACGTTTACCCTGCGACTTTCTTAACCCTTACTTGACATACTGGAGTGCAACGCTCCCCAGACTTTTTACGCTTAAGTTAAAATACTTAAACTTAAGGCGGGAAGTTCTATAGAGACATCTATCTGTAGTTCGAGGGTGCCGCTACTCTCTCAAACTTTGGGACCGTTAGTTTGGCGGTAGCAGTTAAGCAAAGTAGAGTGGTGCTCAAATCTAACCCAGTGTGTCAAGTAGCGTTGTTTTTGTAAAATTTGTGTTATTTATTTTTCCGTTGCGTTTTGATAGCAGTTACAAGTTACAAATAACTGGAACTATGAGGAAAAATAAGCCAGAGATTCCAGCCGAATTCAAAGTCGCTCTAAAAATACGACCAAATACCCAATTTTCACACACAACACTTATTTCGTACGCTCCAGAAAAGAAGAAATGTAATAAAATTGTGCTCATTGTTTCTTCTTTTGTGCATACGGAAAGAATAACCGATGGAAAACCTAACATTGTGAGGTATTATAATGGAACGAAAGGAGGGACAAATAGTTTTGATAAGCTTTGTCGTTCTTATACTGTAAACGGAAGGACGAACAGGTGGCCGATTAGATATTTTTATGGAATAATAGACCAGACTGTTGTAAACGCTAGAATTTTGCTGAAATGCAAATCGAAAATCAACAACATCAACTGGCAAACAACGGCGATTGATTGTCTCGAAAAACTACACCTTCATCTCCTGACACCGTATTTGCAAGAGAGAAATGCGACAGCAACGCTGCAAAAAGATATAAAACTCGGCGTCGCAGGAATTTTGCAAATAGATGTTTCATCTGATCGACCTTTGCAACGTGAGCTTGGCAAACAACAGCGATGCATATTGTGTACAAGAAAAGAAGATAAAAAAAAAACAGAAAAGCTTGTTCTGCCTCCTATCGTCCTGTTTGTCAAGATCACAGCCACTACATTTGTAATGATTGCACCGGCCTTTAATTAATTAAAATGAATTAAAATTAACTTGAATGCTTATCTTTTATAATTCATAACATGTTTCTTTATTTTTAAATAAAAGTCTTGTAAAAATTAGATTTAAACAATAAAAATATTTCACAAAATCCCTTCCTTTATTTCTCCGAATAAATACTTTTTTTAAAGGACGACTAAACTACTATTTTTTTAGAGTACTCGGTTAAATTTTTAGTTCTTTATATGAAAAAATATAAAAGTTATGAATTTTTTAGTAAAATTAGCCATTTTTTCACTTTTTTGGTATTGTAATTTTTTTTTCTCAAATTTAATTTTAATTTTAAGCTACATAACGTACATAACATTTTAAAGTAACCTCCAAAGCTAATCTAAAAAGCTTTTAAGTCGAAAAATTCAGTAGTTCATTTGTAATAACAATTTTTGTCGTTGGGGTATCAAGTACGTGATTCTACCGAAGTATGTCAAGTAGGGGTTAAATACGCACCACACGCACACAGCAAAACTTATTTTCGTGAATTTTTATAATGTCATGTACCAGTTTCTTTACATCATGACTAAAATAGACTAAATTTTTTTACATATAGAAGACGTCATCCTTTTTAAACGATTTAATCAAATATCATAGCAAATTTGAACCTAAATACAGTATCAAAAACTCATACGAACTCGTGGATAAAATTAAGAATATAACAATACCAGATAATTCTAAATTAGTTTCTATCGATGTCAAAAACTTATTTTCAAGTGTTCCCCCAGACGAAACAGTAATTTTAATAGAGAACCTATTAACAAAAAACAAAGTAAATGAAGTTATAAAAATGGACATAATTAATTTATTAAGAACTTGCCTAAGATAAAATTATTTTTTATTTAACAATAAATTCTACAATAGTAAGGAAGGGTTAATTATGGGGAGTCCATTAATCTCATTACTTGCTGAAATTTTCATGGACAGTATTGAAACAATGATATTTAACAACCATAATAACAATAGTAATAATTGTCTATGCTGGTATCGATACGTAGACGATATAATTGTTTGCTTTACAGGTGCGGACAGACAATTAACTCACTTTTTACAGTACATTAATTCTTTACATAGAAATATCAGTTTTACAATGGAAGAAGAAGTCCTAGACTTAACAATCAGTAAAACCATGAAAAAAACATGAATTTGCAATATATCACAAACCTTGTTATACAGATACCACAATTCACAATAGTTCTCACTACCCTAACCATCATAAACTCGCGGCTTATCATAGCTTTATACATAGACTAACTAATATCCCCTTATCAGAAGACAATTTTACTAAAGAATTAAACTACATAAAACAAGTAGCCGTTAACAACGGTTATTTAGTTAGTTTAATCGATAATATCGTTAGGAAAAAACTTAGAAACAAGGCTATCTCAGAAATATACCCATGTTTTAAGGACAGAAAAACCACATTTAAATGCTTAACCTATTTTGGCAAACCAACAGATAAACTGGGAAAATTTTTAAATCAAAAAAATATCAACATAGCTTACAAAACTAACAATACTATAGGGAAATATCTCAAAAACTACAAACCACAAATCAATAAAGACAATAAATCAGAGGTAAATCAATTAACATGTGGTTCCTGTCCTAAAACATACATAGGACAAATTGGATGTACATTTATACAAAGAATTACAGAACACGAAAAAAGTTTCATCCATAGAAAGTCTAATTCAACATATGCTAATCATCTTTTAACAGAGAATCACACATTTCAGTCATTGGCGGCAAATGAGTATAACCCTGGCATTGAAAAACTTGTGTCTGCTTATGATAAGTGCCTAAATAACAATGGCGATTATGTAGAAAAGTAGTGTTAGGTTTAGTACTGTTGTAAATAAAGTTTTGTTTTAATATCTTTTGGTTTTGTTGAGATATACCCAATCGTTCTTTACTTTCTGGACGACCCTCGTATATTTTTCTGAGATCACTCTTTATTCATATCTCTTTATAAACTATTTTTACTAAAATTAGCCATATTGAAAAAATAAGATCAGTTTCCGATTTCAGTAACGCAAGAACCCTATAAAAGATGTGTAACATGCCCCTTTCCCCCCTACACGTTTAACATAATAATTCTCATAATACAGTCGAAACCATACAAAATTTATCGATTTTCACCCCTTCGTACTATATGCCCCACCCATTTAAGCCCCTATATGTTTATGTATACATAAATAAAATTTGTTCATAATCACAACACAATGCAAAGAAAAATTCTCACAACAATACACTGGTGAGCAAAAAAATCGACTCAAACTATTTGGCTTCATTTAACACGGATCCTAAAGGGTGTCCCAAAATTCACGCAAGAAGTAATTTTGATAGAAAACATAGGTTTTTAATTTAAAATTGTAATTTTTTTACTAATTCATAAAGTATACAGTATATGTATGGAATAACATATCGGGTAAATGGTGTCTACGGCTTTGCTGGCACATACGCATTCTTTTGTCGAATTTTTCAGTGACCCTTTTGCATACGCACTCTTTTGTCCAATTTCGTTGATACAGCGCTTAATTTCCTCCTTCAAGTCATGGGTAGGCGTAAGCTTATTGGCATAAACCTTAGACTTTAAAAAAACTCCAAAGAAAAAAGTCCAACGGCGTTAAATCGCATGATCTGGGCGGCCAATTCTGATCACCAAAGCGGGATATTACACGACCAGGAAATGACATGCAGTAATTTAATTGTTTCTCGGGCTGTATGGCATGTAGCACGGTCTTGTTGAAACCACATGTCGTCCACATCTATATCTTGCAATTTAGGCACAAAAAACTGGATTATCACGATCACCATTAACTGTTATAGCCTGGCCAACCGCATTTTCGATGAAGAATGGTTCGCTGATGCCTCCAGCCTAAAATCTGCACCAAAGAGTGACACGTTGTGGATGCATTTGTTTCGCAACAGTCACGTGTGGATTGTCTGAACCCCAAATGCGATGATTTTGTCGATTAACGAAGCTATCAAGATGGAAATGAGCCTCATCGCTGAAGATGATTTTCTTCGAAAAATTAGTATCCACTTGTTGTTGTTCCATAATCCATTCAACGAACTCTCTTCGTTGTGCGTGGTTAGTAGGCTTCAGTTCTTGAGTTAATTGAACTTTGTAAGCATGAAGATGCAAATCTTTCGTGAGAATACGCTGTATAGAGCTTCTCGAAATGTCCTGTTCTTGACCACGGTGCCGAATTGATGTTCCTGGAGTCTCAGCAACACTCTCACGAACTGCTTCAATGTTTTCTGTCGAACGACTTGTTGAAAGACGGCCAGAGCATTTAAGATCACTAAGTGATCCAGTCTCCCTGAATTTTTCAATTAATCTCTTCACAGTTGATGAGGTTAAATCATTATTCCGACCATAGTTTGTACGAGAATTCCGAACTATAGCTGCCAAACTTTCATTATTTTTAAAATATTGCTCAACAATGAAAACACGTTGTTTTTTCGTGTAGCGCTCCATTTTTAATAACCCTGAACTGTCAACTGTCACGCTGTGTTTTTTGTTTTGTTGGCAACACTTTACCATACAACTGACACCAAATTCAAATCTTGCATGAATTTTGGGACATCCATTATAATTTAGTGTTCATATATATTTTACGGATTTTAAAATCATTTGACAGCCCATTCTATTATCTTTCTAATGATACCAGATTTCATAGCATACCTGCTTTTTACTGATTAAAATGATTGAAAAAGGAAAAAAGGAGACCAAGCATTGAAATAGGGGTAAGAGAAGGGAAAAATGAAACTAATTTTAAGTTTAACAATTAAATTTATTGATAAAAACCAAAATCAATATTTTGTATTACCCCCCAGCCCTTATTACTGCTTCCAGCTGGTTTTTCATGGAGCAGGTGAACTTTTTCACCAATATCTGTGGGATTCTTCCTCACTCTTCCGCCACTGCAACCTTTAACTCCCTCAGCGATGCAGGGACTGGATTTCTGCCTCGAACCCTTCCTTTCAGCTCATCTCACTTAGGCTCGATTGGATTGAGGTTAGGACTCCGCGCTGGTGGGTATTCCCACTTCCGCCAGGTATTGCCGCACCGATGCAGAAGCATGTGGCCTCGCATTGTGAGTTAGCACTAAGCTATATCCAGCAAACCCACCGTAAGGAGCAACGTGTACCTGCAGGATCTCTTCGATATACCAGTGACCAGTTAATCCACCGCTACGAGTCACGAAAACCAAATCGGTTTTCGCATTCAGTGAGCCCCCACCTTATGACAAAAACCTCCTCCGTAGGCGACCGTTTCAGTAATGCAGCACTACGCATAGCACTCCCCAGGCCTCCTGTAGGCTCGTCTTCTTCCATCATTGTCATGTAGGCACATTCGGGACTCGTCGAAGAATAAAACAGAGCGCCATTGGTCTAAGATCCAGTCGACATGTTCTCGAACAAATTTGAGTCGCACTTATCGATGGGCTGCTGTCAATTTGGGTTCGTTAGCTGATCTCTTCGGAGTTAAGTTAGCTTCTTTAAGTCTTCTTCTGCCTGTGCAGTAACTGACAGCCTGACCACAAACTTGTCGGAGCATCTACTGGACCTCAACGCCACTCAAGTGACGATTTCTTAGAGTCTCCGAGGTACACCTGCTTTTTCCTGATCCTGGTCTCTGTGTAAAGGCACCAGTCTCTTGGTAACATCTGTAGACTCTAGAGATGAAGCTGACTGGCTCAGGTGCAATTGCACAATGAGTACACGTTGTGTATGCCCTTCTTGTGATAGGGCAATGACTTGTGCCGTTTCTTCCGAGGTGGTATTCATTTTCCGATGATGTAATTAGTGAGCAGGTATAGCAGAGTTGTTGACGGTTCAAGTTCCGATAAAAAAATGTAGTTGCATGTGTTTTTATAGGGATGAATAGCGCGCAACGAGTATGTTGCTGAGCAATAACGGTTCTATCGAGTAAAACTGTTTTAATCAGTAAAACTTTTTAGAAATCCAAATGTTTTTGGTATTATTGGAAAGAGTAGAAAATCAGCATTCTAATAATACCACTGTTTGAAAATTAAATTCAAGGATCGGTGTTAAAAAATCGTTTGAGTCGATTTTTTTTATATTAAAACTATACTAAATTTATTGACTCTTCAATTATTATGTGTATCATATTTGAAATCGACATCTCATTCCGTTCGAGAAATATCGTGCCTATAAAAGGACAGACCGACCAATAGAAATTGAAGACTATATTTTTCATATACTAAGAATCTCGAAACCTGAATAAATCGGAGGGTAATTTTTTTACAAACATAATATTTTCTTTTAGCAAGGGAAGTAAAGAATTGCATACATAACTGCTTGGACGTACCAATACTTACAATTTTTTTTCTAAATCGATTTTGTTTACCGAATAGTTTTTCTTCCCTGAGATGTCTTATTTAACTGCCATTTTTACAAACAAATTACTATTAATGGTCAAATTTTTACATATAAATGCGTAAAACAAAAATATTTGCAATATTTTTTAAAAAAACTGATCTGCCATATCGAAGACAATTATATTATCTAGTTGTGTGCAAATTTTCAAGAAGATCGGATAAGTAGTTTTTATGTAATCGTGTACGAGAGTTCCAAAAATATGGTTTTGAGAAAAAAGCGTTTAAAGTTTCAGAAAGTAAAAACATAATGAGCTTTGGAAGTTACCGGCTAGTCTGCTATTCCAGGGCCATATAATAGTCCCTCAGTTGTCTCGTAAAACTCATTTCGCTGTATCAAGACTTCTTTGCGAGCTTTACGAGCTTCTTTTGACGTTAAGATGGAGCGTCGTTCCTGTCGATCGATTCTTCAACGTATGTCATGGCTTGCTTACCAATCATAATATCTAATGCCTTTATTGTTCGTAAAATTTAAGTATGGCCTTCATTAAATACTCCAGCTGCAATGTACGATGCAATTTCAAGAATTTTCAAACCAGAATTCAGATGTTTTAGAGCCATTCGCTAAATGGTAGCATTAAAACTCTCGTTTGCGTTCGGTGTGTGGCCGCCTAAGCATCGTTCTAATAAATCATTTCGTGATAGATCTTGGTAGATTGGGGAATAGGTTTTTTGCATGTCTGGATGCAGCTCCACTAATTTTAGCTTGCTGCCACTTGCACCCACGTGATACTCGAGTATTCTCACCAAATCTTTTTGAATAGGAAGACATTTTTTTAAAACAAATTGTTATAATTATAATAATAAAAAAACTAAAACCGAACTGGTACGTTGCTCCGTATTACTCGAGTGGAAACTGTATAGAGTATATAACTATAAGGTTAAACAAACATATGGACACATCTACATATACTTATACATACTTTCAAAACATCTGTCCTGTACCTAAGCCAACGGTAAAAGCATTTTAGAAGAAGGGATAATAAAAAGCAAGCGCCCCTACCTGAGCGTCCGATAGTACTTGCGACGCGTTCCGAACACATTAAAAATACTCGTATGTTATCTTAGTAAGAATACCCAACGCTTTGTTCTCAAATCTACTGGCAACGACACATTACTATAGAGCAGAGGTGTCAAACTCAATTTTGCAGAGGGCCATATATTAAATTTAGAAATGTGTAGGCGGGGCCAGATTCAAATAAAAAAAATGTACTGAATTATTATAACATTTTATTTATTTAATTATATAGTATATAATATACGGTTGTTAAAAATTATATCAAAGGTATAAAAGAGGGTAATTATTTTGAGCTCGAGGATCCAGATACCTTGTTTTTGACAAGCTCATTGATGTCAGGTATCATATTCGTTGTAGTTATTTTAAGAATTGTTTGGAGATGTTCATTCGAAAGTCTTGTGCGATGTTTGTTCTTATTTATTTTCATGACGGAAAACATCTGCTCACATAAATAGGTGCTACCAAACATGCAGAGAATGCGTGCTGCATGCTTTTTTAATTCCGGGTAGTTATCCAAACTCTTGAAATATTGTGTATAAAATGTAAGAGCGTTAATCTCTTTAAATTTTTCTTTCAGAATACTGTTCGATTGAAGATCTATCAACTCCATTTGCAAATAAACTGGTGCCTGTGAAGCTTCAAAATTGAATGGATTGTTGAAAATTGGGAATTCCATTTCATTCATTTTGTGAAAGTCTTCAAAACGATTGTTGAATTCCGTGATCAAATTTTGCAAGAAGTTGGGAATATTGATCCAATTTTTTTTGGTTCACTGTGCCAAATGATTTTAAATGAGGGAAATGATCCAAAGTTTGATTTTTTACCTGATTTTCCCACAGCCTCAACTTTGTTTCAAAGGCTTGAATACATGAATACATTTGAGTGACAATCAGATTTTTACCCTGTAACTTTACATTCAGATCAGTCAAGTGTTTATTCATATCTACCAAAAAGGCACAATCAACCCACCAGTCATTGTCATAATCAATTGGGTTGCCTTTTTCTAACATGAAAGCTTGAATAGGGTCACGTAATGCAAAAAATTTTCTAAAACTACTCCTAGACTGAGCCAACGAACTTCGGTGAAGTAAGGAACATCAGAAAACTTTTCGTGTAAAAACTGCCTGAACTGTCGGTGATTTAGTCCTCTGCTCCTTATAAAATTTACTATTTTAATTATAGGTTGCATGACATGGTCCATTTTTAAATGTTTGGATGCCAATGATTCCTGATGAATTATACAGAGAAATCCCACAAAATTCCCTGATGTTTTCTGTTTTAATTTAGTTACGACGCCCGAATGTTTGCCAGCCATGGCAGGAGCGCCATCCGTAGTTGTGCTGCTAAGTATATTCCAGTCGAGTTCATATTCTGCTATCAAATGCTCAATTGCAGAATAAATATCATTTGCTGTTGTAGTACCTGTCAATGGAACGCACTTTAATAGTTCTTTCAAAGTTACTGTTAATACCTCGTATAAAAACAACAAGTTGAGCTGTATCAACAGTATCAGTGCTCTCGTCAACAGCCGAATTTTGATTTATGATTCGTATCATAGTGTCTCTTCAAGTTAAACTCCTTACAAACAGCATCTGTTTTATTGCAAATCAAACACAGTGGTTTAACTTTCCATTCTATGAAAAAATATGCAATTTCCCATTTAGACTGAAAAAACTCTGCACTCACTATCAACTTTACGTTTTTGTGACATTATGCCAAAATCGTAACAATTATGGAACTCGACACAACAATTATGGATATCGCACGCGCACGACACAAACAAATGCACAATACCTTCACAATCACTACTTCGCAGTACAACTAAAATCCTTCTCCGACCGTATCGCTTCGATTACTCGACTCACACTCAACTGACTCACGTCGCGCCGACGCACTCCTTTTATAATATCGATAAGGAAGGTTCTAGTCTAGACTCGAAGCGCGTGGAAGATTCTATTGTTCTCAACAAAAATAATAGGGTATTTCCGCTTGTTGCTAAGAGATGGCGTTACTGTCTATCTCTCTCGCTTGTCAAGGCACGCGCTGCCCTTGAAATTACTTATAAATGTAGTGTGCGCATTTTAAAACTTCCGTAGAGGAATCGAGTGAAGTCTAAAAGCTCTGAAAAACATCATTCTTCTTTCTGTGACACATTGCGATCGCGGGCCTTATTGATACGTCCCGGGGGCCGGATGCGGCCCGCGGGCCGTATCTTTGACATCCCTGCTATAGAGGGCTTTTTTGAAGTTAAGGAGTGAATTTTATCTGGTTATAATACTCACTGAACAAAATCACTTCGTCAAATACAACCGCTATTCAATTACTCAGAAACACAAAACTTACATCAGCCTAGAAACACACTAGGCCACAGGTGTGTTACCTTGTTCGATTTGTTTAAAATTGCAAGCGTGTGGCAATAGCTTAAAATTGTCAATGCGTGTGTTCTAACTTCAATAAATACTTCTTATAAAAGCTCAAAGATCAAAATCTCAGAAATTGCTGGCGGCCGGGCCGGTGGGAAAATTGATATTTAAATAATCGCTTACTATTTCATGGTAGTCTTATTATATATGTTATATTTAATGATAAAGTGATAATTTTATAAAGTCGATATTAACATTTACCGAGTTTCTCAAATTTAATCTGTGCGCTATAGCACTTTTGTTCGAAGGCTCCATCCCTAAATACTTTCTAAATCATTTCATATATTTAAGTAGTTCTTCTCTCAAGTTTAAAATAAAATTTCACATACCCAAGCTTCTCTGTTTTCGTATCCATTCGTAAAAATCACAGAGAGACACAGTTAGACATTTACGCAAAGTTGCATACAGAACTTGTCTCACAGTGTTGTTATGGATGCACCTACCGCAACCTGTCGGCGCGATTCGATACTATTTCGCGTTCTAGCTATATTGTGTTTGTCCGAAAACTTTTGATTTGCACTACGTAAAATTTGAATTATCTTACACAAGGCACATAAAAATAATCGGCGTTAGTAAATTTCACACCAAGACTACCTGCGCCCTTAATACAACAGGTAAATTTCACACTAACCTTATAAGAGTGCTTAAATCTTACAGGTAATATCCACACCAAGCAAATATAATTATGCTTTATTTATCTAAATAAAATTGGACGGATTTCTTTTAAAAGAGTTTTTATTAAAAATTTTAGATATTTGCAAAAATATATGTTTTTATTTCATAGTAGAATAATATTGATAAAACATGAAGTTTTTGCTAAATACATAAAATACAATTGGACAAATTTCCTTACATATACTAGATAATGCTACAAACCTACACATATCTATTTATATATATTTACAAAACAGGTTGAGAAAAATAGGAGACACATTTTAAAAAATGGAAACGATTAATATTTCCTAATTGTCTTTGTTCATAAAGATTTTTTAAATGTTTTTAATTTTTGATTATTATGATTATTACTTATTTTTGACTCGTCGACACTTTGTATTTTTTATATATACGTTAATCTTAAATTCTTTCAGCCTATCGATAAAAGTATACAGAGACGGATGTGTAGAATAAAAAAAAAATATTTAGATGGGAATGGAAGGACTCACAACAGTTAGTCGTTCGAGTTAAAGATGGACTCGATTTTGCCCATATTTCAACTGGAAAATCGGCTCCTTCCTCTATATACGTTTCTAGTAGGTAATCACAAAATTTATTTAAACGTTCATCCTCAGGTTTTATAGAATATAAATCGTATGCAAAACTGTCACCTAATTCTTCGGGTGCTAAAGAGGACAAGCCGAAACAATACTTTAACCAACCACCAATTTCAGAATTTTTGTCGCAATATTCTTTAGCTAGACCTAGATTCTGTATCTTGCGAAACCAAGATTGGTGTAAATGAAATCTACATCCTAACACTTTAGCATTTGGCCAAACTTCAGATACTGCCTTATGAATAGATTTTTCGAAGTCAATAGTAATTTTCTCTGGATTGAAATACAGTGTATCTGTTGAATAAATCTTACATTTTAATAATGTGAAGAGGTTTTTGTATGTTTCAGCTCTCTTATCACGCAATAAGCAAAATAATAATGGAATGTAATGACCATTTGCAAAACCATGCACTGTAAATAACTGTGTAAAATATTTAGTGCAGTATGAAAAGGTGCCGTGTGTGTATTGGATATTTTACACAACATATTGACATTTGTAGTGCAAGAAAAAACAATAATGCCACTTTCAAGTTCATTAATATATAGAAAATTTTCACCCTTGCTAGTTTTGATTTCAAATGTTTCTAAAACACTATGCATCTCCTCAGCACTTCTTGGATTATATCCTGGCAAAAATTTTCGTCTATGGTATAAATTCGACATCTTTTTCTGTTACTGTTTCAGGCAGCGTGTTTTGTAGTTCTTGTCGGATAATTTTAGATGGCCTTTCACTCATATGCTCTTCGGCTTTTCTTTTGCAGGAATTAGTAATTATTTGCCGATTCAGCTTCTTGGTGTCGGCTTCGTGTGTATGACTTCTGGTAACTAAATTCTCGGGCCCAACGGTGAAGAGTTTTGATTTGCAATCTTTTTTTGAACATCTCCAAAATGTTTCTCCACATTTTAGCACCTTTTGTCGAAAGTAAGTGTAGTAATTCACACATAACATGTCCTTTCCTCGATTACTTTTTATTAACTTTGCTTCCATATTAGCAACACTTTAAAAAATATACGCACAACCAAGTAATAATCACAAATTAATAATATGTACTAAACTGATATGTAGAAGGGTTTAATAATGATTTAATTGAACAGGCCGGTGCGTACCACCACCCATTTATCAACCCTCATCCTCTACCTGAAAGTACTCGGTGTGGAATTTACTTCTGCAATTACAATACCTTAAATATGTCTAGGTCATAAACGGATTAGTGGTGTGGAAATTACCTGCGCCCAAAATAATAAGAAAATACTTTTAAACCTACTTTGTGTTTAACACTAAAAAAATCTTACATTTCTTCTAAGAAACTCGTTTACCATTTCGGTATTAATCGTCGAAAAGTTAACAGAGAAACCTATTTGAAATCTTGTTTTTATCTTGCCCAAACCCAAACAGCTGTTAACACCAAAGTCAAAATCAGCTGTTAAAGGGCAATGATCCAGTTATTCTCGTGCGTTACCAACGAATTATTTCTTTTCAAACAATAGGTAAAAAAAAAATCCTAATTATGGTTAAATATTATTTTTACTAGGTGTTTTCTATTTGTCATTAGATTAATTTTACATAAAATTTGAAAATCGGTAATTGTTGAAAAAAATCGTATGTTTGGCGACACAGGCCTGCGCCTGAGCTAGTTCGCACTATGGCTGCCTATCTTCGGTGGGTTCATTTTGTAAATGATTTGGTAAATGCAGTTTTGATCTTTTTTTTATACTTTTCAATAATTTTCGAATTTGAAAAAAAAAAGTATTGAATATATTTAGTGATTTTCATAACACCCTGTTTATTTGAACCCGATACTTTCTACACCATAAACAGGTACTACGCCACTGAGATAGGGCGGCCACTAAACGGACTAATCGTACCCGCCTCTGTTGTTGCTGTTCATCCTGAGATGCTTTTACGAGTACTACCCAAGCTGCCCAATAATTTGGTTGTCTAAAATTTACTTTGAGTTACATAGCCTTAAAAATACTAACATAACTCTTTGGTCTGTGCTATAAGTGTAAATCATTATTTTACTGCAGCAACATACAAAATCAAGACTATATATTATGCAAGCCATGTCGTAAAGTGTATTTGAAAAAGGACAGAGTTCAATATTAAGGAGCTTATTCTGCTTACGTATAATATTTTGAAGGTAAATAGGTATAGTCTGATTAGTGCCCGATTGTAGGTATAGTCCCACAATAAATTTCAGTCATCACAAAAAAGGAGCTATTTGAAACTAATCTCCCAGTGGCAGGGACGTATTAGAAACGACTACCCAAATTTTACAAAAGGGTTAAATTTAAGTTAAATTTGCAAGAAAATAATTTGGTGTAAATTTAACAAAATTTGTTTTTGTTGCTTTTAATTGTATCCAAGTTTATGGTTAAAATAAAATCCAATCTACTTTGAGACAAACTTTACAGCTCAATCTGACTCTCATTAGTATTCCAGTATCAGTTTTATTGGGATGATCAACTACAATCCACACACTAATTGTTCTACAGTTTTTAATATATATTGAACACACTTTTTCTAGTGTTTGCTTATTCCATATGAACCACCGATGGGTTCTACTTTTTCGAGCTAATATGCTCTATGCAGCCAAAAAATAAACAGTTTTCAATTCGGACCTAATGTTCCCTATTGAATTATTTTTCTATTGACATTAGCCTATTATATTTTTTGTAATATTTCAGACAGGTAACTACTGACTTTAGAATGAATAATTAAGTGACAATAATAAATTGTTTAGTTTTTTTCTAATGATTTCCTTAGTTAGTATACAAAAGACTCATAATTTCTGAGAAACCATACTACTTTTTGTAAATTGTCTGTAAAAACCTGTATCGAATTAGAAGACTTCACATTTTGGACAGTGTCTTTGTTTCTGACGCAGCGTTCCGATCCATTTAAAATCTTTAGAACGATATATACTTCCTCCGCTTCTTGCACCTCATAAATCATAAGCCACTTTTAATTTAATAGGATATATCAAGCAACAGAATATGAATGTTAGTAAAATGAGAAACCTCTTTACTTCTTTTGTTTCTCATGTTATAGACGTGGTAAACGACTGACCAATGGACGGACGACATAAAATCAATAACGACAGTGGCGTCAATTTTAAGATGTACATACATACCATCAGGAGTTTAATTTTAAAGTCGTCTTTCCTTTATCTATGTCGTTCCAAGGTTTCAACATTTTCTGTTTTAAACGGAGCAGGGGATGCAAAGGCCGAGCGCTTTTAAAGGTTCGGAATATCTTTATCTTCGTTAGATTCTAAGTTATGAGCCACTTCTAGTTTAACTAGGAGAGAAATATGACGAGACATATTTCTGGTGTTTGAACCAAGAAGGTTTCGAATCTGAAGCTCGGGTTTTGTTATCTGATTCGGTTCGTGCGTAATAGATATCACAAAACCAATAGCCGTTACACCACGGGTACATGTAAATTGCCTCCCGAGATAAAACTGGACCCTAAATAATAGGTAAATTGCCTTTCATAAATTTTAGCTACCTGATATAGATGTGTAAATTGGGTCCGGGTTAATAAATAATAAACATGGTTTCTAAGTTTGATTTTATTGAAGAACAAAAAATGTAGACAACAAATTAAAAGAAAATACCTAATTCTAAGTTTTGAGATATAGCCTAAACCTTAAATCTACCTATAATACTAAAGTGTAAACGTGCACAATGATATTTTACAAATATTGTGGCGCCCTCCCGTTTGGGCGCAATTTTGTGGCGTGTTAAATGTTATTTGCCCCTTAAGTATATCATAATTTCTGAGAATGAATTAAGTGGATATTAATACTGAAAGAACTAGAGAAATTAGACATAAACTAGCTCAGTTTTTTGGTAGAGAAATATGGATAAGAGATAATTTTTGTACGTCTTTTGAAAATAACCTCTATAGTTGTTTAAAATTTTGGTTGTAAAGATTTTGCGCACTATTTATTTTAAAATAAAAAGAATCTAACTTCAGCTCAAAAAAATGAAAAAATACTGAGGGGTTATGTAGTTGTTAAAAAATGTTTTAATATAGTATAACCGTTGCGTCCTGAAAGGTAAAACGGGTGATTCAGTGAAACGCTAGATTTAAATAAAGAAAAGGGTTTATTAATGACAAAATTAAAAGTTCTAACTTCGCTATACTTAAAATTACTATTACTACTAAATAAAATCCCTTAGTCTAGTAGATGGTACGATTATCTAGAGTCTTTAAATCAAGATTCTAATTAAGGCTTAGCTAAACACGATGTTAAATGTTCGTGTGATTAACTTCACGAGTTTTGAATAGACGATGTAAAATGCACTTGTCAGTAGGAAACTAGGTCTATGGATTGATATACTGATGACTTACGGTTTTCTGGCCTGTCCTGGTGAGATATTCATAACACTGATGTCTCCACCTTGGCTACCCCCAGTTCCCTTTGGGCTGCTAAACATTTCTTGACCCCTAAAGGTCTGGGAATAAGCAGGATATTTCAAGGAAAAGGCCTTGAACTTGAAAACTAAAACCGTTTCTGCACTACTACATCACTAATAAACGAGTACTGCATCGTGATAAAAAAGCCTACTGGGCGGCTTACTGAAGGAAAAGCCCTCTCTGGCTACATGATCAAAAGGAGAGCTCAATGCGGCTCTATGATGGAAAAAAAGCCCTTACTACATCTCGGCTGGAAAAAGCGTTGAACAAAGCCATCCGCACTCTTAAATATTTTTCACCCTTCCTTAAAGTAACGTCTTTAAAATGGCTTCTTTCTCGGATACAAATCATTAGCCAATCAGACAAATTCGATGCAAATTAAGGAGTCAACCCGCAATGCACACTGTAAAATTTAAATTAAACTGCTCAAAAATTTAAAACAATGTTTTAAACTACACGGCTCATGAATTGAAATCACTGCAATAGATATAAAAATGGAAAAAAAATATAAATTATAGGGAGAAAAACAGTGTCGTAACATGATCTTAAAATCTAGGAAAAAATGAATGTTACAATATATATAATAAAATATGCATAATATTTTATACAAACATATATATAATAATTAATCTTTAGCGCCACAATGGGAAGATATACATTTAATAAAATGCATTCTTTTAATTTTGTTGTTTTTGTAACACTCGATCATTTTTACGATGAATTTTTTGTGATTTTTTTACACTGATATTATGAATTTTAGCAGTTAAATGAACACTTTGTAATTTCACATAAGTTTCTGTTTGGAATTCTTTAAGCTTTTGTATAAAAATAAAAATATTTGGATAAGCTTTGTAGAAGAAGTCTTTAAAATGTTTATGGAACGATTTACAAGCATTAGTAGTGCGGGAAAGTTCCATTGAATTTTCAGCCCAAAGATATGGAGGAAACAAAGAATCCTCTGATATGTAGTTGTCTATTAAATAATCAGAATATTTTCTAAGTCGGGTACAACTGATAGCAAGTCAAATGCCAAACAATCGCTAACTTCATCCGGTTTTAAAAAAGTAAGGGCGAATGTCATTCGTAACCATTTTCCAACTTCATCTTTATATGAACATGTTAACTTTCATCTTTATATGAACATGTTAAGCCGTATTCTTGGATTTTTCGACACCAACATTGTGAAAGATGAAACCCACATCCAACTATTTTCGCTAGTAGCCAAGTTTATTGAACAGCCTTGTAGATACCTTTTTCAAAATCAAATATAACTTCCAAAATTTCAAGTTTGATAAAATTATATTTAAAAATATTCTTTATGAAATTAAATCATTTTACGTCTCCGTCCGTTTATCAGGCAACGAAAAATTAATGGAATATAATGTCCGTTGTAACACCCATGAATAGTAAAAAATTGACAAAAGAACTGAGGGCCATAATTAAAGGTACCGTCTAAATAAATTCGTGAGAGCTTTTCCAAAAACTGGATATTTGATTTACAACAAAATACAACTATTTGGTCACTTCTACTGTTAATAAGTAAAAACGATTCACCTTTAGATGTTTTAATGTTGATTTCTTCCAGAATTTTAAAATTATCTTCAATACTCTTCGGCAATCCAGAGTGTTTTTTTCCGACGAGCGTTTACATATTTCTTCTAATATAAGCAACGTCGGACGTAGTAACTGTTGATGGTAGATTTTCTTGTAGTAGGCACCGTATAGTTTTGGTGGGTTTTTCTGACACATCTTCGACAGCTTTTCTTTTACAGGACATGTTAACAATTTGACGATGTAATTTTTCTATCTTTACGTCCAACACCCTACACCACAACTCTCGAATAATATAATAAATCTGTGGCGTAGTCAAGGGGGGGTAAAGCCGCCCTTTCGATGCAGAAATATGCCCGTAAGAAATGAGACTTTTTTTATTTCATGTTTTTTTGTGAACAACGTTCACCTCCCGGTCATCGATTTTTACATTGGATGTAAATTTCGAAAGTTCCACTCTGCGTAGGAATTCTTTTTTGTGAAAAATCCCCTCCCTCCCATCATAGATTTTTAATTTACTGTGTTTGCATAAGTCTAAGCTTTTAGAGTTCCAATGCAAGAAATTTTTTTTTTCATCGAGGGGTTTCACCTCCAAATCCAAATCTATTAATGAAGCTTGACACTTCGACAAAGACAACGGATATGGTATATTACACAGATAGATCAAAAACTTTGAGGGGAGTAGGCGTTGGTATATATGCAGAAAAGCCCAACTGGAACTCCAGCATTCCACTAGGGACGAAACCAATAACATTTCAGGCAGGAATTCATGCATTACAAGCGTTTCTTGACGAGAATATTTGACGGGACTCCTTCAGCCAAGAAATAAATATTCTCACAGACAATCAATCTGCTCTAAAAGTCTAAATACCTATCAAGCCAACTCCAAGATCACAATGGAATGTAAATGTGACCTGTATCCTCCAGAAACAACAGGGTCGAACTACTGTGGATTGCGGAATATTCGGGTATAAAAAGTAATGAAAAACGAACGAATTAGCAAGATTCGGAGCTTCAACTTTATACAGGGTTCCAATATTTGGTGTAGCAAACAGGTGGTTAAACCGACAATCATATGAAGATATCAAAAACATCTAGAGCGTCGACTCACAACATCTGGCTCAAGGCATGCGAGGGACGTAATTGGTGGCACCTCAAAGAAACTATCCTATGTTTAACAAGGGCCCAGACCAAACTAGTGGTGGGACTGATCACCGGCCACTATCACTTGAGGAAACATTTAAAGAAAATGGTTATCCTCAATGATCCCACGACATACAGACTATGTAGTGGAGAAGAAGAAACCCCTATGCACATCCTATATGAATGTGCGGCTTTAACTCGGAACAGATATAAGTTGTTCGGATATCTATACCGTGGCAATAAATCAGCACATGAAGGGCTCGGAAGGAAGCTAATAAATCATCTTAAAGGGACGGGGCTCATGTAACCAAGGGTGGGGAGCAGAATAAGAGGCTACAGTGCACAAACAGGCACAATCTCCTACCCTGCCTACAATCAACCAACCAGCCCCACTTCCTCAGTAGTCGATTTACGCCACTCTCTATAAGGAGCTCCTCCTTTATTGTCCTCTTTTGTGGCTTAAAGAAACGCCCTGGTAGCCATATATTTCTCTTGCATCTTGAACCTAACTGCGCCGTTGATAAGAACAAGAATTTGACAAGGGGCTCCCTGTTAAATCATGGATTCAGTAAGGGCGCCGTGATTCAAAATTAGTAGATTGAGGCTCTTAAGTAGCCTTATAAGAGAATTATTAAACATTATCGACAAGTAAAGGTCAAAAGTGTAACATTAAATATTGATTAAATAGCGGAGTGGAAGTTAAGAAGTATGCATTACGAAGTTTAATTTTAGTAAATATTCTAATCGATCGTTGTCGGATATTTTCTTTAGAGTTTCCAAGGAGCGAGAGTTGTTCCTGTTATCTGCAGTTTAGAGATAGCTCCACAACAAAAAATTCGTCGGCTTCAAATAAGGGCTATACGAAGACTAACTTATGCCGCGCTGTTGGTAGTCACTTATTCTCTAAATAATCATTAAAATTTTGCTAAGCCGATGTTGATTGTTTCTAGGTATCTTCACATATCTTTCCGAACTCACAGTTGTTGTGTGGCCTTTGTCATTCGCAAGAAAGTCCAGATCTTTACCCCGGCCTCCCTTTCTGTACTACTGATCAACCTCTATCCGGACGATATTTCAAAAACGGCCAACACCAAAATATCATAAAAGTATGCAAATGATTTCGCAATTATTGCGGTACAAAGGGACAAACAAACAGTCACTACTCGCCTATAGGCACACATCAACAGGATAGAGCAATCGACAAACCGCTGGAGGATCAAAGTCAGTGTCGTAAGAAACGCACTCCATTTTGTTTTCCTACTCACTAAGGTCAACACCATGCAGGCACCTAACCTGGAACCGGTTACTACTCCAGTGATGGAACATATCGAATATTTAGGGCTCCTTTATGACAAAGATCTGGTCAGGAAGGATTTAAACTGCCCTAGCTACAGCCAGGCACCACATATTACTATCTTATATGGATTAAATGTAAGACTCTCTGATCGATGGACCCATAAAGTAATCAACTGGAGGCACTGGCATGAGAAAAGAAGTAGAGGACGCCCGCAAACCCAATGATCTGACGACATCAAAACACTAGTGGGATACAACTGGATAAACAAGGCCCAAAACCGAAGAAGATGGACGCACTTAGGGGAGGCTTAGGTCCAACGATGATGACGATAGATTAAACAGACTCTTTGTCAGGAACAAGATAACGATTTACAAGGTCATTGTAACAGCCTGGCTGAATATTCTGCCCATTACGTTCGCATAATAACTCAAAATAAATTTAAACTATTTATAGGGGGCCCCATAATAATACTGGTCTTGATTTTTGTTCGCAGTATGACTTTATTTTCGACTCTTGGTATCAAGATAGACTGCCTTAAATCATTTATTTGGTTTTTCTATACGTACGAGGTTGTATGAATTTCTAGATTAGCATAGACGAAACAAGCAAATCCCAAACATAAAAATTGTTTATTCAATGTAATATCCTTTCAACTTTACACGCTTGGTGCCACGATTAGAAAGTAACTTTAGACTGTTGTTAAAATGGTTTACGAACCAGTTTTTGACAACATTTGTGACTTCCTCATTTGAATGAAATTTGTGTCTTTTTAAATGTTTTTTTTCAGTTTTGGGGATAGGTAATAATAGTCCGAGGAAGCGAAATTAGAGGAACATGGGGTATGATCAATCAGTTCAAGGCCTAATTCGTTTATTTTTTTGTGAAAAACTAACAGTTATTTATGAGCAGGCGCAATGTCTTGCAAAAAAGCACCCCTTTAGATACTTTTTTCTGCGTTCTCTCACAATTTGTTCAAGAAATTTAGTTAAAAATGAAAAATAATATTCTCCAGTCACTGCTTTGACATATTCTAAGCTATCTACAAGTATCCCATCCTTGCCCCAAAAAACGGAAGTATGAACTTTTCCTACTGATTTTTGTAAGTGAAACTTCTTGGTGAGATGTGAGCCAGCACTTTTCCACTCCCTCGACTATTCATTTATTTCTCGATCTCACGTTTTAACCATAGTTACCATTGGATTCAATAGGTTAGTTGAATTCTCAAGCGATATTGTGACTCTCAGTCGTTTTTTGTCGTCGTTCAGACATTTAGGTGATAATTTTCGCATACCAGAATGAGAATGAACAATGTGAAAAACACGTTCGTATGATGTATTCAACGTCCCTGCTACACATTTCAGAGTAATTCGTCTATTCCCAAAAATCATTTCATGCATAGCCTCAACATTCTGTCAGGCCAGATGTCACGTTCCCACATATCCACCCTCCAGAACGTCTAAAACAAGGCCCTTCATATCATCGCCAAAACCCCATGGTTCATCCGCAACACCCAGCTTCATGGAGACCTCCAGATGTCAACAATCCAAGAATTCATGAGCAACGCTCAGCTCAAATTCCTGGACAAAGCCACATTCCACCTTAACCCCACGGTCAGGACCGCATACCGCCCTCTTCCACACCATGCCCGACGTCGCCTCCCAAGGCCCTCGGATCTCCTACCGCCGAAGCCTTAATTAATTTTATGTTTAACCTTAAGTTTATGTTCATGAAATATCATATTCATATAAGTTTTCTGCTCATAAAATATCCTAAGTTCAAGTATCTTAAGTTTTTTATTCATGAAATATCTTAAGTTTAAATATCTTAAGTTTTCTCATCGCAGTTAGGTCCCGATAATGTGTATATCTTAAAATCCCATTTGTACCAGTGCTTTATTCAAAGTATGCTCCATCGCTTGTTATACATTTTTCCCATCTTTGGGGCAATTTGTGAATACCACGCCAGTAAAAATCTTCCCCTTTTGCTGCGAACCATTCATTGAGCCATTTTTTTATATCTTCGTACTAACCAAAGCGCTGCTCAGCAAGTGCGTGACCCATCGATGCAAACAAGTGGTAATCGGAAGGAGCCAAGTGGTGAGTAAGCCGCATGGGGTAGAACTTCCCAGCTGAGTGCTTCCAACGTGCCGCGAACTGGTTTTGCCGTATGTGATGGAGCATTGTCATGAAGAAAAATGACTTTGTGTTGCCTCTTTCGGTATTCTGGCCTTTTTTCAAGCAGCGAACGGTTCAAATCGGTCAATTGTTGTTGGTAACGTTTAGTATTAACCGTTTCCCCAGGTTTTAACAGCTCATAATAGACCACGCCCCTCGGGTCCGACCAAACACAGAGCATCGTCTTTCTGCCAAAGCGATTCGGTCGCAAAAAAAACGACTTCCTTTTGTACCGAGCGAGCCAAATGTCACACGTGTTTTTGCGCTCTTCCATTTGCCTGTCGTTCAACTCATGTGGTACCCATCTACCGGTCTCCTGAATCTTTCCCATCTCTTGTAGCCGATTGGAAACAGCTTGTTGACTAACGCCCAATTGCTCGGCGACTTGTTTTTGTGTTTGCGAATCATCTTCGTCCAACAATGCTTGCAATTCCACATCTTCGTATTTTTTTGGCGGTTTTCCACGTTCCTTGTCTGCAACATCGAAGTCATCACTTTTTAAAACGCCGAAACCATCGTTCACACGTATCTTGCGATGGAGCATGTTCACCATAAGCTTTTCGAAATAATCGGTATGATTCAACAGCATTCTTCAAATGAAACCAAAAAATTAATGCTGTCCACGAATGCTCTTTGTTCGGTATAAATTTCGACATATAGAACACAACAACACAACACTATGCACACACTTTTCAAATTTATCACTCGTGCGCGTCTGACACTTGTTCATGATACAACGAAATGGCTCAGTGTCAAATCTTTATAGCACAAACTGCATTGGTGCACCATCTGTTGTCTGAAATCCGCATTTCATACTTGTACACCTGGTATACTGTATTTCTAAGCCGTAGTAATAGTGTAAAAACTAGCTAATTTGTCAATAAAAATTATCATCAGATAAGACACAAAAATGGGTCTTTCGGCACGGTTTTCATCACTGATGTCGAATTTTCCTGTTGAAATTCACAATCCAATTTTTGATACCGACGTAGGAAGGAGATTGTTGCTTCAATATATTAAGCATGTCGTGGTAAATTTCTTTAGTGGACAGTCTTTTCAAAATGAGTTGCTTTAACACCGATCAATATTCAATTTTACTAAATACATACATACAATTTTTATTGATTATTATTTCTTCAAAAATTCACTATAAATCGGTCAACAAAATGTGAGCCACCAAACTTTGTGTACGTATTTACTAAATGCGAAAGTACTGTCCATAGTAATCTCATTTGTTTTTGACTATGGGAAATGGTTTAGGCTAACTGGTTAACAATACTCCTAGTATTTATATTAGTTAACATATCTTGTTAGTTAGGTAAAACAGTAAAAAATTACTTTTAATAGTAAGTCTTAAGATTCCAAGGGATCCTATTTAAGTTAAAATGCATTAAGTTGCAGTTTACCTAGTTTTATTTATAAAATTTTCTAAGGGAAAGTGGATCTATCGTTTGCCACAAGAGTCTAGAGCATAGGTTCCCAACGGGGGCGGTACCGCCCCCCAGTGAGGGCCGGAGCCTTCTGTGAGGCCGTAGGGGGTCCATAACTACCTATTTAGTAAATTAATATAATAAAATACTTTGCAAAAATCTACCGTTTTCATGAATAAATATTTTATATAGCTCTCTAAAATTTGTATCTTATTGTTGTCGCGTGAATAAGCATTAAAAAAATTAAATTAGCATTAGGTATACGTAACCTAATTCGGTTTACTATTGTCGGTGATAAGTCATTGGATGTTGGTAAGCAAAGATGCGATTTACGCAATCAAGCTTGTTTCGACAAAAATATGGGAGCTAGTAATGACTGGTTTACAGAGCAAGTGCACCACCATCGCAAACAAGCAAAGGCATACAAGTTTATGCGTGCACGAAATCAAATCTATAAAACGCAGGGATAGCTCTAGGAATTTCTTATTATTTTTGTGTGCTTTTCCAATAATCCATATTCGTAAGTGAAAGTGATAGAAGTCATTATAATCATTTTTTTATAGGTGAATCTGTTGAAAAGCTAATTTATTTAAACCGTGGCAAATTTTGTATTTCAAAATCTGAATCTAAGAAGAAATAGTATAATAAATATAGTATAATATTGAGTATTTGAAATATGGATTTACGGGCTCTCCTACAAACAAGTCATTACCTATGGGTTTAATTTGCCAAAAAATTTTTTCGAATGAAGCCTTCTAGACTACAAGAGCATTTGAATAAAATATATGCTGATAAAAAGGACATAGATTTATCCTATTTTCAAGGACTGGAGAAGAAATATTTAAAACAGCCAACCCTTTTTGCGTCGTTTTCTAAACAAGAAGATAATGGACTAGGAGTCTCATATAAAATTTCATTGGTAATCGCAAAAGCGGGAAAAACCACACACAAGTGGCGAGAAATTAATGTTGCCGGCAGTCAAAGAGGTAATAAAAACTGTTCATTATAAGACATCGTCAGAAAAATTCTTCTGAGTAATAATTCGGTGCAAAGAAGAACAGATGAAACTGCCAAAGACATTAAAATATCATTATGCGATTACTTAAAGACTTGCAAATTTTCCATTCAACTCGATGAATCAAGTCTACCAAATAACGAAGCACTACTTTTATCATACGTTCGATTCATAAAAGAAGAAAAAAAATTTCAAGAGTTATTATTTGCTAAAAATTTGGAAACCGATACAAAGGGAGAATTGATACTTAGTACCATGAACAAGTTTTTTCAAGAGAAAGAAATTCCTATTCGTAATATTTTGTCAGCTGGTACTGGTGCTCCAGCAATGACGCTGACGCTATAAGGATTTCATAGCGAATTTGAAACAAGAAGTACCAAATGTACTGTACATTGTGTTATTCATCGTCAGCATTTGGTTGCAACAAATCTGAATGAACGCCTGCATATGTTCATTACGTTATTAGAGTAGTCAATAAGATTAAAATTTGTTGCATGACCGTTGACGTTCGTTGGCTATGAATATGGCATTTGTCTGAATCGTTTTTGAATCTATTTGACTCAGTACTGGACTTGCTTGAAAACAGACACGAAAAACTGCTCGAAAACCTGATTACATCCAAAAACAACGTCGCTTATTTGACAGACCTGTTTAAAATATTTAATGAAGTCAATTTACAATTGCAAGGTGACGAGTTGAATTTAATTAAAAACAAAAAACGTCATAGCTGCTTTTGTGGAAAAACTTCTTCTGTTCAAACGAAATCTAGGTAGAGGTGAATACTGCCACATTCACACATTATCAGCAGTCTTTACAGGTCTAGTATCCAGACCGATGAAATCGTTCAACAAGTAGACCAAAAGCTGCAATCTGATCGACGATCGAAAGTGTTCGAAGGATGTAGCCCGCTTAATTCCTCCCAAAGCGGTGCATGTTAGAAATACACGTCGCGCTGGTGCTTCGCATCCGTATGAGGTTCAGCTTGTTACTCCGCGTACAACGCTTTTCAAGCAATCTTTTATATGGAGAACGTCATCCCTTTGGAATAATTTGCCCAGCGCTGTGTTTCCCACCGAGTACAATTTACAGCGATTCAAGAATAACGTGAATCGCTTTTTTCCGCACTCGTGCCGCTCCTGGAGCACTTTAGGGACTTCCCTGCAGCACGTGAGCTAGACCCATAAAAAAAAAAAACAGTGGCTTGGTGAACAACGGTTTAAAGACGACGAGGAACTCAAGACCGCCGTTGTCAACTCGCTCGATTCCCAGGCGGAGAACTTCTATGTAGCGCAGAGGTTCCCAAACTTTTTTTAATTTCAAAATTTTACTGGTTTCGGTGGACCCCCTGCTGCTATATTTCTACCATATTCCCAAAACTCGTCAAAAAATGTGAAGATTAGATCTAACGATGGAAATTTGCGTCGTGCTGAGTTCCAACCCTAAATTCGGAGTGGTAAAAATAAAAAGAAAAATAATATATTTTCTTGTGTTCTATTTATTAAAATAATATGATTACCGACTTAATAGAATTAAAATTAAACACTAATAACGTACCGTAACTTCAACAATGCAAATCAACAATTAAAAAAAAATAGTAATAATTTTAATGGGAGGGACGTACTTGATGGATTGACAGCAAATTATCAATATTTGGCTTCAGTTTTGTAAGGAATAACCGCAACTCTCCCCGTTCTGTGATGTTCAATCTGCTCCTTTTTTGGTTTGTAATGACACTAAAACTTTTTTCGACAAGGTATGACGAGGGAAACGCTATCAAAAGTTTTCTCGCAATTTCCCACAGCTCAGGATATTTTTCGGGTATTTCTGCCTGCAGCCAAAATGTTTGATAGGCTTTTTTAAATTTCACCTTCAGCTCCTCATTGGTGCTAAACTCGAGTAGCTCCTCTTGTAATACCACATTCGCCACTTCCGTTTCATCAAATGGTGGTATTTCCATCGTCAGAATATCTTCAAATCTATTTTTGAAGTCATCATGCAGGACATTTAAATGTTGAACGTATGTCTGAATATCCTCATCAAGACATTCTGCCTGTGACAAGTTTGGAAACTGAGAGAATTTGCGCCGACTAATATTTTGCTTCATAAATTTCAATTTTCCAAGAAAAGCCTTTTGTTTTTATTAGATTTAGGCTGTCCTCTTGTAACTGTAAGTTAATATCATTAAATTTTTTGAACAAATCTGTCAAATACGCGATGTCTGCTTTCAATTTGATCAGGTTTTCTTTTAAATCTGGATCTTTACTTTCCAGAAACTCTAAAACTGATTCAAAAAGTGAGTAAAATCTTGTTAAACATGCACCTTTCGACAACCAGCGTACTTCAGTATGTAAGAGCAATCGTTGGAAGTCTTCATCATTTTCGTCGCTTTAATCACAAATTGAAGCGATTGATGCAATCTATCACTCAAATTTTTCGCTACCAGGTGTCGGTGGATGACATAGTGAATTGCAGTTACTCCTGGTATAATTGTTTTAAGATGGCTTATAAACCCACGATATCGCCCGAAGATGGCAGGAGCTCCATCTGCTGCCACCGAAATAATGTTTGTAAATGGAATCGATTTTTCCTTAAAAAAATCACTCAGGACATTAAATATCGATTCGCCTTTAGTGTCCATCCCCAAAGTTTTCGCGAATAGCAGCTCTTCATGGATTTCTTCGTCCATAACAAATCGAACATATGCCAATAATAATGCTTCATTGCCAGGTAAATTTGACTCGTCCAGTTGAACAGAAAAATGAGTTGTTTACAGATAATTACACAAGAAGCTTTCAATATCAGAGCTCATTTCATCAATACGTCTTTGTACAGTGTTGTTACTCAAAGGATTTCTTTTGAGTACGTCAAATGGAGGTTTGTGCAGAACAGTTTTTTAAAACCTGTTCAACAGCAGGTAAAATTAACTGTTCTCCGATGGTGTGCGGTTTTCCAGATTTCGCTATAAGCAATGAGATATTGTAAGATGCCCGCAAGCCATCATCGTTACTTTGAGACGTTGAAGCGAACATACTGTGAACGGTGGGTGCACAGTTTGTTTCATATTTTTCCTTCAATGTTTGAAAATACTTTAAATCTTTACCTATTTTATCAGGATGACACCTTCTTAGATGATCTTCGAGCTTCGATGGTTTCATAGAGTCATTGCTCAAAACTTTGTTGCATAAAAGGCATATGGGCAATCGTTTATCTGCCTTTGATGGAAGAAAACCAAATTTCAAATAATCAACACTGTACTGTCGACATTTCTTCTTAGATTCGGCCATGTTTCGTATCAGTTACCTACCTGTAAAGAAAAAATATTTGTTTTAGTAATCATAAGGCGATTTTAACAGGATATGGCTATTTTAACAGAATAAAATAGGATTAATTAATTATTGCAATGAAAAAACCAAAATGCCGGCGGCAGAACTGATTTTAATTATTAAAAGCAAAAAACTGCTAAGACCCATATAGAGGTTTTCACAAAACGGCTGAACCTATTTTAATGTAATATAAAATATTTTTTGATTAATTATATTTTGATACATTTCTGTAAATTCGAGAGAAAATACTTTTAAAGAATATTTTGACATCAAAACTCCGCGATTTTAATGATTTATTTATTACTTTGATGTACGTTACGAGTGGTACATAAAGACAATTACAATTTATGAATATATTTTTAGTCATTTAGCATTAGCAACTACGAAGGCACTGAAATATGTACAAACATGCAGGTCAATCATATATCTCTCCTTTAGTGAATCACCACAGTCGGGTAAATAAATAATTTTATAATAAAAAGTACTAAAAGTTCAATCTTTCTCGGCTTTCTGTTCTTTTATAGAAGTATCGAATAATGGCCCTGTTCAGTATTTAATTTTTATTACGTACCTACTACACGCAAACATAACAAATATAATATTATTACAATATAAAATAAAAGTATGAATAACAAATAGGCAGGTACTTACTTTTTCCGGCACTGGCAAACAAATGAGTAACGTTTGTCCATGGCATTCGTATTTATATTGGTGAAGAATCAAACAAGTTCATGCAAGATTGCAAGCACAGCACAAGTCGTATTTCGTCCCTTTGCACGTCTGAACGGGTTGCGTTGCGGGCGGGCGGACGGCGCTTTGCAAGTCTTGACGCGCGTTGTACTGAATATCGAATATGCAAGTTTTTACAAGTAACAGTCGCTGACCTTCTTAAAATACACTACTCAAAAAAAGTAAGGGAGGTTTTAAAACAAGGAAATTAATGCTAAATAAGCAGGCTATCTGATCCATATGCCGGCCTAACTGAAAAAAATTTGTTTCAAGCCTGTGGACCAAAAAAAAAAGCAAAATATTTGCAATATTATTTTTTCGCGCTATCTGTTAGAATTGCATGAGAACCGTAGCTCCTAAAAAATGTTAGCCAAAAAATCTGAAAATTAGAATCTTAAAGCTTTAAAATGCTTTTTTTTAAAGTGTCAATACGACCATTTTTCACCGAAATACAGCCTGTCAAAAATCACCGAAAAATATGGATTTTTTTTTTTGCTCCCTTAATTTTTTTGGGTAGTGTATTATCTGCCTACATTGATAGGTAAAGCCAAGCCAACATTTTTGTTCTTTACTATCGAAACCAGATAAATTTTCGTGGACCTCCACTTACAACTTGTGAACCCCCATTTTTTTTCACGCCAACGTAGACCCCCGTCGAGTCTCCCGTGGACCCCTGCGGATCCACCTGAACCACTTTGGGAATCACTGATGTAGAGAGATTAAAGAAGCTGGTGCAGCGTTACGAAAAGTGCTTAGAAGTGAACGTCGATTATGTGGAAGAGTGAAATAAGTTTGTAGGAAACTAAAATCCCCAATAAAAACTTTTTCTAACGAATATATTTTTTTATTTGTTTGCAAAAAAGGAAGATTTACTTACTTACTGTCAACACTTGGACGTTCTTCATGCTGATTTTGAAATTTCAGAAATGGATACCAAGAGTTCTAGCTTCAAAAATCAATACCAGCTCTTTACCCTGCATTGTGGGTAAGAGTGCAGGAATTTTTAATTGGTTTTCCTTCATTGTATTTGGCTGAGCTAGGTTCAGTGCAGTAGCTAATTTACTATCTAAGAAACAGACTGCACACTATTGAACGTGGCAATTTGCGACTGCGAAATTAGAACCCGACATTAACAAATTGTTAAAACTCCATCAGCCTCAACCATCTCATTAATTTTTTTTATTTCTTATTAGTCTTGTGTTTATTTTTAAATTTTTAATAAACAATTTTTTACTACATGTGTTGGTCGTTTTAATTAATTTCTGCTTTGTGATTCTTAATAGATAGATAAACAGATAAAATAGGTATATATAATATGCAACATTATTTTAACATTCTGTATAATGAACTTTTATGGAAGAGTTGGAATTTTTTTTCTTGGTGCAGAAAAGTTTGGGAACCTCTGGTGTAGAGCTATAAAAAAATGTTTACAAATTTGCATACTTTAAGTTATAAAATAATTATAAATAATTTCTTTTTATTCATATTCTTCTCATTCTGGTGTATATATATTTTCATTTTTAAGCAACATATCCACTTAAACTTTCTCTTTTACATCAAATGTTATACTCGGTTATTTAAATTCAAAAAATAACGAGCCCATAACTTTAGGAAATGTTGACTTACGCTTTGTGTTGTTAAGTGGCAATTCTAGACAGATGGCTTGAATTCTCGAAACAAGATCTGTTTGTTGTCGCACTTAAGGCTCTAAGAAGCCGTATGTCCCTTTTTGTTATGCTGAGAGGGTCTTTATAGATTTTTATAAATTAATCATGGCATAAATTATATATATAATTAAATAATTAATCAATAATAATAGGTCGGGCATTGGGATAATCGTTAACCAAAGTTCAGGTAGGCTAATTTGATCAATGAAGGGTAGGTACCATCACCTTTGTCCACGTATTGATATATATTTTTTTACGGGCACAGCACAGGTCTGAGACGGAAGTATCTAAATCACTACAGAGGCAGTGTACGTACGGAAACAGCGACCTTAAATCGCTGCAAGTTGGATTCAGTGGGAAGCAGAATTCTAGTCAGCTCAGGGTAACAGAATGAGGTTCTATATATAAAAAAGTTCTTGAAGTACGAAAATTGGTAAGCAGAACTTTAGTTGGATGTAAAGTATTAGCGTACACTACTGTGGAGGGATCAAACTGGCTACAACATTTCCCATAATATTACACAGGCGAACAAAAGAAACTTTTTTAACGTTAATAGCTGATTCTTATGGTTTTTTTTATGCTAAATCTATCTATATCTGACCTCAATTTTTTTTCTATTGCAGTTTCGTTACGATGTAACTTCGTTATAAACTAGAAAATTAGGGGAACATACGATAGGATTGAAAAATAAATTCTTGTTACAATATGAAAAAGCTTTTATTTAAGTTTAAACATGAAAATACCTTTTTATTACATAGGCTTTATGTGGCCATTAGCTTATATTTCCTTTCTCTTTTCTCGTTAAAGCTTCTGATATAGCGTTTTCTGATGTGAATCACATGCTGAACTTCTCGGTGAAGTGACAAACAGTGATCTCTCATCGTATTAATATGTCAGCGATCCTGATCACTTTGATATCCTGATGAAAACGCTCACCTTGCCTTTCAAAAATCAAAGTGACTGTTCAAAAATGAATCATCAAACATCCTAATTTTTTTAACTTTTCTAGCATGTTGGCTACAATAAAAATATATTGGGATCCTTTTTGTTGCCTAAGAACTTGGTAACAACCTGCTTGAAGGATACCCAAGCGTCCATCTCATTTAAAGTCATTTTTGGTTCAAAGTTGGAATCATTTTTCGGATGTCAGGCTCAACAAACATACCTTCTTTTAATTTTGCTTCTGATAGATGAGGAAACTTCTTACAGAGATACTTGATATATTGTCCATCTTTGGGTATAGCTTTTACAAACTGTTTTATTAGGCCTAATTTTATGTGTAGAAGTGGCAGCAGAATGTTTTCCGGATCCACGAGGTTCTTGCGTAGAATGTTCTTCTCTCCAGACTTTAAAGATTTTAGGATACAACGAATTGTACTAAGTACGCATACCTATTACTCCATCGAAAGCTGCAAGAGAATCTTTAAAATTAATGTAAAGCAACTGAAAACTGACGAAGTCCATATTTCAGCAGTTTACCCACTGTTCTCTTATTCGTCAAATTCATCCTGAGACGCGTTTCGCCGTATCACGGCTCATCTGTCAAGTTAGGATTGACAAACACGAGACAGACAACAACAGAACTACCATCGTATTCCGTAACTTCTGGGATAAGTACCAATAAATTCTGTTCTCTTGTTTGTCAATCGTAGCTTGACTGACGAGTCGTTGATTTGACGAATAAGAGACCAGTGAGTAAACTGTTGAAATATAGACTTCGTCTGTTTTCAGTTGTTTTACATTAACTTTAAAAAAATTTTTTTGGAGTTTAGTTTGTTTCTGGAACATTGTTAACCCCTTGCCCTACTGTCCCATTAACATAAGAAACATGGAAATTTGGTAAAGCCAATTTGCTAGCCAAGGAGCATGCATGAGACTTTCAAATCGCCACATATCATCCAACCATAAACGGAATAGTTTATTTTATATAAAACTATGTCAAAGTATTCATTGCTTTCCTTCATAAGCGCAGAATGAGCAACATGTAATGATGTTTAAGTGTTACCATTTTGTAATAGAACAGCCTCTAAGCTGGTTTTAGAAAAATATATAAACAACCTCCATTCTTCCTTTTTATATTCAATTCCGAATTTGTTCATCAAATCGACAATATCTCAGCAGTACACTAAATCACCTACTTGACAAAAGTTCTGCTCTTTTTTCCCATATACATAAATGTTTGTTCCTGCTGCCGAAGTTTTTTTTTCTTTCAGTCTGGTGCCAAGCAGTTCAGCTTTCTGCTTCGTTATGCCCAAATCCCCAACCCAATCATTTAGCTCGGCTTGAGTAAACAACTTAGGTTCTAAATTTTCTGGAGAACATTGAAACTCATCATCAGCTTGTTCATCTGCATTAGACTGGGCATCATAACAGATATCCAGAATAACAGTATTAACAACCTTTGGTGGTTTAAGGACAGGAAGATCTGGACAGTGATCTACTGGCCGATTGGTAGACGGAGCGTTACTTTTTTATTTTTTGAGTTATAACGAGTAACATTATCGCTACAAAAGTAATAATCATTAGGCTCTCTTCATATCATTGGAACAGCAAATCTAAAGGCTTGTTTCTTCTTATTTGACCATTTTCTAAGATCTTCAACACCTACATGACACACCTTATGCGGCACGCAGACTTATCCTAATGTCCAAGTTTGGGCAGCGGTATTTAATTGATGGTTAAATGCTAGTGTTGTGGAAGGTTCAATTTTTTAGTATGAAAGAATTTTTCGCGTTTTGGAGAATCTTATGCTTGAGATCATGACAAGATATGTTTGTTCCCAAATTAACGCCTAGCAAGTGTCCCGACATGAGTATATCAGGTTCTATAACGTCAACTCTTTAAGAAAAAACCGGTGTGTATGTAGCGTTATATTTTACTTGGGTAATGCCACTCCAAGCCAGAATCAGGTCTTTGTTAAAAGTTATAGTACTTTCTGCTATTTGTGAATATTTTCATAGGACCCTGGTCTTCGATCGGTCAAAGTATATGAAGAAACTAGAACGATATTATCACCAAAGCTATAGATTGAATTTTTAATCTTTTTCTGCAGTTCATTAATGTCAAAAAGAGACTGCGTAGAAGAGAGTATTAAGTCATGTCGTACACCAGTCTTACCTGAACTAACTTAAAAGGCGAGAGATGTAACTTCTCAGTATTGTAAATAGGGATGCTTGAAGGAAAATCTCCCTAGGAACCCTCACACTATCGCTGCTTAAGTGAGTATCACAATGTCAGAGACCGTTGCGCAACAGATTAATATCATGTTTCTTACGATAGAGTACGTAAAACCATCCGAAATTTTTGGAAGATTTAGGGCATAGTTCAGGGACAACATCCTGAGAAGGACTCCAGTGTACGCATACAATAAACAACTTTAGAATGACGGGAAGCAGTCGAAAATGCAGGTTACCTACGTTACCTAACGATCAGCGTGACAGAAGAATAATCACCAATCGTTACTAACGATTTTCACCAGGGAATCCAAACAAGCTAATATTGAGTGGAAAAAGAAGGAGCTGCACTAGTCCACTAGCGTTGTACTGTCAACGCCGTGTACTACTGTCAACTTTTGGACGAAACAAATCTCCGGTGTCGACTAAAACGACGCGAACTTCCATCCGAGACGTTATCCTGCTTCACGACCGCTTCCTAAATTTGACAATAAATGATGGATTCATACTTTCCCTGCGATTATTATTTGCTGGAGCACCAAAGCAAGTACCCGGAGGGCACATAAATAACCGTTGTTACTGTCGACGCATTTGTTGTTGGTGTCACACCCACCTTAATTTTACGATAGCAGGATCAAAAAATTACCTATCTATTTGGAGAAATGTGATCCTAAGTCGGGGGATTATTTAGAACAGAGGTTCCCAACCTTTTTTAATCGCGACCCTTTTTAGATTTTTTAAAAATGTTCGCGACCCCCCTTTCCCATCCCCCATATTAAATCACTAAACAAAAAATAAAAGGGTTTCAAAAAATTTATTTTAGGTATTAACAGTGATATTTTTTATAAAGTATGAAGTATTAATGATTAATGTGATGATTGAGTTTTCATCTGCTTAACAAATGTTATAATTTTTGGTTGAGCTTTTGTCAAGGCCAATCTCATGTCATGTTGAACATCCAGCTTTTTTCTGACTTTTCTTGATCTGCATAAGAGTTGAAAATCCACTTTCGCAAAGGTAAATAGAAGCAAATGGCACTAATATTCGAAAAGGAAGCATGAAAACTTTAGGATACGAATGACGCATAGCTCACCAAAATTGAAGTAATGATTTTTCCTGAAATAAATCACGCTCTGAGGAGTCATTTCGCAGCTCAAAAAATTCATCCTGCACCTCATCGAGAATGTCGATAACATCTAAAGATACATGAAATGGATTTCGTACTAATGCAGCTTCTCGTTCAGAGAACTCCGGGAAATAAAGTTGTATTTCAGATTCAAGGGCTTGAAGGTGCTTATTAATTTCTTCTCTTAGGTTATTTACAATTCCCGTTTCCGATTCTTCTGTTTTTTGTTTACCAAAACGGTCAATAATAGAAGAGTCTATTTCTACGCGTGCCTAACGTAGACGAATTGTGACTAGTATTGCACCGTTTTTCGGATCAAACAAGACACTAACTAACAACGAACTATTCATATACAAACGACAAAAAGAACACTAACCATTTAACACTAGGTAACAAATTTACTGAGCACGACAATTTATCTGTACACTTATACTTATATTCGAAAGTTTAAACTCGCCGCTAAATAACTGAAGATTGTCCCCTACGGCTCTGCTCGTTGCTTATATATCAGTTGGAAGTACTTTCCAGATTATTCTCAGCTCGGCGGAACATCAAGATGTCCGTTTCTAAACTTCTCTCTTTTATACGTTTCTTCGAGAAGCAACGGAGTGTCGCGAATTGCTGTGGACTACCCAGCTAGTTTGCCCCAGTCGGATTTCGTCAGGCATACGGAGAGGTGCATGTGCCAGCCGTCCACTTATTACGTGGCATATCTCGTGTGTTGCCAAGCATAAATAAATTATTAACATTTTAACACCAACCTTAATTTTGGTTTTTAAAATTAATAACTGGCAACCCCCAAAAAACCTTGTGGGTCGCTACCCACCGGTTGGGACGATCTAGAAAAATAACTGGTTGTGTTGACCATTTTATAATGGTTTAATACATTTTTAAAGAATGGTTCCGTTTTATGTTTGTTTCACTCTTGTAATATAGGGTTATGGTTTCAAAAAGTGTAATTTCATAGCTGGGAAAATCATTATTTATTGCTTCTACCTGGAAGCTGGTCCTTTCTTTTAAATTTTCACTCATGTTTGTAAAGCTATATAAATAAAAAAAAATGCTCATTATTAAAGGGATTGATTTCATCCCTTACATGTGCAATCAGCACTTAATTTTTTGTAAAAGTTTATACACTGACATGAACTAAACACAAGGTGTTTTCTTTAAGTTGACACTTATTTTACCAGACTGTTTTACTAACTATTTGGTTAGTAAGTAATAGTAAGCAAATAGGACCATTTCCTTGAATCAAATACAGCACATGGCAGCGAAACTAAAAAACAGAAAAGCCGCGGGCATGGACGAAATTAAGAACGAAATGATCAAATATGGAGGTGATAAATTACTAGAAGAATTACAGATTTTCTTTAACAAAATACTCACAGCCAAGATTATATCATCCGAATGGAAAGAAAGCTTCCTGATACCAATTTTCAAAAAAGGAGAAAGGACAGATCCAAAAAAACTATCGAGGTATCAGCTTAATGAGTGCGGTACTAAAATTGTTCACTAAAATTTTGGCAGAAGAAATAATGTTAACTGGAATCCGTGAAGAAACAGCAAGGGTTCCGAAAGAACAGGTCTACTATAGACGCCATATTTATAATCCGCCAAATTACCGAAAAAGCCATAGAGTTTAATAAGATAGCCTTTATGTGTTTCATTGATCTTACCCAGGCATTCGATAGGGTACGGTTAACTGATGTCATAACCCTACTACAAAAAAGGGGAATTCACCCAAATATAATAAAAACTATCGAAGAGTTGAACATCAACAACCACACATATGTAAGAGTGGCAAATAAATTAAGCAATAAAATACCTATGACAACCGGAATCAGACAAGGAGCTAATCTTATTTAACATCATAATGGATGACATTATAAACGAAGTAAAAAAAACTGGGAGAGGATATCGATTGGGAGACAAAGAAATAAAAATAATATGCTACGCCGATGATGCAGTAATTATATCAGAAGACGAAGATAACTTACAGAGACTCCTACATAAGTCCCAACAAACAGCACAAGTGTTTAATACGCAAATATCTGTAAAGAAAACAAAATCCCTTACAATATCTAAAGAACCGAAAAGATGTAAACTCGCGATTTTTGATCAGAGTGTAGAACAACTGATGTCCTTCAAATATCTAGGGGCAAACATAACAAGTAACCAGGAACCTTAAGGAGGAAGTAAAAACTCAAACAAGAAAGGCATCATTAATATCAGGATATTTAAGAGATATAATTTGGAGAAACAAATATATGAACACTAGGAGCAAAGTAAGAATATACAAAACGTGCGTAAGACCGATCATGACGTACGCGATAGAAACCAGAGCGGACAACACAATGACAAAACGACTCCTAAGAACAACAGAAATGCGAACACTTAGATCGATAACAGGACATACCTTATTTGACAGGAAGAGATGTGAAGAAATAAGGGAAATGTGCGAAATACAGGATGTGGTGAGATGGGCAAGGAATAGGAGAAGAGAATGGAGAGACCATGTGGACAGAATGCCAAATGACCGGTTGGCTAAGGTTGCAAAAGAGAAGCGACCAAACACACCTCGACCGCTTGGAAGACCACCAATAAGCTGGTCTTCATCATCGCAATTGTAACTGGGAAACCTTTGAAGTGAACACAGGATATGGTCCTAACGTAGGAAGAAGAAGAAGAAGTATTACTAACTAACTAACTAAATCTGTTCTCCGAATATAAACTATATACAAGTTGTTTAAACCTCTAGGTGTGGCGATTTTTAGTGAGATAAAAAACATAAACAAAACTTAACAACAGAGTAAAGATTCATTAAAATAAATAACATATTAAAAGTTAATAGATCCAAAATTATCAATCTAAAAACGGTGCAATCAACTTGCTCAATACCACTAGAAAATTAACAATGAAAAATCATGTCTGAACGGATAAAAGAAAATTCAATTTTGGCAGACGAACAACAGGATTTATGTAACGGAAGATCATGCTCGGACACGGATTTCCGATAAAACAAATTACAAATAAAACAATCTAGGAAAACAGACTATCTGTCCTATGATTTGCAGACCAAAAAAAGTCAACATTTAAAATTAAAGTTATAATGCTGTAAATCTGTACAGTAAAGATAGATCAACACGATTAAAGATATCTTGTATATAAGTTATCATATACGAGGACCACCTTTTAAGTTTTTACAAGCTACCACTAGACGGCACTATTGAGATCTGACATTACCAATGTTGTAAAATTTAACATTTGTTATTGTTAAAATAGTAACAGCTCAGAAATTGGTTTGTATACAGTAAGCGTTTAAAAAAAAAAACAGTGTTGTGAACAAACAGAAATTTCATGTGAAGGTTTTCGTTGGAAAATTTTTACGATTTCAGTAAAAGCCTAACTCAACAACGATACCTCGAATCGCTTCATTCAACTTTTGGTAATGAATCACCATCAGAAAAGGCTGCTTACAATTGGTGGAACTTAAAAGATAGCCCTCCTAGAAGCTAGGATAAAGATACAATTTACTGAAACAATAGGCATAAGAATCCGGCAGGAAAATCAATAAATTCGTAAATTCAGTCTCAGAATAATAAAATAATAAAAAGGCAAATAATGGGAAATGATATGCAAAATTGAAGATGACTTACGAAGGTTTGCAAAAATCCTTTAATACAATCAGCCCAGCTCAAAAAAACTAGATCGTTGCTGTAACTTCTTAAGAGACGGTCTGCTGCAAATAGGAAAATTGGAAATTGACAGGATAGAAATTCAACAAGCTATGGAAATGAAGTAATTACATATTACATTGTCACGTAAAAAGAAGTTAAGTGCCAGCTGGTCAGGGTTAGTAAAAGGAAAGAATGTTTAAACACTGCAATATTACAATAAAAAGAAAGTCCAAGATATATAAATCCACTAAGGGTGCAATAAAGAATATAAAGGCAACAAGACCTAAAGTGCAACATTTGTTGGAAACAATGAAGATAAAAGACGAGAAATCGAATAACGAGGTCAAAAGGAATTGCAATGTAGAAAATATCAATAAATGGACATTAAATTCGAAAGGACAATGAAAAAGGACAGCAGATGATAAAGTATTTAAGAAAGTATAGCGGCACTATAGGCCGACATCATAATAGATGGAGTGATACCCTGAAATAAAGGCCTAACTAAATAAATAATAGGCAGAATTGTCAATGTCAAGAAGAATTTACATTGACAATTCTGCTTCAGACGGCTGCTTCTTCTTTGTTATTTAACTTTTGTATAGAAGAGACGTGTGGGAGACGCTGAGAGTAAGAGGAGTAAACAGAAACATCATTAATACTTCTGGATTAAAAGATGTATACAAGGGCAATACGAACATAGTTAAAACAAACAATGAAGAATCAAAAGAATTCGAAACAAGACAGGGGGCCAAACAAGGATGTGCATTGAGCCCACTTCTGTATATACCGGTACTGGATGATGCAATGAAGAAAGCCAAGAAAAAGATGAAAAAGTTGACATTAGGGTACCAGCGAATGAGACCCACACAACTGAATAAACTGATATTTGCAGATGACATGGCCTTGATAGCAGATACCAGGGAAAATACAATACAAGCTTGAAGTAATAAAAGAAGAACTGAAGTAGATAAACATGAAAATCAGTATACAAAAAACAAAAACCATGATAATATCAAACACCAGAGAAACACACTAAATAAAGCTGGACGAAAAACTAATTAAGCAAGTAGATCATTTTAAGTGCGATTATAGAAGAGAACGGGAAAATGACAATGAAATAAACGAAAGATTGGGAAGAGCAGGAGGAATATTCAATGCAATGAAGGCAACATTTCTAGGAAAAAGAGAAGTATGTACAGTGGTGAGTCATGGACACTAACTAAAAGACAAGAATCCCGCACCAACGTAGTGGAAAAATCGAAAACAAGAGCAGAAGAGACAAAATAAAAAATGAAACATTCAGATCGAACCCATCAACGAGCAAATTATAGAAGGACAGCTCAGATGTTTTGGACATGTGTGTCGAATGCCGGACGATAACCTCACCAAAACAGTGTTCGAAACGCGAGTGCCCGGAAGAGATAGGAGAGGAAGACCAAGAGCAAGATCGATAGATAAAATCAGAGAAGAAGTAGAGGAGAGAGAAATGGCATGGAGCAAAATACGAACTTTCCCCTAAGACAGCCAACAATGGAGACAAAAATGCAAAACTCAACTCCCCCAGCGTTACACTTAACGGTAGGCTTTGGTCTAAGTAAGTAAGTATGTATAGAAGAGATTTGCCAATTAAAAAAAATACTTCAACTTGAGAAATACTTTCCTTATAAACAGATGTGTTGTGAGATGTCAGTGAGGTAAACCTTCCTTCTAAGAATTTATGTTACTATATTTAATTGCTACAAGTTTTGCATTTTGAAAAGAGTAATTTTAGCTTTTTGTTACTAAATACATTATAGCATCGATAAAAGAGTAAGTTCCTAAATCGCGTTCAAGTTTATAGTTTTTCTACTAAAATAAAAAATTCACGTAAGAAGTTTAGGTAGCTAATCCCCCAAAGTACACTTAGTCGATCTGCTGCAGGCGGAATGTAATAAAACTAAGTTTCCAACAAACTATTTAAACTTAATAATGTATTAAGTAATACATGGTTCATACAGAGGCGGCGAAGAATATTTTATTAAAGTATTTCGTACGTTTGTAAAAAAAAAAATAGAGAAAAGTTCCAATCAATCAAAAAACAGCCGGTCAAGTGCAAGTTGAACTTTCCGTAAGTTGATTACTTTTGAAATAAAAATTTTGTTACGGAGGTATAAAATGATCAGTGACTTCACAAAACACACCCCAAACGAAATTTACAAATTTTTCAACAAAGATCGTTTCCGATCTTTACTACTGAAAACTGATGTCCTTGAAATTTTTGTTTTTTTATGTACCAGATACAGTATTAAAGGTAATGCACTCGTGATAATTTTTGGTTCAATCTACACCCTGTGGAGAATATTCCAGAATTTTTTCAAATTTTTTTGAGCAGTAATTTTCGAGATAAGGGGGAGGGACAGCGATTTTTCGCGATTTTTTAAAAATAATACAAAGGAAAGTGTGCGCAAGAATTACATTATATATATTTTTGAACTCGTGTTTTTCCAAGCTTTCATTTAACACCCCGCTCGATAACCTAGTATTTTTTTTTCACTTCCGATTTCACTCCCCAAAACTAACTTCTTAAGTTAAAATTTAACTTTGAAAACTACACGGCTCTGATGAAGCTATCGGTTCCTATATTAGTACGAAATTTCAATTTTCTATGTCAAATAGTTTTGGAGAAAATTGGGTGTGACGGACGGACGGACACCGAAGTGATCTTATAAGTGTTCCGTACGGAACACTAACAAAACGGAAAGTTTAAAATGCATATAAATCTAAGTCCTAATAAGATACTATCCACGGCGCTATAATTAAACCGTTTTGGATAGCAAAATGAAATTTAGTATAATAGTACAGTTCAAGTATATAGGCAAACAACAGTCACGTCCGGTTTTACCAGAAACCTGACGTATGTACATTTTTATTTTAAATTAAATACCGTACTAAATACTATATATTTTTAAATTCTACAGAAAATTCTAAATAATTTTAGTGTCTCTTTCCCTATATTAAATATTAATAGTTCTTGATCTCTGAAAATCAGCAAAATTTTTAGTTATTTCATTTTTCAAGACAGCGTTTAACGCGAGCCCCAAAATGGAATTTCTTGTTATTATTCTAATGTGATGTCTAATGACTTAATTAAAATAAATTTAACGGAAATTTACAAATTTTTTAATTTTAAATTTCCCGAATTCTAAACTTTGCATAACTGTCACATTGAGGCGGTTAAATTTAGAAAGTCGTAAAAATATCGTTAGGAATAAATAGATTATGAATTTCTAATAAGGGTAGTTAATATTTACCTTACAGATGTCTTTGAAGGTTGATTTCTTCAAAATCTAGAGTATAGTATCTAGTTCAGATTCTGAGAAGTTTAAATTTGAAAGAATTGAAGAATTATAATAAGAAATAATAATTCTTGTAGGGCTACGCCGCACAGTGGGGAAAAAAAAAAAAAAAAAAACGAAAAATCGTGTTTCAAAATTGTCTAGAGCCTTCAATTTTGGTTCGATTTGGACGATTTTTTTTTTTTAAATTGAAGCTTGTTAAATTCCGAACAAAGTTGTCGGAGCCGATTTTGCAATTAAACTTTTGTTTCAAAATCGCGGACGTCTTCAAAATGGCGGTTTCTGATTATATAGCGACTGAGACACAGAAAACGCTTACAGTTTCAAACCAAGTTGTGCTAAAATGCGTGTATGTATGTTTTTTTTTATGTCGCAGATAATATATCTAATATCACAGTTACAAGATTAATAATAATGAACCCAAAATGGCTGCCATGAACAATAAAAGTATTATAAATATGAATAAACGTACCATTATTATTTTATATCCATAACATTTGCATAAATAATTTCTTTATGGTTGTTAATTATAAATATGGTTCAACAATTGACTTAAAATGACAAATCAAGTATGGCGGATGCCAAAATTGAATCAAGCAAGAAAGTTTCTCTGTGGCATTTAGACTGTGGCAGTCAGATCATTCAAGTTATTCAAGTTTAGTTGCGGGATTTAAATTTTCATGCAGTTATTGCTAGAATATTGCTGCTGTAAATTTTAAGTATACACAGAGAAATGCTTAGTACATGCACACTTAGTAGAATTAGGACTCAACACAAACATACACAGAAACATTCAGAAGTCAGTGATTTTGAAAGCATTTAACATTGTCAGGTCATTCCTTAATACACAATGGTAATAGTCTTTGTGCTGACTTGGCTTGGGCCCGTCAGCCAAACATGAAACCATATTGACCAAATGTGAGAAAGAAGAACTTTTTTGTATAATAATCTATATAATATATATAAAACGCAACGTCTCTCTGTTTGTCTGTCTATCCGTTAGTGTGCTTATCATTCGAGAACCACTTATCCGATTTATGTGTTTTTTTTTTAAATTCTTAACTCAATATTAATCAAAAAAAAAACTGTAATGTATATAAAACGCAACGTCTCTCTGTCTGTCTGTCCGTTAGTGCGCTTAGCACTCAAGAACCACTTATTTTACAAAATACATGTGTTTTCTGGCCAGGTTATACGATGTATTTTTTACGTTAGGTAACATAAAGAATAACCAGTGACGACAATAGTAAATCAAGTCCACGCGAGCGGAGCTGCGGGCACGGCTAGTTGATTATAAAAGTGCAGGACTGTAAGGTGATGATTATAATTATAATTCTATACTACAACTGAATATCCTTATTACAAGTAATAACGATATAAATAACTTTGGTGAAAATTTAAAAACTGAAAATAAACGTATTGCTTTAATATATATTTAATATTTACTAATCTGTAATATATATAAAAGGCAACGTCTTTCTGTCCGTTAGTGCGCTTATCACTGGAGAACCATTTATTCGATTTACATACCTTTTTTTTAAACATACATATGTTCTCTGGCCAGGTTATAGACTATATTTTATTACGATAGGTAGCATAAGGAATGAGCAGTGACGATAATAGTAAATGAAGTCGGAAAAAAAAAAAGTTTGTCGCTAGCGCGTTCTCTTGCAATACACACCCTAAACCATTAAATATGGAACAATATTATGTAGCAGAGAATATCTATAATCTATAATATATTAAATGCAATGTCTCCGTCTGTCTGTCTGTCCATTAGTGCTTTTATCAAGTGAGACTCACTTATCCGATTTACGTGTCTTTTTTTAAATTCATACATATATTCTTTGGCCAGGTTATATAATAATAATAATCTGTCTATAATATATATAAAATGCAACGGCTCTCTGTCTGTCCATTAGTGTGCTTATCACTGGAGAACCACTTGTCTGATTTACGTGCTTTCTTTTTAAACATGCTAAACCATTAAATATGGAACAATATGATGTAGCAAAGAATATCTATAACACAGGGCAACAAAAAAATATTTTTGTTTTGGTGCCTGGGATTTTAGAGCTGATTTTAACTATACTTGCAATCCGTTTTTCTCTATCAGCTCTACTTTTTTAGATACATCAACTTATCTACCAATGTGGTTTTTATTCAGTATATTCATTTATGAGAGTTCTAAAATTATTATTATTCATTAATGTAGGTACAATGGTTTTATTGTCAGTCTGTAATTGAGTAAATTCCAGGTAAATCTATAAATAGTGGAACCATTACCTATCAGGTACCTGAACTGACCCTTTTAATCACCTAACTCGGGTAAGTCTCGTCAGTTTGTGCGTTCTTACTAATGAGAGTAGATCGAGTTCGGCGTGTTATTTTATGTTAAGAAAAGAGTGTTTTTTGTGTTATTGAACAGAATTAAAATGAGTTCAGGTTCCAGTTCAAGAAGAAGTTGTGTAAATCAACCTGATGTGTTTTGCTATATATGCGGAGAATACATATTTCAACAAAACAGACAAACTATTACTGACTTTGTAAAGCGAGCGTATCTTGGATACTTTGGAGTTAAGCTTGGTGATCAGGACAAAACGTGGGCCCCGCATCTCGTATGTAAAACTTGTACAGAGCATTTACGGCAGTGGACTACCGGAAAAGAAAATGTCTAAAATTCGGCGTACCAATGGTTTGGAGAGAACCAAAAAACCACTTCAATGATTGTTATTTCTGTTTAGTAAATACTAATGGAATCAATCGAAATAACCGCAGTAAGTGGACTTATCCCAATTTAGACTCGGCAATACGCCCTATCCCGCACTCAGATGAAATACCGATTCCAACATTTCATCAGCTACCACATATCTCTGATGACGAATATTTTCCCTCTGATCGCTCTTCTGATGCTAATAAAAGTTCTAATGCTAATGAAACTAACAGTGACTATGAGGGGACGTCATCAGTTCCTCAACGCTTCAATCAAAATGAATTATCTCGCCAGGGATCTCAATTTATCGAAAAAAGCTTCCGAAGTACTGGCTTCTAGGTTGAACGACAAAAATTCACTGGAATAAGGAACCAAAATTGCCTTTTACCGTACAAGAGAAAAAGATCTGCTACCATTCTTTTCTCAAGAAGACAATCTTGTATTTTGTCACGAAATTAGGGGACTCATGAAAGAAATGGGACTTTCTGAATATATTCCAGATGATTGGCGCCTATTTATTGACAGTTCAAAGCGAAGTTTAAAATGTGTCCTTCTACATAATGGGAATAAATATGGTTCAATACCACTAGCTCACTCAACGAAACTGAAAGAAGAATATAATACCATAGCTTTGATCTTGCAGAAGATAAAGTATTTTATTACGAACATCAATGGATGATTTGTGTAGACTTAAAAATGGTAAACTTTCTTCTTGGGCAGCAAAGTGGTTACACGAAATATCCGTGTTTCTTGTGCCTCTGGGATAGTAGGGACAAAACACACCACTGGGTTAGAAAAGATTGGCCTCAGAGAGAAAACATGGACGTTGGGGAAAAGAATGTCATTAACGACGCTTTGGTTGAAAGTATAAATAATGGGAGATAAGGAGAAATAATGAGAGATAAGCAGAGATAAGTCTAGATAATGGGAGTTATGGTGAGATAATGGGAGATAAGGAGAAATAATGGGAGATTAGGAGAAATATTGCGAGATAAGTCGAGATAAGCCTAGATAATGGGAGATAAGGGGAAATAATGGGAGATAAGGAGAAATAATGGGGGATAAGGAGAAATAATGGCAGATAGTTTATTATGTTAGTTAACATAAGGAATAAGCAGTGACGATAGTAGTGAATCAAGTCCACGCGAGCGGAGACGCGGGCACTGCTAGTATTTAATAAAGTTGTATGATAACAATGAAGAGTAAAACATTTAATAGATATAAGATAATAGTATAATAAGTACCCTTGTTGTTTAATGCTGCGCATGCGCAGCTCCAAAAATAATATGCATTTATTTCTTATGTTTTTCATTACATTTGGTTAAACAAAAATTTTTAAGTTTATACAAAAGTAATTCTTCTCTTCACACACTATTCATGACAACAATGTCGCAATTTTATATCCAGTAATCTGTCATTATGAAAGTTTCGATCACTTAAAATTTAAACTTGCTGTATGGATAGCAGTTAAGCCAACCTAAAGATTTCATAGGTCAATTTTGCAACGTTGCCTTGTTTATTTCTTATACATCTGTTGTAATAATTTTTTTTTAATAAATAATTAATATATTGTATCTGTTCGATAACAATGATAATTAAACGCACAAACATTAAAAAAGATGGCTATTTTTCATTGTAATATGATAAAAATAATTAATATAATTTTTCATGATTGGTAACGTTCTTCGTTATCCCTCTGTTTAGCATAGGTCTACTCCCCTTGCTCGTTACCCTGCGACGTACTGCCCGAACTTCCTTAAGCAACAATCCTTGGGATTTTTTTTTGTATTTTTATCTAAATATGAACTGTTACCTTCCCGTCACTCGTTTAAGCTAGCGTTGCAGAATATATTGTTATTGTAAACTTTAATTTTGAGATATCCCTATAAGAAAAAACCCATCTGCGTTCAATCAGGGTTACCTGAATAATTAATAAGGGAAAATCTCTCGAATGACTGGCAAATATGGGTTTGAAGTATGTAATGTCGCCCCATCCTGCTGAAACAAGGTTCTCGGCCTAAAAAATCACCTCCACATATATGTAGCTCCGAATTAGATGTTGTGCGGTTTCTGTTATCCGGATAGAAGGGCGATTATTTTACCTATCGCTATTACGGTTCCAGCCTTCACTAAAGGCTTTAGATGGTTTAGTTTTGGATTTATCGAACTCTAATAACAGCAATTCTCTTTATTAGCGTGGCCGTTAATATAAAAATGTTCCTCATTTACGAATGAGACTTTAGAAACAAATCAAAATTTATTTCTAGGGCACCCTGTATTACAGGAGGTAATAAGTACTGTGAGACTATAAATAAAGTAACAAGAAGTAAAAAATAGTACACTGTACTTAAAATAAACTTAATATATAATAAAAGACTGTTTTAGTCAATTTCCACTGGTTTATTTAAATTGCGATGACGCGTTTCGCTGTCGATGCAGCTTCTTCAGATCTACATTTTACACTGTCAAGTTAGGTTTAATATTCACAGTTTTATATAATTTCTTAATTATAATATTACACCTAATTAAATTACATTGATAGTATTGGGAAATCCACACAGATTTGGAGTTAGGAGAATAAATTCAATAATGGTGAATTGCTTAAACCTACCTGGTCGTTGAGTAAAGTACCTGTAGTCCTTAATCGATTTATTTGCATTGTCTCTAAAAGGTTTAGTTTTAAACCGTTTTGTTGGGTGTGTAAAATTTTGAAATTCTTGTTAAATGTGCGATTTTCTGTTAAAAGATGATTAGCATATGTTGAATTAGATTTTCTATGGATGAAACTTTTTTCGTGTTCTCTAATTCTTTGTCTAAATGTACGTCCAGTTTGTCCGATGTATGTTTTAGGACATAACCCACATGTTAATTGATAAACCCGATTTATTGTCTTTATTGATTTGTGGTTTGTAGTTTTTAAGATATTTTCCTATAGTATTGTTAGTCTTGTAAGCTATGTTGATATTTTTTTTGATTTAAAAATTTCCCCAGTTTTTCCGTTGGTTTGACGAAATAGGTTAAGCATTTAAAGGTGGTATTTCTGTCCTTAAAACGTAGGTATATTTCTGAGATTGCCTGAATTGTGGTATCTGTATGACAAGGTTTGTAATATATTGCAAATTCTTGTTTTTTCATGGCTTTACTGATTGTTAAGTCTAGGAAATTGATTTTCTCTTGGACTTCTTCTTCCATCGTAAAACTGATATTTCTATGTAAAGAATAAATATACTGTAAAAAGTGAGTTAATTGTCTGTCCGTACCTGTAAAGCATACAATTATATCGTCTGCGTATCGATACCAGTATAGACAATTATTACTATTGTTATTATGGTTGTTAAATATCATTGTTTCAATACTGTCCATGAAAATTTCGGCAAGTAATCAGTAAAGCCATGAAAAAACATGAATTTGCAATATATCACAAACCTTGTCATACAGATACCACAATTCACAATAGTTCTCACCACCCTAACCATCATAAACTTGCAGCTTATCATAATTTTATACATAGACTAACTAATATCCCCTTATCAGAAGAAAATTTATTTTACTAAAGAATTAAACTACATAAAACAAGTAGCCGTTAGCAACGGTTATTCGGTTACTTTAATCAATATACCCACGTTATAAGGACAGAAATACCACCTTTAAATGCTTAACCTATTTAGGCAAACCAACGGAAAAACTGGGGAAATTTTTAAATCAAAAAAATATCAACATAGCTTACAAGACTAACAATACTATAGGGAAATATCTTAAAAACTACAAACCACAAATCAATAAAGACAATAAATCAGGGGTTTATCAATTAACATGTGGGTCATGTCCTAAAACATACATCGGACAAATTGGACGTACATTTAGACAAAGAATTACAGAACACGAAAAAAGTTTCATCCATAGAAAATCTAATTCAACATATGCTAATCCTCTTTTAACAGAAAATCACACATTTAACAAGAATTGCAAAATTTTACACACCCAACAAAAAGGTTTAAAACTAAACCTTTTAGAGACAAGGCAAATAAATCGATTAAGGACTACAAGTACTTTACTCAACGACCAGGTAGATTTAAGCAATTCACCATTATTGAATTTATTCTCCTAACTCCAAATCTGTGTGGATTTCCCAATACTATCAATGTAATTTAATTAGTTGTAATATTATAATTAGGAATTATATAAAACTGTGAATATTAAACCTAACTTGACAGTGTAAAATGTAGATCTGAAGAAGCTGCATCGACAGCGAAACGCGTCATCGCAATTTACATAAACCAGTGGAAATTGACTAAAAACAGTCTTTTATTATATATTTATAATGAATTTCCATCAAGTAGAAGCTACAACCATCCAAAATTTAAAATAAACTTATATTGTTTCTGTGATTTTGAATATAATTTTTTAAATAAATATTAGTGTGTACATGGCTCATCTCTGCCCCTTTGTGTACGAGACTTGTTTAATAAATCAGTGACTTTCATGAGAGATGGCGCTCAAATCGCTGGAATCATTTAAGGTTTCAAGTACACGTGTCAAATAGAAATGTTTTAACAGCTTTTAAAGTGAATAGGTTTGTTAAAATGGAAAAAAGTGAGTTTTACGTTTTAATAAAACTTTATTTTGTGCGTGGAAAAACTATTAAGAAAACTGAAGAAAAGTTAAAATAGTATTATAGGGACTCGGCACCGTCACATGGAATGGTGCACAATTGGTTCACTCAATTTCGTGGTAGTCGTACAAGAACGAGTGATTGCCCGGGACGTCCAAATGAGGTTACAAAAGAAGAAATGGTCAATAAAATCCTCGATATCATATTAAATGAACATCGACTAAAGATACACGAGATTGCTAACATGGTAAACATCTCAAACGAACGTGTTTTTAATATTTTGCGTCAACATTTGGGCATGAGGAAGGTGTCAACAAGGTGGGTGCTGTGTTTGCTTACGGTCGATCAAAAGCGGAATCCCGTAACCATTTCGAAGCAGTATTTGGACATGGTCAAGCGCAATCCAAGTGAATTTTTTGCGGAGATATGTTACCGCAACGTGAAACGATTACATGGAAAAAAAAGAAAAACAGGACAATATTATGCCTCATTATTAGGTCGATTTCACGGTGCGTTGATGAAAAAGCGACCCCATTTAGCAAAGAAAAAAATTCTTTTCTATTATGATAACTCACCAGCTCACACGGCTGCCACTGCTATGGCCAAAATTGTAGAATTGAAGTACGAACTGCTTCCTTATCCACTTTGTTCTCTAGATTTAGCCTCCTGTGACTTCTTCCTCTTTTCAAATCTGAAAAATTGGCTCGAGATCATCGATGAAATAAACGCGTATTTTGATGACTTTGAAAAATCATATTTTTTGTAAGGTTTAAAAAAGTTAGAAACTCGTTGGGCAAAATGAATAGATATAAAAGGAGATTATGTTGAAAAATAAATTAAATTTTTTTGCAAAATTTCAAACTGTGCCCTCGTACGCATGCGTCTATAATGACGTCCTAATCATCATATTGTCATTTTACTCATAATCGCGTTCTTGTTATATTAACCTATTTTTTTAAATGTATATAAGAACCATGTAACTAAGTATATAAATAAATTTAGTTTATTGTTCTATGATCTATATTTGAAATATAATACTACATTTAATTAAAACTATACAATTATAATTAATGCGTGAGAAATAATGTTTACGGCACACATAATAATTCTGACATACATAATAAAAATATATGATCATTAATTATAAAAATGGTATTAATTTATTGACAATACATTGAATTTAATATATGGGTTGCTTGATAATTGATGGTGCAATGAACGAAGATATTAAAACGGTCAGTTACTTACAGCTTATAAAAATAAATTTTTTAACGTTTTTAGCCACTTATACGAGTATACCTCCTACTCACTAACCCTATCCTAGAACGTCAGTTACTTATAGCTTTTGACAATCGATTTTTCAACCTTTGTAACCACTTATACACCGCTCACTCACTAACTCTATGCTAGAACGTCACAACTTAAATAGAGATAGTATATTAGTTAAAAGTTTTAGCATAAAAGGAGCGATGTCTTCATTGTACTTCCGGCTACAATTGCTACAGTTTTTATATTTTTACATTGAAATCCGACCAGGGGTCGGCAACCTATGGCACGCGTGCCATCTCTGGCACGCCAAGCAATTTTGAATGGCACGCATACCTATTCAAAATTTACACATTAATTCTGTTATCTGTGACATGTTTCGAAATTAAGTAAATAATCGAAGACAGTATTACTTTAACGATACAAATAAAAACGACATATTATATAGGTCACTAAGTATTATTACCAAAAACTACAAAATATATATTTTGTAATTTATAATTTTACTGAATGCATTGGTTTGGCTTTAATTTCGGCAAGTATTAAAGACGGCAAACCTCAAAATATAAGCCTAGGCAAAAACACAAATAAACGCCCTCAATTCAGATCAAAAGAGCCGCTATAAGGCGGTTTTTTGTTTGACTTGACTTCAATCGTTCCGACGCGCGCCGCAACTCTTTTTATATTGCCGAACTTTAGTTTTTGTTAGACTTAACTAGGCGGCCCTTTGATTGCAATGGGAGCGTTGTAGATAATAATTTTTGTTCTAAGAAATTTAATAAACGTAATTATTGGAATTTTCTGGAAACATTACTTTTCTATATATAGCAAGCGGCTACACGTTTGGATCATTTAGTATAGAAGTAACATCCGTTCCAGTCAATAGTCGTCGAAAAGTATAAAAATTAAAATTACGTTGCGTTATGGCCGCGAAGAGACAGAAGGTAGACGTTCGATCATTTCAAACTTCATGGACAACAGATTACGGTTTTGTACATCAAAACGATCGGGCCATTTGCGTCCTATGTCGGGAAAGCGTAGTTTTCTGGATATCTAGTGTTCAACGACATTTCCAGATAAAACATATCGTCATTTAACGATAACGCTGTTAAAAAGGAGGCAATACAAAGAGCAAGTAAACAATACGAGAAACAGTCAACATTCTTTAGCAAAGTTTTCTAAGGAAAAAATCAGGTAACTGAATGCAGTTTCAAAATTGCACAATCGTTGGCACAAAAGAGTAGGCCGTTCACTGACGGAGAATTTATGAAGCAAACGTTTTTGAGTACTGGCGAGATTTTATTCGACGACTTGCCCAATAAGGATACAATATTGGCCAGGATTAGGGATATATCGGCATCAGCGCGGACCATCGAGAGACGAATTGCCGAAATGACACAAAATGTCCAAAAACAGCAGAGAGACGCTATCAAACGGAGTTTTGTATTTAGTGTAGCATTGGATGAAAGTGTCGATATTAATGACATTGCCCGTCTGGCAATCGTTGCGCGATACTTCGATGCTGGCAGTGTGTATGAAGAGCTGATTTGTCTGCTCCCATTGAAGGGAACTACAAGAGGAGAGGATATATTTTCAGAATTTGTTAAACATTTTGAAAAGCGGAACATTGATTTAAATAAAAATTTTTGCGTAACGACAGATGGCGCTCCTGCTATGATTGGGAGACATATAGGATTTGTTTCCCTTCTTATTGAACGCATGGGTCGATCAGTTTTGAATTTTCATTGCATAATCATCAAGAGAGTTTGTGCGCTAAAATCTCCGCTGGAAGTTTAAAATCCGTGATGGATAGGGTGGTTAAAATATTTAACTACACTGTCGGTCGTTCTTCACTGATCCATAGACAATTTAAGGCGTTTCTGCAGGAATTAGAAAGTGCATATTCAGATATACCATTGCACAATAATGTGCGCTGGCTCAGCCGTGGTAAAGTGCTCTCTAGATTTGTGCAATGTCTGAGCGAAATTAAATCGTTCTTGTTGGAAAAAAATCAAGTGGATGCTTATCCTGCAGTAGAAGGTAAGAACTGAATCTGTATGTTAATGTTTTTTTACTGATATTACAAACCATCTCAGTGAACTCAACTTAAAGTTACAAGGTTCAGGCAAAACAGTTCTGGATTTTTACGAATCCTGGAAATCATTCAAATTAAAAATAGATTTATTTATCAGCGATATTACTAGAAACACATATAAATATTTTCCAAATTTAAAAACTTATATATCCAGTGTCGACAGTGGTGCACTAATAGACGAAATTCTTAAATATATGACTAATTTAAAAGAGGAGTTTATCGAGAGGGGTCAGGATTTTGATAAACATGGTCCTATGTTCGTTTTTTTAATCAAACCAGATTTAATGTATTTTTCCAGCAGTTGCTTTGACATATCTCTTTTCTCATGGATGGACATTAATGATTTTGATCTTTAATACATTGAATTTAAAAGCTCCGAGTTATGGAACACGAAATTTTTAGAATTAAGAAGGGTATTAGAAGGTGATTGCCAGAACCATTCAAACGAGATACTCAGTTGTTGGATGAGTTTACCAGAGCAATTTATTTGTCTTAAGAAAGTAGCGTTTGCCATGCTTACAGCTTTCGGATCATCCTATATCTGTGAACAACTTTTTTCCCATATGAGAGTGATTTTAAACCCGTACCGAAGCAGGCTGACAACAGACAACTCGGAAGCATGTGTGACACTGAAAATAACCAGACATGAACCGGATATAAGAAAACTCTCAAGCACAGGGTTCACACTAGGTCCTAGGGCTAGTATAATAAAATTATTGGTTAAATGTTAAAATTTTTTTGTAATTAAAGCAATATTTTAAGTTAATTTTTGTTAATTTTAGTTGAGTACTAGTAGTACCTATGTCGGCACGCAAAATGTTGTATGGATGAAAACTGGCACCCCTTAGTTAAAAGGTTGCCGACCCCTGATCTAGACCTTCCCGGAAAAGAAATCTATTACAGAAATATTACACAATATGTACGGTATTTGTAGAACTTTCATCCTAAAATTACACTATCCAACACTAAAAAATTCATCGACATCGCGAATAGTGATTCGTATTAGGTACATCTAGTATACAAATAAAGGTTTTCTATCGACATCACATCTCATAACCTAGAAAACTAGTAATTTGTTTTATTTACTCCTCGTACTTGTTTGAGGTTAGTCATAAGAATATTACTTTTTCGTGTATAAATATTATCAAAACATTTAGATTAGTGCTAAATATACAAAATGCCAGAGAGAAGCGTTATCAAGGTTTGTGTTAATGGGCTAGTTTGTTTTGTTATGTTTGTGGTAAATTTACTCCTAAAAGTGAAAAAGCCAATTTCTCCGCTATTTGAAAAGTGTTACGAAGCTCATTTTAACCGCAATTGAAAATCAAGATAAATCGCGGGTGCCCCGAGTGTGTTGTTTGAAATGTTATAAATATTTGACAGGTTGGTACACTGTTACTATAAAAGAAATGCCTTTTGGCGTACTAATGCAGTGACGTAAACCCAAGAATCACACAGACGATTGTTACTTCTGTTTGACAAGTGTGAAGGGTTTTTCTAAAAAAACAAAAAGTTCCTTGAAATATGTTAATGTACTATCATTTTCAATGCCGCTACCTCATCCTCCTGAAATTCCTGTACCGAAACGATCTTTGAGCCCATTAGGTTCTATAGAAGAAAAGCAAACCCATTTCTTTTAGTGGAGAGCTATTTCAAAATCCAACTATTGCTGCAAAACCACATTTGATTAGTCAATCAGAACTAAACGACCTTGTTACATTTGACCAAAGAAAAATCTGAAATATTAGGATTGAGATTAAAACAGTGGGATCTTTTACAGACTGACGTTAAAATTACAGCTTCTTTACCTTTTATTCAAAAGCGGATAGTTTAATTTTTTTGTAATGATATTGATGGTTTAATGTGGGCACTAGGCCATCATCATTCGCCAGAAGAGTGGAGACTATTATTGACCGACCAAAACAAAGTCTAAAGACAGTTTTACTCCATAAGGGCAACATATTTCCATGTTTGCCTGTAGCATACGGTGCTCATTTAAAAGAAACCTATGGCATTTTAAAACTTATTTTAGAGAAAATCAAATACACAATGTTCAAATGGCAAATATGTGCAGATTTAAAAGTACTGGCTTTGATTTCAGGATTCCAAACCGGCTATACGAAATATTGTTGTTTCTTATGTGAATGGGATAGCAGAGCGCGTTCAGAACATTACCTAAAACAAAACTGGCCTTTAAGAAGTAGATACGTATTTGTTCAGAAAAATATTAAAAATAAATCATTTTACCACCATTGCTCATCAAACTCGGTTTAATGAGGAATTTTGTCAAAGCGTTACATAAGGACGGACCTGGATTTCAGTTTCTCAAAAATAAATTTCCTGGGCTCAGTGATGCTAAAATAAAAGAAGGAATTTTTCTAGGGCCTGATATAAGAATATCAGGATCCCTCTTTTCTATCCAGTCCATAGAAAAAAAGGCGTAGTTGGCTTTTATAGATGTCACGAAAAATTTCCTCGGCAACCACAAATCGCCAAATTTCCATGAAAAAATAAAATTAATGCTGGATGCCTATCATGAACTAGGATGCAATATGTCATTAAAAATCCGTTTTCTACACTCCCATTTGAGTTTCTTTCCGGAAAACATGGGCTCAATTAGCGATGAACATGGAGAACGCCTTCACCAAGACATAGCTTTTGAAAAGTTTGAGAAGCGTTATCAAGGTAAATAGGAACCAGCCATGCTTGCAAACTTCTCTTGGTCTCTTCAGAGGGATACTGCGAGAACTGACTAGAAGAGACAAGCCAATCGATCAAAAAAAACATTTTTTAATGAAAAATAAAATTTTTTGTCACTAATTCAGCGAATTTTTGAATAAACCAATAAAAGCTTTTCTCTGTGAAATCTGACGTGATGTGACTATTTTGGAAAAAATTTTAATTGAGCTGGCGGTGAAAAATTAGTATTTCATACTGTAAACCCAGTGTTGCGTAATGTTATTGAAAGAAATCTCAATTAACACCATATTTTTTTCTTTTAAAAATTGCAGGTATTCGCTTTCTAAAAAGCTGTAAAAACTATACTATAAATTGCTTCCTATCAAATTTTTGATATTTGGTACAAAAATTTCGAAAGTCTTGTATCAAATTTTGTCTGTCCTAGTAATACAAAAAGTTTGCAATATTGTAGAAAAATAACCTACAATAATATAGAAAAATAATATAAACAATTTAATTACGATAAGTGGATTGGATCTCCGCCGGCACCAAGGAAATTTTTAATTTTCTTATAGTTGTATATTTACCTTCATGATTTAAGGTACGGTAGACCTGAAAGTGAAGAGCGAACATGTCCTTGAATATAATCGTACAGTAACATCTATCTATAATATATATATATAAAATGCCTGTCTGTCTGTCTGTATGTCTGTCTGTCTGTCTGTCCGTCAGTGCGCTTATCACTGGAAAACCACTTATCCGATTTACTTACTTTTTTTTAAAACATACATATGTTCTCTGGCCAGGTTATAGGCTATATTTTATTACGATAGGTAGCATAAGGAATGAGCAGTGACGATAATAGTGAATGAAGTCGGAAAAAAGTTTGCCACTAGCGCGTTCCCTTGCAAAACACAGTCTAAACCATTAAATATAGGACAATATTATGTAGCAGAGAATATCTACAATCTATAATCTATAATATATATAAAATGCAATGTCTCTTTGTCTGTCTGTCTGTCCATTAGTGCGTTTATCAGGCGAGAACCACTTATCCGATTTACGTGTCTTTTTTTTAAATTCATACATATATTCTTTGGCCAGGTTATATAATAATAATAATAATCTATATCTATAATATATATAAAATGCAACGTCTCTCTGTCTGTCGGTCTGTCTGTCTGTGTGTCTGTCTGTCTGTCTGTCCGTTAGTGCGCTTATCACTGAAAAACCACTTATCCGATTTACTTACTTTTTTTTAAAAAACATACATATGTTCTCTGGCCAGGTTATAGGCTATATTTTATTACGATAGGTAGCATAAGGAATGAGCAGTGACGATAATAGTGAATGAAGTCGGAAAAAAGTTTGCCACTAGCGCGTTCCTTGCAAAACACAGTCTAAACCATTAAATATAGGACAATATTATGTAGCAGAGAATATCTACAATCTATAATCTATAATATATATAAAATGCAATGTCTCTTCATCTGTCTGTCTGTCCATTAGTGCGTTTATCAGGCGAGAACTACTTATCCGATTTACGTGTCTTTTTTTAAATTCAAACATATATTCTTTGGCCAGGTTATATAATAATAATAATAATCTATATCTACAATAAATATATATATATATATATATATATATATATATATATATATATATATATATATATATATATATATATATATATATATAAAATGAAACGTCTCTCTGGCTGTCTGTCTGTCCGTTAGTGCGCTTATCACTTGAGAACCGCTTATCCGATTTACGTGTTTTTATAAATTTATACATATGTTTTATATAATTCGATATAAGTCTAGATAATGGGAGATAAGGTGAGATAATGGGAGATAAGTATGAATAATGGGAGATAAACAGAGATAAGATAATCGGAGTTATGGTGAGATAATGGGAGATAAAGAGAAATAATGGGAGATAAGGAGAAATATTGCGAGATAAGTCGAGATAAACCTAGATAATGGGAGATAAGGTAAGATAATGGGAGATGAGGAGAAATAATGGGAGATAAGGAGAAATAATGGGAGATGAGCAGAGATAAGCCTAGATAATGAAAATTATGTAGAGATAATAATATATATAGAATGCAACGTCTCTCTGTCTGTCTGTCTGTCTCTCCGTTAGTGCGCTTATTACTTGAGAACCGGTTATTCGATTTACGTGTTGTTATAAATTATGTTTTATATAATTCGATATAAGCCTAGATAATGGGAGATAAGGTGAGATAATAGGAGATAAGTATAAATAATGGGAGATAAGGAGAACTAATGGGAGATAAGCAGAGATAAGATATTGGGAGTTACGGTGAGATAATGGGAGATAAGGAGAAATAATTGGAGATAAGGATAAATAATGGGAAATGAGCAGAAATAAGCCTAGATAATGGAAATTATGTAGAGATAATGGGAGATAAGAAGAAATAATGGAAGATAAGGGGAAATAATGGCAGATATTTTATTACGTTAGGTAACATAAGGAATAAGCAGTGACGATATTAGTGAATCAAGTCCACGCGGGCACAGCTAGTTAGATTATAGTTAATAAAAAATGTAATTGATAGGAAATTATTAGACGCATACGAAAATATTGAAATTATATAATGTAAAAATAGTCTAAATAACGACCCAGGAACTCACAGTCCTCTGTGTTAGTTACTCGAATGGAACTAAACTTCCCGTTTCTGCTTCGCCGATTCCACTCTAGGAAATCACAGTTTTATTATAAATAGTCTAGTCTTTAATCTTAGATTTAGTCAATCATTGCTCCTAATGATGCTAACATGGTTAGCGAAACGCACGTCGAGCGCAAAAATAAAATGTTTGGTGTAGAGGTGATAACTGTTGTGTAGTGCCATTGTGCCAAAGATTTCATTCGATGTAATTCAACACATTACCAAGTTTGAAGCAATTGGCCAATCTATGTCGTTATTATATATGAGTACTATGGAAAGCATAAATTATCTATCTATAGAAAAAGACACTACATTACATGAAGTATGTATTTCTGGGTTACAGTGACTGATCACTTAAAAGCACACGGCTATTACCATTTATTAACCTTATTTGTTGGTATTAAAATTTTCAAAATTAATAAATAACGTAATTAAAATTTGAATATACAAAAAAGTGTTAAATAAAAAATGTCAAAAAAGTTCGTATTTCGTTCACCAGAAATTGTTGAAATTTAAATGCTGTACTTGTGACATTTTTGAAATTTTGCAGCGACTTCTTTAGGGCGAAGTCGGGAAACTTAATTTTCACATTGCTTCACTCATCAGTCTTAAACAATGTTATATGACGGAGTCATCTTCTGATCACCGTTTCATTGGTATTAGTAATATATTGGGTAAATATATATAGTTTATTACAGGTTCTAATCGTATAATTCATGTATGATTGCCGCTTATCGCAAATGCATTTATTATCTTGCAGATTTTGAAATCATGTAGCTTTAAAGAGGTTTTAGCGTTTCAATTTTTTGCTACATTTTTATCTAGAAGATGGTATTCCGGTGTAGATTCTTGTAAATACGAGGGTTGTGTAAGAAATAAGGTTCCCAACGCTGTAAACTCGCGCTAAATCCGGCAACACTGCCGTGTGCGCTGATTCCCCCACTCTAGATCCCGCCTTGGTAGAACTCGCTGCGACGTTCAGTGCCGGCCTCACAGTCATCCGCGATGGAACCCCGATCACTGTCACCGCCATGTGCGAAGTTCGTGCGGTAATCCAATTTTTGCACGCTAAAAAGTTACCACCGGTTGATATTCATAGGCAGTTGTGTGAAGTTTATGGGGAAGCTTGTATCAGCGTTCAACACGTCCGCAAATGGTGTAGGGAGTTCTCCGAAGGACGCACAGACATCCACGATGAGCAAAGAAGCGGAAGGCCATCGATCTCCGACGAAGTTGTGTCGAAGATTGAGCGAATTCTGCTCGAGGATAGGAGGATAACGATTCGGGAACTGGCTGCCCGGGTTCCTGAGGTTTGTGAAAAAAACAATCCACACGATTTGGACTGAAAGGTTATGTTATCACAAGGTGTGTGCGCGGTGGGTCCCGCACATGCTTTCAGAAACCCACAAAGCCGATCGCGTCAAGTGTGCCCAGGAGTTTCTTCGAGAATGCGCCGAGAATACCGAAGATTTCTTAGACTCCATTGTTACCGGGGATGAAACGTGGTGTCATTACGTCACCCCGGAAACAAAACAACAATCGCGATAATGGCGCCATACCGGATCGCCTAAACCGAAGAAGTTCAAGCAGACGCTGTCCGCAGAGGAAGTGATGGTTACGGTCTTTGGGACCGTAAGCGTGTCCTGCTTGTTGAGTTTATGCCTCGAGGGATCACAATAAGTTCGGAAAATTATTGTGAGACCTTGAAAAAACTCAGAAGAGCCATCCAAAATCGCCGGAGAGGAAGACTGACAAAAGGCGTTAGACTGCACCACGACAATGCGCGCCCGCACGTCTCTCGCCAAACCAAGGATTTAATCGACAATTTTGGCTGGGATCTCGTTGAACATGCTCTCTACAGCCCTGATCTTGCACCGAGTGACTTCCACTTGTTTCCAAAATTAAAGCAACACTTGGGTGGACAAACGTTTCGAGACTGATGAAGAAATGCAGAAAGCGGTCACCGAATTCCTCCACGGACTGGCGGCGGACTTCTTTGAAGCGGGATTCCAAAAGTGGATTAGTCGTCAACAAAAATGCGTGGAAAAATCTGGAGATTATGTTGAAAAATAGCTAAGAAATTAAGCTTTCCAATGATGTATTTTTCAGTTCAAATAAAAAATGCCTTACACCTGAAAAAAATGTGAGAACCTTATTTTTTACACAACCCTCGTACATACAAGATTATTAAAAAAAAATGTGGAAGTGAGCTTCAACCCTTTAAAATTTTAAATGTCTCGATACGTTTTTTAGTTTTTTTTTGTGGGTCTAGTACACGTGCTGCAGGGAAGTCTCTAAAGCGCTACAGGAGCGACACGTGTACGGAAAAAGCGATTCATGTTGTTCTTGAATCGCTGTAAATTGTACCCGGTGGGAAACACAGTCCTGGACAAATTATTCCAAAGGGATGATGTTCTCTATATAAAAGACTGCTTGAAAAGCATTGTACGCGGAGTAACAAGCTGAACCTCATACCGATGTGAAGTATTAGCGCGACGTGTATTTCTAACATGCACCGCTCTGGGAGGAATTAAGCGGGCTACATCCTTCGAACACTTTCCATGAAAATACTTGTAGCATAGGCTCAAGTCGCCAACCATTCTTCGATGTTCCAACGAATCAAGGCCGCCAGTCAGTTCCGGGTCTCCAATCAGACGAACAGCTCTTCTCTGAATAGAATCCAACAAATGTAATGTATGTTTGAGAGCGGAGCCTCAAACATGGGAGCAGTATTCCGTAGTTGGTTGAATTTGAGCGTTATAAAGAATTAACAGTTGTTGTGGAGTGTAAAGCTTTCTGGTTCGAAATAATATCCCCAACTTTTGAGAAGCTCTCCTTATGCTTGCGACATGTTCATGCCAGGACATATTTGCTCCCAAATTAACGCCCAACAAATTCAGTGACGATGTTAGAGGAATGAAGTGCCCCGCCATAACTATGTCGGGTTCAGCAACTTTAACTTTTTTAGAAAAAACTGCCGCCTGGGTTTTTGTAGCGTTAAATTCCACTTGGTTACTGTCACCCCATGAGAGAATTTCTTCCAGGTCTTTGTTAAGTTGAACGACTTCCCGCTATCTGCGGATATTGGTCTGAATAACAGATGTCCGAGCGTTCAAAGTGAATGAAGAGATAAGCGTACTCTCATCTTAGTTTGTGTTCAATAATATTGGTATGTTTCTGTTTGTTATCACGATTTACAACGCAAAAGATTTATTATTATTTTATAATTAAGTAGATAAACACAAGAATACCCTAAAAAAATGTCTGAGGAGGATCCCTCAAAAAGCGCTGTCTACTTTTAAGTGTTGACCTTGTCAACTACTCTGTCGGCCTGAAAGCTGCTGTGTCAGCTTTCGATGGAGTATTAGATATGCGTACTTAGTACAATTCGTTGTATCCTACCATCGTGTCCTGTAAGTACTTGGATAAGTACCCGTAAATTCTCTTGTTTGTCAATCCTAGCCCCACTGATGAGCCATAATACGGCGAAACGCGTCACGAGATGGATTTGACGAATAAGAGAACAGTGGGTAAACTGTTGAAAATGGGATTTGTCCGTTTTCAGTTATGCCTGATGAGGATCCCTCAAAAAGCGCTGCCTACTTTTAAGTGTTGACCGTGTCAACTACTCTGTCGGCTTGAAAGCTGTTGTGTCAGCTTTCGATGGAATATTAGGTATGCTTACTTAGTACAATTCGTTGTACCCTACCATTATAACTTATATGAGTTCAAAAAATATCACAATTATGTCCAGTTCAGGTATTTTTCTTAGAGCTACCGACTTTCAAAAAGAATTATAACAAACTGCTTAATCTCATGGAACATTGATATGTTATATTGGAAACGACACCGTCGCATTAACTTCCAAATTCTTTATGGGCCTTAGGTATGCAATTCAAAATAACTATGTTTAAAACTAGTTTCAAGCGAATAAAAAAAACTAAGATATTTATTTCTGTTTTTGAAGTAACCGTGTATGTCTCCTCTGCATGCTATTTCTGTTCCCAACTCTTCAAATCTTGGAAGCAACCTAACATATGACATATTCGACACTACACCCTCCGAGGTAGTCTAAAAGTTTGCAGAATGATTGTAGAAAACATAAAAAGCTGCAAGAAAGTTTTCCTTTTTGATGAAATTCCATTGCCTTTGAAACGTTTTTTTTTAATCAAAATCCTCCGAAATTACTTTATCGTCTCGAACTCTGTTCCCACTAATTTTCTTAAAATTATTGTTGTAAGTGTGCATGTTTTCAAAAAGTGACAACTCTTCTTTCGTCAACATTCCTGGCTTTTTCCAGGAGTTTTGGGTAGTATTCTTCGATGATAGAGGAATATCTTTTTGCTTGTAATCGCTGAGCATAATTTCTTCTGTTTCTAAAAAATATAGCAATTATTGTAGTCTATTGAAACACCTCGGACTTCTTGGACAGTGTTGTGCACTTTTTCTGCCATTTCATAAACTCCTGCTTTCGTAGTTATGAACTAAAGCTTCATTCCCATCTCCAAAACAGGACCTAGTTTCGGTCCAAACAGATCGTAAAAATGGTTTGACGCACTGACTCGCCGTTGCTTTCGAGGCGGTACCAACTTTTCAGAGACTTTTGACATGTTAAGATGATCATGGAGATTTCTCCGTATAGGAGGCTGTTTTTTCTTCGAGCACACCTTTCTCAATACACATTTTTCCATTTTTTTTATGATATCGGAATTGGTGATTCAGTAGTTCGATCTGGGTTACTCCCTGTAAAAGTCTTTTATTTCAGTTTTAATGTGTAGATGCATCTTTCCTTGTTTTGTGAGAAACGTAATTACAACAATATGAGATTTGCTTCATAGTTTCATACTAGTTCATTTATTTTTGGCGATTACTCGTAAACAAATGGCGTGATAGTGTTCAAACTTGACCTGTAACGAGTTATAGAAAAATCTCGGTATGTTTTTCTTTTCATAAATATCTTCAAACTTGACCCGTCACGAGTTATAGAAAAATCTCGGTATGTTTTTCTTTTCATAAATATCTTCTTTTAACAAAACCAAACTTCAGTTGTGATAAAAATAAAGGTTCTCTGCATAATAGCGACGACCCGTGGTTCTGTGGTGTAGTAAATTGCTTGCGGTACAGAAGGTCTCGGGTTCCAATCCCGACAGGTCGGTATATTTTATTTATTATTTTATTTAAGTATATTTGGCCTGGACACGTACATAGGTAGTAGCTGTTTAAAGCAATGCAATAACGTCCGTGGCAGCACTACCGCGTTGTCTAAAAGGTGCTGTGAAACACAAAAATGAATGTTTCGGCACTTGGACAACGTTGACGGTTATTACGACACCATTGCCGATATACTGTAAGATATAATAACCGGTCAAGTGCAAGTTGAACCTGCGCAATTAGTGTTCCGTACGTCGATTGCTTTTAAATAAAAAATGTTGTAACGGAAGTATAAAATGATCAGTGACTTCACAGAACACACCCCAAATGAGTTTTTCAACAAAGTTTATTTCCAATCTTTACTGAAAATTGATGACCTTGAAATTTCTGTTTTTTTTTTATATACCAGATAAATTATTACACGTAATGCACTCGTGATAATTTTCGTTCAATCTACACCCCGTGGAGAATATTCCAGAATTTTTTCAAAATTTTTTGATAAGTACTTTTCGAGATAAGGCGGGTGGACAGCGATTTTTCGCGATTTTTTAAAAATAATACAAAGAAAAGTGCGCACAAGTATTACATTACAATATAACAAATAGTTTCGGAGAAAATCGGGTGTGACAGACGGACAGACACCGAAGTGGTCTTATAAGTGTTCCGTACGGAACACTTATAAGACGTTGGGACGCATAGCGGATCTTGAATGCACAAGTAAGGTGGGCATAAAATTTTCAATACAATTTAGTCTCTAAAACTCCTGAGAAGAGTTTATTGCATTCAGAGTTATTTTGACATCTTTGTTTTTTCATTTTACTTGTCATTCTCTTATGGGCCTTCCACACTACAGCGACTTGCCTGCACGGTATAGTTTGCGCAAACTATACGGAACACCGTGCCATGTCCACACGATGCAGACAAGCATGCCCAAACCTCTGTCCAGTCCCATCTTTCCGGCCTGCACGTACTTTTCTGTAGTTTAATGACAATGTCGCCTGATGATGAGCATTACTTGTTAACATTTTTTCTTTTTTGCTTGTTGAAAAAAAGTATAAAAAGAAAGATTGTCGTTCCGCTTGGATTAAAAAGTGGTTCCTGAAAAGAAAGGTTTACTCTCACATAAATCTAATGAATGATTTGCTTCAAGACTCCAATGAATGGAGGAATTATATGAGATTGGATGAGACTGCCTACACTGAACTACTGACATTAGCGACACCGGAAATGCGTGAGGCTATATCACCTCATGAGAGATTGAGTTGTACGTTCAGATTTTTGGCTACGGGAAGGTCATACAAAGACCTGAGATTTTCGACCGCTATTTCTACTCGAGCTATATCTGTCATTATCCCAGACACATGTAAAGCAATCATTAGTGCTTTGAAAGAAAAATACATGAAGGTAAATTATTTATTTAAACTATTTATTAAGTAATGAAAATGTTAAGAACAAAATAAAATTACTGTTGTATTGGATCAAAGGAATTTAAATAACTTGCTGTGCTGCTTGATCCGGCAGGTTGAAGTGTTGAAGTCTCAGTATTTGGATAGGGCACAGTGGGAGGGACATAGACATAGCAATTTCTTGTTAGGTTTCCTAATTCCGCTTCGAAAGTTGCATCATTTATCAACTTTTCTAAATAACTTCGCTGATCTTTGGGTCAGTTTCTGAGCTTACTCGCAATACTCCTCCCAAAAATGTCATGTCGATCTTCATTTTTTATCTCACACAATCGTTTCCCCACAGAAGATATACTGTCTAGTTCTTTGTCCACTTTACTGTGACTTTTCCGTTTTGGTGCACTAATTTCAGGTTGTGAATACACGTCTTCTGAAGTTAAATAATTAGTTCCAGGTGGGGAGGAAAGTGAGTCCATGTTGTCATTATCAATCTAAAAAAAAAAATTGTGTTTTAGATTCCAAAAACCCCCGAGAAATGGAAACAAATAGCCGAAGAATTTGGAAAACGATGAAACTTTTCACATTGCCTTGGCGCAGTAGATGGAAAGCACGTTTGAATCGTGCCTCCACCCGGAAGTGAATCGTACTTTTTTTAATTATAAAAACTTTCATAGCATGGTATTAATGGCTGTTGTCAATGCAAACTATCAATTCTTCATAAGTGAATTTGGTGTGAATGGGAAGATTTCTGATGGTGTTATTGAGTGCACAACATTCTACAAAAAGTTATTAAACAAATCTTTAGATATTCCACACCTAGAAAAGTTCAATAATTCTAATAAAATTTTAACTATGTTTTTATAGGCGACCAAGCTTTTTCTTTATCACCCAATTTTTTGAAGCCATTTGCACAAAAAGAGATTACTACAGAACAAAGAATGTATAATTATCGCTTATCAAGGGCTAGACGCGTGGTCGAAAATGCATTCGGTATATTGGCATCCAGATTTAGAATTTTCCATATGAGCATAAACCTGAAGCAAGAAAATATTGATTTCGTTGTTTTAGCTACTTGTCCTCTTCCTCTCTAAGGAAAAAACATTTAAACAGCTACACACCGCCTGGGAGCTTGGATTATGAACATACTTTAGAGGGGTCATTGGAATTAAGTTTATTGGCAACTGATTCTGATCTATGTAATTTGCAAAACAGCATTATAAATCCTTTTCCAAAAATGCTAATAAAGAGACAAGAGATAAGTTTTTACATTATTTTAATAATAAAGAAAGTGTTCCCTGGCAAAATAAATAGTGTAATTTAGAATAAAGTGAAGTTTTATCGTACTATCAACTAAATATGAGTTAATAGTTAATAAGAAATACAAATTTATTTTAATTTTGTACGTGAATGAAAAGTGTACAGCATACTTATTTTTTTTTACCTGTGACCCTTCGTCAAAGTTTGAAATCATTGAACGAGGAGTGTATTGGTCAATTACAAATTGAAATTTATCGTATTACCACAGTGCAGGTACATAAACATCTTCAGTGCCGGCTCCTGACCTCTCTGAATCGGTTATGTTCTTTCTTTCTTTGCGATGAGAACTGCGTAGCGAGTTTATTTTTTTTTGTCACCATATCTCTGTCTGCTTCTGGCTCTACCTGTGCAATTTATTATTTACTAGCAGTGCCCGCGGCTCCGCTCGCGTGGACTTGATTCACTACTATCGTCACTGCTTATTCCTTATGTTACCTAACGTAATAAAATATCTGTCATAATTTTCCCTTATCTCCCATTATCTCCCCTTATCTCCCATGATTTCATCTTATCTCCCATTATCTAGGCTTATATCGACTTATATCATAATATTTCTCCTTATCTCCCATTATTTCTCCTTATCTCCCATTATCTCACCATAACTCCCATTATCTAGAGTTATCTCTGCTTATCTTCCATTGTTTCTCCTTATCTCCCATTATTTATACTTATCTCCCATTATCTCACCTAATCTCCCATTATCTAGGCTTATATCGAATTATATAGAAACATATGTACAAATTTATAAAAACACGTAAATCGGATAAGTGGTTCTCAAGTGATAAGCGCACTAACGAACAGATAGACAGACAGAGAGACGTTGCATTTTATATATATATATATATATATATATATATATATATATATATATATATATATATATATATTATATTCTTTGCAACATGATATTGTTCCATATTTAATGGTTTAGGCAGTGTATTGCAAGAGAACGCGCTAACGGTAACCTTATTTCCGACTTGATGCACTATTATCGCCACTGCTTATTCTTTATGTTACCTAATGCAATAAGATATATCCTATAATCTGGCCAGAGAACATATGTATGTTTTAAAGAAAAAGCAGGTAACGCACTAAGGGACAGACAGAGAGGACGTTGCATTTTATATATATTATAGATAGATAACCTGGCCAGAGTATGTTTTAAAAAAAAAGCACGTAATTCGGATAAGTGCTTCTCCAGTGATAAGCACACTAACGGACAGACAGACAGAGAGACATTCCATTTTATATATATTATAGATTATAGATATTCCCTGCTACATAATATTGTTCCATATTTAATGGTTTAGGTTGTATATTGCAAGAGAACGCGCTAGCGACAAACTTTTTTCCGACTTCATTCACTATTATTGTCACTGCTCATTCCTTATGCTACCTATCGTAATAAAAATATAGCCTATAACCTGGCCAAAGAACATATGTATGTTTAAAAAAAAAAGTACGTAAATCGGATAAGTGGTCCTCCAGTGATAAGCGCACTAACGGACAGACAGACAGAGAGACGTTGCATTTTATATATATTATAGATTACAACATTTGAATTAAATCTATATAAAAATAAGTCAAGTCAAAACGAGAATTTGGTACGTATTTTACCTTCTCAATCATTTTATCATATGCAACAGTTTTCTTATTGCGGTCGGAATATTCTTTGCTTTTTTACCTTCCATAAGGCCGGTAAGGATTTATAAAGTTCAATAAATTCTGTTATAAATTGTTTTGAATAGGACCGTGTATCAGACATGTTTGCGCAAATTATAATGAATAAAAGAAACCATGCAGACACTAGGCTCCAAGAAGACAGGCACTGACTCAATACTACTCACAAAACTGTAGGCACGGCTCGAGCTTCCTCCACACGACACAACCAATGCCGTGCAAACCTAGTTTGTGCAGTTATTCTTTAACTTTTTCTACAGTCCACAAGCCGCGCTTATAGGACTGCACGGTATACATTTTTCTCGTCCACACACACGGGTTTCCGTATACAAACCGGTTTGTGCAGGCAAGCCTTAAGTAAAGCATGCACGTGTGGATGGCCCATTAGAGATAATTAAACAATTATTGTATTTTTAGGTTATCTACAATTTGAAAAAACAAAAACTAATTAGGATCCAAATGATGTCTAGTTAAAACCTTGTCAACTTTATCACTAGTAGTATTTTTAAAATTGTATAAGAGTGAAAATTACAGCTGCAAAATCATTATTTTTAACTACTTGCTAAGCGGAAGTATTATATTAAAATAATTAATTATATCTCTGTTTGTGGCAGGTTCAAGTTTTTACTTCCCTTACTACTGGAATGATTGTATTTGTGAAATTTTTTCTTTTGATGAATACAATTAATCATATCTCTATGTTTATGGCAAGTTTTAAGTTTTTAGTTCCCTTACTACTGTAATAATTGTATTTGTGAAAAAATAATATTTCGAAGTTTTTTTTCTTTTGATGAATACAATTAATCATATCTCTACGTTTATGGCAAGTTCAAGTTTTTACTTCCCTGACTACTGGAAGGATTGTATTTGTGAAAAAATCAGCGTCTAGTATCTTTGCATTTCTTCACGTTTTAGGGCCACTAGATCACGAGAAATATAGTTTCCCATTTCGGTCGATCTAGTGTCGTTGCCAATAATAGTGATGAAAATGAACAAAAAAATAAGCAGAGTCATTTACTCAGTAATTTTCTTGAAAACATGTAGTCCTGAAATAAGTACTAAATTTGACTTTCTCAGGTAATTTCCATAATACGAATAAAACCATACAACATATCGGCACTCACCCCCTTCTTTCCCTTGGCTCAAAAAAATATCCGTCAAAACCATAGATCTCATCCCTATTTTAAGTATTATGTCATTTCGTTGGAGAATTCTGATGTCAAAAGGCCGACAGTCGGATAGACAGATCAATGAAAATGGGAATGTTTTTTGTGATCTAAGAACATAAAAAAGAGCAAAAATCGCAGAGGGTATTTTTTTTCTCTTTAGCAAGGAAAGTCTAGACACTAATTTACATGGTCAGAGGTACGTTAGTTTCGGCCATTTAACCAGACCTCAATTCCTTTTACAATACCACCAAGAACATCGAGATAGAAGTATATATGCACAACCATCGTTCTAACTCCCAACCCCATTCCTTTAACCTCATACCAGGTGTACAAGTATGAAATGCTGATTTTTTTTCTAAAAAAACATGTTAAATTCGGAAGAATGATAAAAAGTGCTTTATTCAAAGTATGCTCCATTGCTTGTTATACATTTTTCCCATCTTTCGGGCAATTTGTGAATACCACGCCGGTAAAAATCTTCCCCTTTTGCTGCGATTCATTCATCGAGCCATTTTTTCACATCTTCGTACGTTCCAAAGCGCTGCTCAGCAAGTGCGTGACCCATCGATGCAAACAAGTGGTAATCGAAAGGAGCCAAGTCTGGTGAGTAAGCCGCATGGGGTAGAACTTCCCAGCTGAATGCTTCCAACGTGTCGCGAACTAGTTTTGCCGTATGTAATGGAGCATTGTCATGAAGAAAAATGACTTTGTGTTGTCTCTTTCGGTATTCTGGCATTTTTTCAAGCAGTGAACGGTTCAAATCGGTCAATTGTTGTTCGTAACGTTTAGTATTAACCGTTTCCCCAGGTTTTAACAGCTCATAATAGACCCCGGCGAGTTATTTTTGTATTTCCGAACCATCTTCGTATGTTTTTTTCAGTTTTCCACGTTCCTTGTCTGCAACATCGAAGTCACCACTTTTGAAACGCCGAAACCATCATTCACACGTATCTTACGATGGAGCATGTTCACCTTCTCGAAGTAATCGGTATGATTCAACAGCAGTTTTCTTCAAATGAAAACAAAAAAGTAATACTGTCCGCGAATGCTCTTTGTTCGGTATAAATTTCGACATATTGAACACAACACTATGCATACACTTTTTCAATTTATCACTCGGACGCGTCTGACACTTGTTGATGACACAACAAAATGGCGCAGTGTCAAATCTTCATAGCACAAACTGCATTGGTGCACTATAAATGATTAGCAAAAAATTTATAAAATATCTAACCAAAAACCAGGAAAAATGATCCCAATCATATGAAACTTTACAATATTTAATGATTCCTACCCCTTTCGCCCTCTACCCCTTATTATGGAAAATAACTAAAAAATTATGTAACATATCGATCTCTTGACTCAAAAAACCCCGAAAACACCTATAATACAATAAATACGAAATCACCTTTCTAACTCCCTTCCTTACCGTTGCATAATAATTTATACTAAATAGATAAAGATACTTAAAACTTGTTTATTATCGCATTAAAATTCCCATAATACTATTGAAACTATATAATATTTGACCTTCCCCATAAAAATTGAAAGTAATTACCATAAAAAAATAACTTAATTTTCAGATTCCTCGACTCTACAAACCCCGAAAAGAATCTATAACAATATATATATATATATATATATATATATATATATATATATATATATATATATATATATATATATATATATGGGATTTTACCCTCTACCCCACCCCTTTAACTCCTTACGTGTTTTACTTTAAATAAAATCTGTTCAGTACATCAACCAAAAAATCTCTACATACCTCAAAATGCTATTGATTTTATACAATAAAAAATAGCTCTCGCCTCTTTCAGCCCATTTCGGGTTTAAAATTTAAAGTAATGAAAAAGTAATCTAATTCTTGGATTCCCCCTTCCCTTCCCCCTTAAATGTTTCCCATAAATGTTTATGCATGAAAATTTGCTTATTATTTGAACAAAAAACCTATTAAAACCATTTAAAATTTATCGACCTTCACCTCCTTCATCCCTTTGGCCTAAAGCGATATTGTTCAAAAACTATGGGCTTCATCCCCTCATTATATATTTTCTATATAATAAACTATTATTTTTAGTGATATTGAAAATAATTTAAAGTAGTAAAAATAATACTTTTAAATACATTTATACATTTAAGAAAGATTAACATTTTATTGGTCTAAGATCTATGTACGCCTGATATTTTGGTACTGGTATTTGAATTTTGCAATTTTAATTTATATGATTTTTTGCGCTAACACTATTCAAAATAAAGGTTAAGCCTGATTACTGATTAATTTTATTCACTACGAGTTAGTTTCTACGCTATAACTATTATGCAATGATTTAGATAGAAGATGATTAACAATTTGAATCTTAAGATATATACATGACAGGGACCTAACTAACTTAGGTAAGGAGTTTATATAAATGTACTAAAAGAACTTAAGATATTTCAACTTAATATATTTCATGATCAGAAAACTTAAAATTAAACTTAATATTAACTAAGATTAACTTAAGCTAATCCGGTGGCAGATGCTCGCTGGGTCTTAGCAATAGGTTAAGCCTGACTAGTTCATTTGATTATTAGGTTTTAGTATCTTTTTTTATAATTGATATTTTTTACGTGAAGTGTTCAAAAAAGAGGGCTAGTTATAATTTGTTTTTATGTTGCCGTTTTAAACTTCTCTAAAAATCGGTAACCAAGTATGAATGAACAGAAGAGGAAGTTACACAGTGTTATCGCCCTTTAATAAGTCTCCGCATATTCACATTAACCCAGGATTACAAATTTAATGTGTCCTGCAAATTGATTGACTGGGTCGATTGCTATATATATATATATATATATATATATATATATATATATATATATATATATATATATATATATATATATATATATACAGTAATACCCCGCTTAGCGCGACCCCGTTACGCGCGGTTTCACTATAACGCGAAATACAAAATGCACTTTCAAAAATTTATTCAGGTTTGGACATATTGCAGAGTATAGACAATAATGATGACCGTGTCTTGACCGTGTGTCAAACAATTAAAAACAGTGTTGGGTGTTATGAACGTATTTTACAAGAACGTAAACAAAACGTTACCCAAAAGACAATAGATGTATTTTTCCGTAAAAAATAAGAGTATGTATTGCATAAAGTGTTCTTAGAATTAAAGTGATTGATTAAAATGATTTGTATTTTTTTGTATTAAATTTTGACTATGTTTAATCATAAACCTCGATATACGCGAATTTCAGTTAACGCGATTTTTTTCGGAACGTATCCCTCGCGTAAAGCGGGGTATTACTGTATATATATACATATATATATATATATATATATATATATATATATATATATATATATATATATATATATATATATATATATATATATATATATATATATATATATATATATATGGAAAAATTTAAAAACTTTTTTTATGATTACATTGATGTATGAGTATTTGATCCTTAATTTAAGATTAAGAGACTAAATTATCTTAGGGATAACGGCTCCCAAATTTAAAAGAATCCATGTTTACCTGGTGGCAAAAGTTTAATCTAATGAAGTGCATAGTTACTACTCAGTGTATATCACCACTACACCAAACACTTTATTTTTGCACTCGACGCGCATTTCGCTAACCATGTTAGCTTCATCAGGAGCGATGATTGACTCATCATCAATCATCGCTCCTGCTGAAGCTAACATGGTTAGCGAAACGCGCGTCGAGTGCAAAAATAAAGTGTTTGGTGTAGTGGTGATATATACTGAGTAGTAACATTGTGCCAAAGATTCCACATTCCCAACTTAGTTAAGTGCATAGTGGTAATTAATAAAGAAGAAGAGTAAATAATATTGTATTTATAAGTGACTTCTGAAAATTTTCTAAATTTATATTTTAATAAGTAATAATAACGACATATAACCAGCCATTAAAATTAATAAATCTCAGTTATAACATCGGTACGTATCCAAGACAAGTTTACTACAAAACTTCAGGCGACCATTCAGTTGTCTTAGCGGTTTTGCACCGAAACAGAGTAAGGTAAATTTTTGCATAAGACAGGATTGCAATTTACTATATTGTTTTCTGTTTGTCTGTACAGCACTCATTAAAATCTTAAATAGATGAATAATTTAGCGAGAAGCGATTTTATAAATGGCGTGTATGGTAAATCCCAAGATATAAGACCCTGCCTTTTTGCTTTTCAATGGGGCAATAAACGACCCTATTGTGGTTTTGTGCATAGTTGCCAGGTATTACGATAAACGTATTTTTATTTAACCTGCTTTGTATACCGCCCTCACTTGCACCTGCAATCATATTGGATCTATTTTTACCTATATATTTACTACCTGGCAACCCGGTTTGGAGCCCTTTAAGTATTTGATAATATAGGCCTAATGACCACAGGTCCCCATTAAGATTCGAAAGATACTTTTTATTATTTTTATTTTTAGTTTTACTTACAACTTATAACGTAACGGTTCTATTTTAACTATGTGGTGTCCGTGGGAAAATTGCAATAGTGGCTATCGCAAGAGAAAACATTTATCACTTGACGCTAAACAAATAGCTAAAAATGTTTACGACAGTTTGGGTTCTAGTTTGGACTATCATGGAGACACAACCGCAGAACTTTTTGAAAATTTGTTTCAAAATTCCCTTTTGTCTAATGTTCCCGAACAGAGTGTTATAGTTATGGACAATGCAAGTTACCATAGTCGCCTACTAAATAAGGTTCCTAATGCAGCAACACCAAATCGGAAATACAGGAATATATGTTAGAAAATGACATTTATTTTGACTTTAGTTTTAAAAAAAAGTGATCTTTTGGAAGTTTTGAAAGACTATAAATTGGAAAATAAATATGTTTGTGATAGTATGGCTGAGAAAATGGGACACACTGTTTTGCGGCTTCCTCCGTATTATTGTGTGTTTAATGCAATTGAACATATTTGGCGTAAAGTTAAATCAAAAATAAGGACACAAAATATTTCTCCTACTTTAAGCGTGTCATTGGTTGAATTAGTAAAAAAAGTTATAAATGATATACTTTGTGAAAGCTGGAAGAATTCCATTCAGCACGTTGTTAAAGTTGAAGATTCATATATTTATGTAAATAATATAAAACCACTGATAATTACCTCAGCTGATGACAGTGATAGTGAAACCGAATTAGGCTTAAGTTAAAATATATTTTTATTTATACAATATGTCCCCTCTTGTAAACCCCATTCATTCAAACTGTATATTTGTACTTCTTATCCATTTGTTTTTACATGCATCTATAAATAAACATCTCCAAAAACACTTATAATTTTATTTATTTGCTTTAATGAGTAAAATTCTTAAGTCTATCTGTGCATGAATAAACAAAAGGTCAGAATTTTTATATTACCCACTGTCCCAAAATTAGGATCTTATATTTGGGACAGGCTACATATATATATATATATATATATATATATATATATATATATATATATATATATATATACATATAGATATAGAAACACTTTTTCGCGGCCCATATCCTGTAGTCGTTTCTGTACCCATCAGCACCAAGATACTATCTTTAATTATCTTGTAGTTATATCTTAACTTTTTAATATATTTTTCTGTTTGTTAACTTTAAACCGAAATTATCTACTGTCAGTTTTAACTTCGTGTAAAATTATGGTTGACATAATCCTTTAGATGTATTGTAAATATGCACTAACGTGCGAGCGAAACAGTAAAATGGTCACTCTAAGATTGAGCCTGTTTACTAATAATGCTAAAACGCATGACAATTGAATTGAAAATTGGTTTTCTAAAGTAGTAAAAGGAGATGAAACAGATTTCCGACTAGTAAGCAGCAGCGGAGCGGTGCTCTCGTTTAGTTGATTAGAACGCAGGAGTGCGTACCCTGAGATAGTGGATTCTCTGCCCCAGGGCATCACAAGACTGTTATTTAATTATCTTGTGATTGTGTCTTTGCCTTTATATATATTTCTGTTCGCTTTCTTTAAGTTTACGTTTTTCAGTTACAAGTTAGCTTGTTACTTCGCTAGAATCATACCAACGGATTTTGTAATCAATATCGAATCATGTGGGCTTGGTTGGATAACTTTTTTAGAATATAATTTACGAATTACGGTTATTAAACTTACTACTACTGATATCTCTTTAGATATTAAAATAATCAAAGTGATATTTTAATCTTCGGTTATTAAAAGCATGACCTAATTGTCACATATCTAATTATTGTGTTGATAAAAATGATTTGTAAGAAATGACATTTATTTTCAAGAATAATAAAAAAATATTATTTGAGTGAATAAAAACAAAATTAAAGTACTATAATATGCCAAAGTATGTTGACATAAGGTATTATTTTTAGTGTATAGTAATAATAGATATTAAGATAATATGTTGTTTATTTCATACATTGTATTTATTCCTTTTTGTCTGTGTAAATGAACAATGTATTTCCCTTGCGTGTGTTGTGTGGCTGATGTTATACTTATATTATTCTGACATTTGTCCTTATAGATAAATGAATCGATAGAATAGTAATATTTTTTTACTTTAGCACGCAATTCACAAAATAAATTGATATATTTTGAAATTAAATACAAAACTTTTTTGGATTGCATAAAAGCTAAAGTTTATCTTAACTTAAAATACATAACAGAAATGAAACCACGAAGCACCAGGGACTTGATATACAATATCTACTTTTTAGCGATTTTACACCTATACATATATTCTTTGGGAACCACTTATCCCTTTTTTTTTAAGAATGTTTTCTGGCCAGGTTATCTATCTATAATATATATAAAATGCAACGTCTCTCTGTCTGTCCGTTAGGCAGCCATTTTGATATATTTGCCATAAAGAATAAGCAGTGACGATAAGAATCAAAGCCACCGTTAGCAGCAATAAAATCATGATCATTTATTTAAATTTTTTAAAATCTTACTGTATTTAGGTCAATAGTGGGTTAAAAACCAAATAAAGATAAGAAAAAATTTCTTGCTGCATAAAATCGCTAAAGTTTATCTTAACTTAAAATACATAACAGAAATGAAACCACGAAGCACCAGGGACTTGATATACAATATATACAATAAAGTACATATAATCGTCCTCTACACCACAAACTCTACCTGATGAGAGAGGAAAAACTCTCTTTATAATAACACGTAGGCTTAAAAGTTTTTAGTCTAGCTACTTGAAACACATTTTTTGCAAAAATTCGACTTTATTCATCAATATAGTCTCCTTTAAGAGCAATACAATCAGTCCAACGCTTTTTCTAACATTTCTGTACCTTTCTTGTAGAAGGTTTTGTCTTTGCCTTCAAAATAGGCCTCAGTTTCGGCGATAACTTCTTCACTGGAGGCAAATCTCTTTCCCGCGAGCATTTTTTTTGAGGTCTGCGAATAGATAATAGTCGCTAGGGACCAAATCTCTTTCCCGCGAGAATTTTTTTGACGCGAATAGATGATATCGCTAGGAAGCAAATCCAAGCTTCAATTCATGCAATTTTGTCATCCTAACCATTGACTTGTGACACGGTGCATTGTCGTAATGAAAGAGCACTTTTTCTTGTTCATTTGGGGCCGTTTCTTTGCGATTTCTGCCTTCAAACGCACCAATAACTTTATATAATATCCGCTATTGATAGTTTTTCTCTTCTCAGCATAGTCGATGAAAATTATTTCTTGTGAATCCCAAAATACAGAGGCCAGAACCTTCCCAGCCGACTGTTGTGTCTTTGTCGCTTCGGGCGGCTTTCACCGACTGCTGTCCACTCAGCTGGCTGCCGATTTGATTCCGGTGTGTAGTGGTGGATCGATCCATGTTTCATCCATACATATCACATGAAAAAATACTTTTTATTGCGCTTAAACAGGTCCAAACAGCGCTCAGAATCATCAACACTTTGTTGTTTTGGTCCACTGTGAGCAAACGCTGTACCCATTTTGAACAGAGCTTCCTCATGCCCAAATGTTCATGCAAAATATGACCAACATGTTCTTTTGATATCTTTAGTGTCTCAGCTATCTCACGCAATTTCACTTTACAGCCATTCAAAACAACTATTTGGATTTTTTTGATATTTTCCGGTGTAATCACCTCATTTGAGCGTCCAGAGCGTTCAGCATCGTTTGTGTCTGTACGACCGCGTTTAAATTCAGCATACCAGTTAATGATGAGTGATTTTCCAGGGGCAGAGATCCCATAATACTTATCAAGCTATTGCTTTGCTTGAACGGTATTTTTTCCCATCAAAAATAGTGTTTAATCAACACACGAAATTCGTTTTTTTTCCATTATTTCGAAAATATCGAAAGTACCGTCATTAAAACTACTGCAACTGATAAACTAATCGTCGAAATGTCATGAAATTTTGACATGTCTCGTTTCAAAGATGGTACTTCCTAAAAATCATATGGATTTTTTGAAAAGGGCGACATTTATGTGTTAGACCAAAAACTTTCAAGCTCAAAATTAAATTGCTAGAGTTAATCAATCTTGAGATACGATATTTGTAACAAAAATTTCGCCCTTACCGTTAACTGGTTCATCGGGTCTTTCCTTCAATTTGACATTTGACAACTGATTGAGTCTGTTAAAATAATTTCGCTGTTACAAAATTACGTTCAGTTTTTGAGCTAGTCTCGTTTAACGTGATTTCAAGTATCAGTGGCTTTACTATGTCATTAGATTTCTCGTGAAGTAAATAGTGGAACGTGGAAATAAAGAAAAGTTGGATTTTACATACAAAGTGACCCAAAAAAAGTTTAATTTTATAAATAATATTTATCATAATATGATAAATTTATAGAAGAAAAAACTATAGTCCTTGAAAAATTGTTTCTTAAAAGTAGTGTCATTTAAATCGAAACGAAACGCTTTTAAACGAGCGGTAAACTAGTTGATCGCTGCTCGGTACGTCGTCTCTGTGATATTCAGAAATATTTTTTTAATTGTTCCAAAGAGCAAGGATTTTTACTGTAAATTCCCATAAGAACTCTATCAGGTTGCGTAGAAGCCAGCTTTTGTCACCTCTTTTGGAAATCAGTTTATTCGAAGTTGACTTTAATTCTTGCTCTAGCTTGTAGTGGCGCAGACTTGAATATTTTCGAGAAATGCTTTGTAACGCACTTCTGTCATTTACAGTACATCGTTTGCGTATTGAGAGGTCGGAAGTATCGAGAACTGACATTCGAATACACCCAACTTTTGTATTACTTTTTCAAGTCCTTAATCGTCCTACCTTCCTTCATTTACTATATGTAACGGGTTACGCTCTGTGGATTCTCATTATTATATAATTTTCCTTGGGACTAGGGACAAATTTTAACTAACCGCTCTATGACTGTTAAAGAACCAAAACAACGTCAAGCTAGAGTAAACAAATGGCGAAACGTTATGCATAAACACAAGTAGCAAATTACATAAATTGGAGAGAATAATTTGTCGGATTTCATTTTGTTATAGAGCTTATTTGTAACGTTGTGACCTACGCAAGCAGAAAAGAAAACAACGTAAACAGTTAGTTCTTCGGTTTAATTAAATTGTTGTGCTTTTAGAACAAAGTAGCAAGAGAACAGAGCACTAATTTATTTTACATATTCGTATAATATGTTATTTACATATACAAATATACGTAGGTTTAGAAATACAGCACTACATCACGCACTTAAAAATACTGTTGCCGTTGTGCCAATATAGACAATCCATTTTTATTATCAACGAAATAATTCTTTTAAATATTAGCTCGTTCCCCGTAATGCAGATGTTAGTTACTTTTAACTTACGCAATACATACGTCAGAAAGTATTTGCCCACCTAGAAATTTCAATGTAACTGCCAAAATTTAATACCTAAATAAACCCTTTTATTATATTAGGCAAATTTAATTGTTCTTAACAGATAAGCCTTTTTGTGTCCATCATAAAATTGTTTAGGTTTTGCATGATAATCGTTTTGAGGCGATTTCTGGGAATTCCAGTTGAAGTAAGAACTCATTTCAAGTTTCTAGGGATTATGGAAATTCTTAGTGACATTTTATGATAAAAACTATGCTATAAATACCATTGCCCTTTTAGAAATTAACCATTCGCAAATAGTACTTTGTCATCGATACAGACTCAGTTGTTTTGTGAAAATGCCAAAAACGAAAGAAGTTTCCGTTGAAAATCAGGCTCTGATAATTGCGAGACATCAAAATGGAGTCGACAAATCGCTAGTAATACGCGGATACCAAGGAGAGCGGTGGGCTACATCGTAACAAAATTTTCTACAGGATATGGAATTCCAACCAAAAACGTTCAGGAAGGCCTCGAAAAACGACTCCCGCTGAAGACAGCTATAACAATGTCCAGCAGACGTAATCGCCGCCTAACCGCACCAGAAATCACCCCCATCCGCGTGACAATCGTGAAGAAGAGGTTAGCAGAAGGTGGACTAGACGGGAGAGTTGCAGTAAGGAAACCACTTTTTAGTTAACTGAATAAACGTAAACGATTAGAATGGGCCCGAGAACATGAAAATTGGACATCAGAACAATGGAATTCCGTCCTTTGGAGCGACGAATCTAAATTCGAAATTTTCGGTTCAAATAGACGAGTTTACTTACGTGCGGCAGTCAGCTGGAGAGAGGATGTTGGAAGCCTGTCTGTCAGTTGCCTACAGTAAAACATGGTGGAGGTTCAGTAATAATTTGGGGTTGTTTTGGCAACGGTAAAGTTGGAAAAATCTTTAGGATAGATGGAATCATGCGAAAAGAATAGTATCAAGAAATTTTGCTAACTCAGATGCTTCCTTCTGGAAGAGATATTTTTTAGGGGAAATTTATTTTTCAGCATCACAACATGACAACCTAAACGTTCTGCTAAAAAATTAGAGAACTTTTGGACCAATGAAAATCCGATGACGTCCTGGAAGTGATTACTTGGCCTCCACAATGACCCGATTTGAACCCCATTGAATTACTGTGGGACCATTTGGATAGGAGTGTTCGAAAACTCAATCCAACATCAGAAAATCACTTGTGGGAACTTTTACAAGCAGAATGGGTTAAAATAGCCGAAGAAACTCTGAAGAAAGTACTGGACAGAATGCCGAAACTCTGTAAAGCGGTAATTAAAAACAAAGGTCACATAGATGAGAAAAATCCTGGAAAATCATGAATATTTTTCTGATTTTCTAGACTGTAAATAATGGGTGAAAATAAATAATAATTCATTAAAATTAGCAAAAAAATATATATATTTTATCTGGGTTTTTGTTGTCTTGGGACTGAAATAAGTAGGTGGGCAAATACTTTTTGACTGTAGATGATTCTTATTAATGTACTATATCTTTCTAGCAAAAATAGGTTATGTTTTGTTTGCTGTTGTCGATAAAATTATATTCTGACGCGACAAATTCTGTGGCTTCGACGCACACAGGCTGCCACGCGGTGTCCATGTAAGATGGACAGGACACGGTGAAAGTAAAAACATCAGTGATTCTGGTTCGTTGCATGTCCTACACTGAATGTCAGCTAGTTCGGTAAATCGACCAAGATACAATAGAGTATTAATCACTCCATCTTGATAAGCTAGTAAAAATCCCTCGGTCTTTGACTTAAGACTTGCTGATTGTAGGAAAATAAATGTTAATTTTTTCGATAGCTGCAGCAAATTGATGATCCGATAAAACACTCCATTTTGGGGTTTTTCTGTGGTCTGACTATAAAATTGTTATTATTCTCATGTTTTATTGATTGTCTTAAGTCTAAGTAGTCCTAAATTTAGGATATTGATCATTTTTATTGTTCCGTAGGAAACACTTATAAGATCACCTCGGTGTCTGTCCGTTTGTCTGCCACACCCGATTTTCTCCGAAACTACTTGTCATAGAAAGTTGAAATTTGGTACTAATAAAGGAATTGATGGCCGCATCAGAGCCGTGTAGTTTTGAAAGTTAAATTTTGACTTAAGGGTTTTAGTTTTGGGGGGGGTGAAATCGGAAGTGAAAAAAAAAATTTTGACTAGGTCATCGAGTGTGGTGTCAAATGAAAGCATCTCTTTGTATTATTTATTAAAAATCGCTGTCCCCCTCGTTATCTCGAGAAGTACTGATCAAAAAATTTTGAAAAAATTCTGGAATATTCTCCACGGGGTGTAGGTTGAACGAAAATTATCACGAGTGCATTACCTTTAATAATTTATCTGGTATATAAAAAAAAACAAAAGTTTTAAGGTCATCGGTTTTCAGTAAACATTGGAAACAAACTTTGTTGAAAACTCATTTGAGGGTGTGTTTTGTGAAGTCACTGATCATTTTATACCTCCGTAATAAAATTTTTTATTTTAAAAGCAATCAACGTACGGAACACTTATTGCGCAAGTTCAACTTGCAATTGACCGGTTATTTTGTTCTATGATGTAGCTAAAGCAACTTTATTACGTCCTGTTAGTTCCGACGACCAGATCTTTTTTAGTCGTTTTCTATACTTGGAGCGGAGTTCTGTTTTAATAGTTGCTGTATTTTGCATGCGATGTTGTGCAAGGCCTAGATAGTTGTACGTTTCCTCGGCATCTAAATGGTGTTGAATGTTCCCATCAGATAACTACATGTTCACTATAGCGTCCTCTGTCGACCTTAACAACGACACATTTAGACAATCCAAATTCCCGCGTGTATTCTTCAACAGCTCTAAGTGATCGATTTAGGTCTCGTTTTGAAGCAGCATAAAGCTTAAGCTCATCCATAGAAAATAGATGAGCCTGCGATCTCCTGGTGGACCACTGTTGTACGCACGGTTTGTCGTAGAGCAACCCACAATAATCTTGCAGCGTGATGCTGTCTAAACTTATCGTAAAAGCTGAACGCTACAAAGTAGTTATGGAGAATTTTCTTAAAAAGACCATATAACATATTTTTGACAAATCCGTAGTACAAATGGGTATAAGCTATTTCATTTCAAGAATAGCTACCATAATAATATTAAATTAGATTTGCAGTAAAAACAAGTTGCACTAGGTTTATTTTCCTTCCTTCATAAATGCTGTAAATCACCATCAACGGATTTTAAGTCTGTACTCGTGTAATATAATGAATAATGTTATGTAAAAAAATTTTTTGTTAAATATCTAATTTCGATTAGAACAATGATTCTTGGTATTTTCAACCGGAACTATAATCGTGTCCTTAGTCAAGTTAACATATTTACATAATTTCGAGTTTAAGGGTTTAGAACAATGATTCTATATCACCACTACACACCAAACTTTATTTTTTGCATCGACGCGCGTTTCGCTAACCATGTTAGCTTCATTATAATCAGCAGGTAGCGAAACGCGCGTTAGTGCAAAAATAAGAGCTCCAGATGATTTACTGAGTAATATCGAGTTGTGCCAAAGATTCCATCTTCCCAAGAAACTTCCGTATAGTCGTTTATATACCCCCAAAGATTCAGACAATAATAATCACTGCTACCGATATGGTGTCAGTGACACATCAATGCTATGTGAGTTTTCCTCTTCCGGTGGACTCTACTTCGTGTGACATTTTCTGTCACCACACTTCCGACCTTCGCACTTATTATGTCGGACTTAGCACCCAAAAGTCTAGAAAAATAGGGCATACCTAAACAGGGATTTTATTTCTGCTTATTTTTATGAATAATCGGTGGAAACTTCACTATCTTATTCTAATCCCTCATCATAAAACTATCCTCTTTTCATCACAAGAAGATTGACCTCAAAAATCAACAGTTCTAACATTAAAACGAGTACTCAATACAACAATGACCGATCAAGTGCAAGTTGAACTTGCGCAATTAGTGTTCCGTACGTCGATTGCTTTTAAAATAAAAAATTTTGTTGCGGAGACATAAAATGATCAGTGACTTCACAAAACACACCCCAAATGAGTTTTCAACAAAATTTCTTTCCAATCTTTACTGAAAACTGATGACCTTGAAATTTTTGTTTTTTTATATACCAGATAAATTATTAAAGATAATGCACTCGTGATAATTTTCGTTCAATCTACACCCCGTGGAGAATATTCCAGAATTTTTTCAAAATTTTTTGATAAGTACTTTTCGAGATAAGGCGGGTGGACAGTGATTTTTTGCGATTTTTTAAAAATAATATTAAGAAAAGTGCGCGCAAGTATTACATTATATATATATATTTTTTACTCGTGTTTCCACAAGCTTTCATTTGACACCACACTCGATGACCTAGTAAAAAATTTTTTTTTTTCATTTCCCGTTTCACCCCCCAAAACTAACCCTTAAGACAAAATTTAACTTTCAAAACACTACATGGCTCTGATGAGGCCATCAATTCCTATATTATTACCAAATTTCAACTTTCTATGACAAATAGTTTCGGAGAAAATCGGGTGTGACAGACAGACAGAGGGACAGACACGAAATCATCTTATAAGGGTCCCGTACGGAATAGTAAAAAGGATTGACCAGCCAATACAACTTAAATAGGGCTCTTAACATAAAATGCGAATAATCAGTGAAGTAGCATTGGTGTTGGTAGCATTCGTGCCCAAAGGCTTTGGGATTGATTGAATAATCAAATCTTTTCTGTGACAGTTTTTACCGTTGACCAAAAATGTCGATTTCTGCCAACGTCAGTGTTTAGTATATATTTCAAGGAACCTATATCTTTGTTGGTAATAGAGTTAGAAAAAAATGCAGAACAGAGCTAGATTCAGCATAGTTTAATTTTAGTTAGAAACGTAGTTCATTAAGCGTGTTGGTGTGAAGCAGTGAAGAACATAACTTATTTAAAAATGTTTTAAAAACAGACCAGTGACTATTGTGCGCAAGCTTTTTTCCGCCAAAGCTGATGCTAAAATTACCAAATTTTGCTTAACTTAAATTTAAGGTTAAAAGAATTAAATTTAAGTATTATTTTCAAGGTTCATTTAAGACGAGTTATATATATATATATATACATATATATATATATATATATATATATATATATATATATATATGCAAACAAGTGGTAATCGGAAGGAGCCAAGTCTATATAAGCATAGAAATACCCAGCTGAGTGCTTCCAACGTGTCGCGAACTGGTTTTGCCGTAATAGCATTGCATAAAGAAAAATGACTTGGTACCTTTTTTCAAGCAGCAAATCAAATCGGTAAGTAACGTTTACCATGTTTCCCTAGGTTTTGAATAGACCACGCCCCTCTGGTCCCACCAAACACAGAGCATCGTTTTTTAAGCGATTCGGTCTTGCGATGTGGATGGTGCGAATGAGTCTAATGATTTTTTGCGCTTGGGATTCTCAAAATAAATCCACTTTTCATCCCCTGTAACTATACGATGCAAAAACGCTTCCTTTTGTACCGAGCGAGCAAAATGTCACAGGTGTTTTTGCGCTTTGCCCATCCATTTGCCTGTCGACATGTGTACTCATCTATTATCTTTCCCATGTCCATTGTTGACTAAAAATTTGAACATCTTTTTTGCAATTCCAAACATTTTTTTAGCGGTTTTTCCTTTTTTCCACGTTCCTTGTCTGCAACATCGAAACCACTTTTGCCCGAAACCATCGTTAGTATCTTTGGACCATGTTCACAATAGCTTCTCAGTAAGGATTCAACAGCAGTTTTCTTTGAAAAACAAAAAATTAAAACATGCTCTTTGTGAATTTCGAATATGAACACAACAACAAAACACTATGCACTCACTTTTCCAATTTATCACTCGTGCGCGTCTGGCATGATTTAAGCACAAACTGCATTGGTGCAATCTGCTGTCTGAAATCCGCATTTTATACTTGTACACCTGGTATATATATATATATATATATATATATTTAATGAAATAGTGCATTACTTGGATAAGATACAATTTTTGAATACGAGTTTTTTTTAGATGGCGCTATTGAAAAGCCTAAAATTTGAAACTCAATTGGCCGAGTAGTTTGTTTACAGTGCACTCGAATTACGATTTTAGTAAGACCTAAGCCAGCAACAATGCCTCGGACGTCGTTCAAGTTTTGGTTGAAAAGACTGTTTACAATTGGTTTGCAGAATTTAGTCATAGTCGTGCTTCCGTCAGCGATGAATTTTGTGAAGGTCGACCAAGATCGGTTGTTGTTCCAAAAAACATCGATGTGCGCAACATGGTGGAAGAGGATCGACATGTGACTTACCGCGAGAGTTAGAAGCTTTCTTATTCGAGGACTACAGTACATTCGATTGTGCATGAACATTTAGCTGTGAAAAAGATCTGTTTCCGATGGATTCCGCATAATTTGACCGAAACTCATAAACAGGCTCGTGTCAATTTGTGTAGAAGTCATCAATAAAATCAGGAAAAATAACCGAAAACGTCACATCATTCTTACATCATGAAAATGCCAGCACCCACACAGCATGTCAAACATTAGATTATTTGACGCAGAAAAACATCGAATTCATGTTTCATTGCCCGTATTCACCTGACTTATTTCCTAACGAGTTCTTTTTGTTCCCATATGTCAAAAAAAAATGCGAGGCAGCCATTTTCATCAACTCGGGAAGCTGTTGAATCCTTCCAAAACCATGTTTTTGAGATACCAACTTCAGAGTGGAAAAAATGTTTCAAGAATTGGTTCGAATGCATGCAAAAGTGTATAAATATTAAAGGCGAATATTTTGAGAAACAATAAAACGATTTGTACCAAAATTTTTTTTTCTTTCGTTGTTTTTGTAAAAACTTAAAAGGTAGCTCTCGTTGCTTTACGGATTCCAAGTTCCAAGTTATGCACCATTAGATTAATGGTATTTCAACTTAAAGAAATAACGCAGTAAAGACGAAAAGAAATGGCATTGACAGCCATCAAATTTGCTTTTTATGCACTTCTTCAATTATCTTGAACCTATAGAGCAAGAAGAAAGCAGTATCGTAGCGTAGCGTCTTGCTCTCGGCATTGAGCTCAGGGGCGAAGTATTGAGACTCCTTGCAAATCCCATTAGCTTTTGTAGTTGTTCCAGTTGACTCGAGCAAGGATTCTGCTCAAAAGTTTGCTAGTTTCCACTCATTTTTGTTGACGAAAGCCAAAGAAACTATTTCTTCGCGTTTTTTAAAGTTAAAATGTGATATAAGGCAGCATCTCAAACCTTGCTTTTGAATGGTTTCCCGTTTACAATTGATTTTTTTAAGTTATGGTCACAGCAGAATCAAATTCATACCTCGTTTCAAAACCAATAGATGTCACTTTAAAATTACTATAGGGCCGCAAAAAATTCCAATATGAGTAAGTTCTGTAGTGGATGAAAAGAAAGAGGTGACCATTAATTTATCATTTGTCTTTATGCACAAATGTTTGTTAACCCAAATAAAGGGTGTTTTTTATAGAGGTATAAAACTTTAAGTTGGCAACACTTTTTTAACTGGCAGCCATTTTGTCAGCTGTCAAGTGATTTATGTTTAGTTTGGTTTGGCATTTCAACATGAATAGACTGACGCCTGAACAACGCTTCCAAATTGTGCAAATTTATTTTGAAAATCATGGTTCTGTTCGAAATACGTATCGCGCACTACGTCCATTTTACGGTCAACATAATCGTCCATCAGAGCAATTAATTCGATTAACTATGGAACGTTTTCGCACCACGTTTACTCTAAATGCTAATACACATCCACAGAGACGTCGTACAGTGCGTACAGAAGAAGTCATTGCTGCTGTAGAGCGTAGCGTAGAGGAAGACCCGAATCAGTCTATCCGCCATCGTGCACAGGAATTGGATATGTGTCCATCCACTTTATGGAAGATTTTGCGGAAAGATCTTGGTTTGTGTGCTTACAAAATCCAACTCGTGCAACAATTGAAGCCACACGCGTAGATTCGATGAATGGGCCCAAAACAAGATTGCCGTTCATCCCGATTTTCATAAGCGAATTTTGTTTAGCGATGAAGCTCACTTTTGTTTGAATGGATACATCAATAAACAAAACTCCCGTATTTGGAGTGATGATAATCCTCAAGTGTATGTTGAGACACCGTTACATCCAGAAAAACTGACTGTTTGGTGTGCTTTATGGGCTGGTGGAATCATTGGTCCGTACTTCTTTAAAAACGATGCTGGTCAGAACGTTACAGTTAATGGTGACCGCTATAGAGCCATGATTACTGACTTTTTTTTCGTTCATCAATTGAACAACCATGATGTGCAGGAGCTGTGGTTTCAACAAGACGGCGCAACATGTCACACAGCTCGTGCCACAATTGATTTATTGAAGGAAACGTTTGGTAACCGCATAGTTTCACGTTTCGGACCCGTGAATTGGCCTCCAAGATCGTGCGATTTAACTCCGCTAGACTATTTTCTGTGGGGATATGTGAAGTCGCTAGTCTAAGCCGATAAGCCCGAAACGATTGACCACTTGGAGGACAACATTCGCCGCGTTATTGCCGATATACGGCCACAAATGTTGGAAAAAAGTCATCGAAAATTGGACCTCCAGATTTGACTACGTCCGAGCCAGCCGTGGCGGTCATATGCCATTTTTAAATTATAATGCCAGAAGATTATCTTTCGAATAAAGTAAATTTCATGTCAATTTAAAAAATTCATCTTTGTTTTATTCCATTTCAAAGTTCTATACCTCTATAAAAAACACCCTTTACTTCACCACCAACCATAAAACAAACACAGAATGTAATAGCGCTGAGTGGCGATCGTTCCAACTAACCACGCGGTTTCGCCATGTACATAAATATCCATAAATGTTGTGCAATTTCTTATGTTTAATTTTACTATAATAAAGTGTAAATTTAAGTTTAACAATTGGGTTAAGTTCAATTTATATATGAAATATTGTGAAATGTTAAGTACATCTTTAACAATGTAATAAATTGGCAACTATAATTAATCGATAACATGAGAGAAGACAATGAAATCAAAAAGGTATTTTATCAGTTGTGTTTATTTAATCCAGTTGTGCGTCTTATGTTTTTATAAATAATAAAAGTCATTGGCGGTAATAACCCTTTTTATCAGTCAAATATATTGTTTATCTACCGATAGAAATATCTATTAAAAGAAAAAACGAAAACATATGATTATTTGATAAGCAGCTAACAGCTGTATAGGAGACGGCTGATTATCTGTATTAGTTGAGTACTGCGACTTTTGTGAAAGATGTTTATAAGCATACGTCGGCAAGTTTGGAGTCACGTCAGACACATGTACTGTTTTATTTATATTATTTCTAGGAATAAATTATATTGGGTGATTGTAAAAGTTTCGTGCTCGATTAGAAACCAATTTAAATTCAACACACCATGAAAAATAGTATTTATTAATCGACAAAGTACTCTCCATCACTTTCTTAACTGTCACCCATCGTTTTACAAGTTTTTTAAATTCCTTCTTTATAGAAACTGCGTGGTTACTCTTCAAGGAAAGTCGTAAGGTAGTTTTTGACTTCTTCCATAGAATCAAATTTTTTGCCATCCAAATTATTTTGCAGAGAACGAAACAGATGAGAATCTGAAGAGGTAAGGTCATTGGAATACGGCGGGTCCTGGAGGATTTCCCATTTTATTTCCCTAAGTTTTTGCAGTGTCTGTTGAGCGACATGTGGTCTAGCGTTGTCATGGTGAAAGATGATGCTTCTTCAATTGACCACATTTGGACGTTTTTCTTGGATTTCAACATTGAGTTGGGTGAGTTGCACAGTACTTCTCCGCAGTTATTGTTTGGTCACTTGGAAGAAGCTCGTAAAAAATTATTGCTCTGCAATCCCACCATAAGAATACTCTCATTGGATCCAATTCAGCCTTTGCCATAGATTCTGCTCTTTCACTTCCATACTTCCAGCTTCGTTTTCTTATTATGTTGTCATACACAATCCATTTTTCATCTCCAGTTATAACTTGATCCTCGAAAAGTTCGTTTTGTTGACAGGCGAGAAGAGAAATAGCTGTGGAAACACGGTTCAGTTTGTGGAGTTTTGAGGTGTATCCAAGTTGCTTTAAATGACTCTCAGCAATATCTTCAGTGGTAATCCGTGGATTATTATTCACAGTCACAGATAAAATCATTATCTATGCCGGGAGATCGCCCAGAGAGAAGTTTATCGACCACTTTTAACTGCCCCGAGAACAGGAGCACGATCCAAATAAACATCTTGAATATTTTTTGTTGCAGTTCCAACACTCACTGTCTTTTTAAATTCATATAACATAACATGACGAAAATGTAACTTTTCATTTTCCATTTTGAATAGTAACCTTGCACACAAATTAATTTAAATAAACTTTTTTAAGATTATGTTAACTCACGATGCATTTAAATAACTATCAGTTAATAATATGATTATAAAAGAAACATCAGCATAGTCAAAAGTGCATGCTTCTGCCATCTATGAAAATCGGGCACGAATTCACCCATCACCCAATACAAATTTTATTATACAAATTTTTTGTCTTATTTAAAAATTAAAAAATCTCTTTCTTGTAACGAATTTCTCACATAGAATGTTTAAAAACATTCAAAAATGTGTTGGTTTCGTCTGATTTATGAAAAGAATATTCTTTTTCTACTAACCATTTATCATAACATAACTAGGGGGGTCTTTTTAGTCTGTCTCAATATGGCCGCACCGGCTGTATTGCCGCACCATTTTTCTTTGTGTCAAAGCCACGAATGTTGTTTCCGACCTGAACCGCGCCACCCCTTGCAGTAGGGTGGACATTGTATTAATTTCATCTGATTTGTGAACAGAATGTTTAAGAACTGCCTTCAGATTTGCCAATATCGTTTAATTTTCTAATAGAATGTTCTAGAACGATTTAAAAATTATATATTTCCACTAATTTCGGAATAGACGGTTCTTAAATTTTATAAAACAGTGCTAGAGCCTTCTAGAAACTAAAAATTTGGCCCAATATGTTAACAGTAAACTTTAGAACTTTGTAAACATTTTGTATTTTCACTAATCTACATACAGAGCTTTCTAGGAAGTTGTAAAAATATATTATTTCATCTGATATGTGAGTGGACTTCTCTAGAACTTGGTAAAAACTCATTTTAGAGTTCTAGAATTTTTCTAAACACTGAATATTTCGCCAGATTTGTGCGCTAATTGTTCTAGAACGTTATCAAAATGTTGTGTCTGGACTAGTTTTCAGATAGATTATTATACACCGTTTTAAAAACATGTTTTATTCTGTCTTTCTTACCTAGAACTACTTAAGAACCTGCTGTTTTATCCCATTTACAAAAAGTATGTTCTAGAACCTTGTATCTACCTACCAGCTCTCCCTGAATACACAGCCCCACAAAAAAAAAGTGGGGTATACTTTTGATGCGATATATCAGATCCGTAGTATTTCTGCCCGCTGATCACGAATCTGACGTCAGAATATCGCCATCACATCTCAATTTTTTTCTAACCTCAAAAAATAGGTAAAAATTAGTAAAAATTAAGAAAAAATATACTCCTAAAAAATTGATTCAAGCTTTTTCATGAATCCGAAGATGTATTAATATGTATTCGGACACGCTAAGCTAATATTCATCGGTTGGATTAAGCCATACAGTTCTGTTTTCTTTCTAACCTCAATAAATCAGACAGATATAGTGTTTCTCGAATGCAAAAACGAATTCAAATTAAAATTCAACCGATTCTTACCAAATTTGGTACACGGGGGTTTTTTGGGTTGCTGATCATGAATCTGAGGTCGGATTTGCAAAATTCAAAATGGCGGATCCAAGATGGCGGACAAAATTTTTGAAAACCAACCGATTCCTACCAAATTGGTATACAGTTGGGGAATCCTCAAACCTGATACTCTTAAACCCTAAACCCTGAAACCTTAGACTTCCACTCCTTGTAACCTCAAAAAATAGACCTCAATAACCCTGTAACTTTAAAAATGAGACCCAATAAACTCAAAATCAGGACTTTTAAACCATATACTCTCAAATAGTAGACCCTTAAGCCCTAGAATTGCGAAGGTTAGACCCACGCCTAACTTTCTTTTTTGGGCTGTATCTTGTTCTTTTTTCCGCGAATGACTTATTCAAAGGCTTTCTGCCCAAACGCTTTTGAGGACTTGTTTCTCTTTTTAGCGACCAGCAATAGTCCGCTAGCATATGGTCATCCCATCGTCCTTGATACCGATTTTCTATGATTTTCAGATCTTGGTGAAAACGTTCCCCTTGCTCCTCCTGTAGTCACCAAGATTATCTGGGAAATCATCGATGTGGGAGTCCAGGAAATGTAATTTTAGATTCATTAAGCAACCTAATGTTTGAAAATTTTTTACCATTTTCTCGACTATTTATTTGTACTTAGGACTTTTATTATTTCCCAAAAAGTTTGTTGCGACTTCTTTAAAACTAAGCCAAGCAGCTTTTTCAACTTTATTCATTTTAGTAACAAATAATGACTCTTGAAGCAATTATCTTATTTGTGGCCCGTCAAATACGCCTGCCTTAATTTGAGCTTCAGAAAATTTCGGAAATTTTTTATGCAAATATTTGAAACATGGGCGTTTGTATCTAATGCTCTCGTGAATTGCTTCATAAGTCCAAGCTTAATGTGAAGCGGGGGAATAAGAACTTTTCCTGGATCTACCAATGGTGGAAACAATACATTATTTTCACCAGGAGTGAACGATTCTCTTGTTGGCCAAATTTTCTTCTTATAATGACGTTCCCTGTCTCTGCTATTCCACAGACATTTATAACAGGGATAAAGTGTAAACCCTGACTGTTGGCCAAGCAATATTGTTACAATTTTCAGATCTCCACAAATTTTCCAGTTATGATCAGCATATTTTATTTTTATCAAAAGCTGCTTCATTTTTTCATATTGCTCTTCCATAACTGTGGAATGAGCAATCGGAATGGGAGCGTAAACGTTGGTATTATGCAGCAAAACTGCCTTAATGCTCCGTTTAGAAGAATCAATAAACAGTCTCCATTCTTCAGGATCGTATGAGTTATTTTGAAATTCATCCATTAGACCTTTTACATCGGTACAATATGAAAGTGACAATTCCTCGTCCATTGTGAAATATTTTCGAAATTCTTTATCTCTGTTTCTATAATAAGAAATCGTAGCTTCTGGCTTAAGTAAATGTCTTTTCTTTAAAAAGGAAGCAAGATGCTCTGAACCATCTTTGGATAAGCCTAAATCTCTGACTAGATCACTAAGTTCTGACTGTGATACGAGTATTGGTTCTGGTTTACGGTTGTATGGTAGAAATTCTTTATCTGTGTCACTAGTATATGATAGGTTGTCACTAGAACATTCATTAGTAACAGTGTTTGAATCTTTTTCGACAGTCTCAATGTTTTCGGCATGAACTGATAAGGTGAAATCATTTGTTTCCATAACATCAGCATCAAGTGGTTCAGGAGGCGGAATTAGTTTAGTTGGTCTTGTTACTGTCGAAACATCGTTATAAGTAATAGTGCTTTTATTTTTTCGGTTATGCCTAGATACAACATTCATACAAAAGTAGCAATCATTTTCACTGTATGGTCTATTCCATATTGCTGGTCTGGAATATTTAATCGCCTTCTTATTGATGTACAATATTATTTTGCAAGAACTGCAAATGATGTGGAGAACCCAATCTGTATCCTGGTGCTGTATTTCAATGTTAAAACAATCCTTATATAAGGTTTTAATCTTATCCGTTATCGGTGACCCCATTTTACTCAATATGTGTTGACAGCAAATATAACAAAATGAATCACTGTTTTTATCGCACTTATGAAAAGTCCTTGTACCGTGAGACCGTTTTCTTGTAGCATTATACTCTACATGAGCCAAGTCACCCACACATGAAGAGCTACGGTCGCTGGATGGCGACGGCTGCGGGCCCGCTTTCCCACCCTGACCAACCGCCGATACTGGGTTTCCGAGTCCCTGCATCGTAATTCTCTTTCTTCTACCTGCCATGACGGCATCTAAGCCGTTATCCAGGGACTCTGCCGGTTAGTGGAGTAACACCGTTGCCCACCGTCACCACGTGGAGGTGCCCTGTATGCAGGTAGAAGAATAAAAATCGACCGATGAATTTTCTCGGCGTTCAAAATGGCGCAAAAACATCTGCCATCTTGAATTTTGCAAAATTTTGTCCGCCATCTTGGATCCGCCATTTTGAATTTTGCAAATCCGACCTCAGATTCGTGAATTTTAATTTGAATTCGTTTTTGCATTCGAGAAGCACTATATCTGTCTGATTTATTGAGGTTAGAAAGAAAACAGAACTGTATGGCTCAATCCAACCGACGAATATTAGCTTAGCGTGTCCGAATACATATTAATACATCTTTGGATTCATGAAAAAGCTTGAATCATTTTTTTAGGAGTATATTTTTTTTCTTAATTTTTACTAATTTTTACCTATTTTTTGAGGTTAGAAAAAAATTGAGATGTGATGGCGATATTCTGACGTCAGATTCGTGATCAGCGGGCAAAAATACTACGGATCTGATATATCGTATCAAAAGTATACTCCACTTTTTTTTTTGTGGGGCTGTGATATCATAGAAGGGTTCGTTCTTCACGTTTCTCCAATGAATATTAGTCCGCTCTTCCTAAGTGAAAAATTTTATTTAAAGGCAAATATATAATCTCTTAAATCGCTTACGTCTATTCATAATGTTTAAAAATAATCTATATCCACCGAAATGTCTATACCGTCTAGAAGAATTTTTATGGTTAGTTTAAAAAAAAAAAAAAACAATCCTCATAATAACAATAACAATTTCTAAACTCCACCAAGAATTAGCTAAAAAACAAAGGTTGTTACAAGTTATTAAAAATCGCTGAAAAGCTAGTTCTTGAAAATAATATAAGCTCTACCGAACCGTGTTAACAGATCAAATAGTCATTGTATTAGTGGATAAAACTTAATTGGCATTGCCATTCCAAATAATAACAACCTACGGGGGAGCACAATGAAAAGATTGCCAAATGGAGGAATTTGGAAGTACCAATAGAAAGAGAATGGATAGAATGTATTCAAACGATGATCATATTCCTGCCGACAACCAAATCCTAAAGAGCTTCCAAGGAGCTTTCCAAGGAAAAACACCACCTACTATTCCCATATTGCAGTCAAGGATGCCCAATGTTGTCTTCAGACAGCGCATCATAAAGCGTATTTTAATGAAGCTAGACACCAAGAAGGCTTCTGGCGCTGACGGAATACCTGCCATAGTTCTTAAAAACTGTGCAAGGGAACTAACACCAGTTTTCTGTAGACTTTTTAACCTATCCTACAGAAAGGGAATATTTCCGTCCTGCTGGAAATGTGCCACGGTTCAGCCGATACCTAAAAAAGGTAAGAAGACCTTGCCAAATAACTACCGACCAGTTGCACTGCTTTCAATAATATCGAAAGTCATGGAAAAGGTTATCAATGAGCATCTTCTAAAAATATATTGAACGATTCAATATTATTAGCGATCACCAATATGGTTTTCGTAAACATAGATCAACAGGAGATCTTCTGACTTATGTAACACATGTTTGGAACAACGCAATTGAACACTTTGGAGAATCTCGAGCGGTTGCTCTTGACATATCCAAGGCATTCGACCGTGTTTGGCACGATGGACTGTTGGCTAAGTTGCGCTCTTATGGTATGTCTGAAAGGTTCTGTTTGTGGCTCTCATGTTTCCTCAGAGAGCGTTCTTTACGAGTGGCGGTCGACGGATTTCTTTCTAACACCCTCACTATCAACGCTGGTGTGCCCCAGGGCTCCATACTGTCTCCTACTCTCTTTCTCATTTACATTAACGATCTGCTGGAAAAGACCGGGAATCCAATGTATAGCTTTGCAGATGACAGTACGCTTGTCTCTTCATTCACCTTGAACGCTCGGACATCGGCTGCTCAGGCGAATATCCGCAGACAGCAGGAGGTCGTTCAACTTAACAAAGACCTGAAAGAAATTCTATCTTGGGGTGACAGTAACCAAGTGGAATTTAACGCTACAAAAACCCAAGCTGCAGTTTTTTCTAAAACGTTGCTGAACCCTACATAGTTATGTCGGGGCACTCCATTCCACTAGCATCGTCGCTCAATTTGTTGGGCGTTAGTTTGGGAGCAAATATGTCTTGGCATGAACATGTTGCAGGCATAGCAAGGAGAGCTTCTCAAAAGTTGGGAATATTATTTAGAACCAGAAAGCTTTACACCCCACAACAACTGTTAATTCTTTACAAAGCCCAAATTCGACCAACTATGGAATACTGCTCCCACGTTTGGGGCTCCGCTCCCAAACATACACTGCATTTGTTGGATTCTATTCAGAGAAGGGCGGTCCGTCTGATTGGGGACCCGGAATTGACCGACGGCCTTGATTCGCTGGAACATCGAAGAACGGTTGGCGACTTGAGTCTGTTCTACAAGTATTTTCATGGAAAGTGTTCGAAGGATGTAGCCCGCTTAATTCCTCCCAAAGCGGTGCATGTTAGAAATACACGTCGCGCTGGTGCTTCGCATCCGTATGAGGTTCAGCTTGTTACTCCGCGTACAACACTTTTCAAGCAATCTTTTATATGGAGAACGTCATCCTTTTGGAATAATTTGCCCAGCGCTGTGTTTCCCACCGAATACAATTTACATCGATTTAAGAACAACGTGAATCGCTTTTTCCGCACTCGTGCCGCTCCTGGAGCGCTTTAGGGACTTCCCTGCAGCACGTGTGCTAGACCAATAAAAAAAAAAAACGACACCCAGGTCCCGATAAGGGAGGGCTCCCTCAGATTACAATGCTTATAATATCTAATCATACCTGAGATTAGTTAATATTCTCCCAAACGCTGCATTTTTGGGTTTCTATTCGCCTGATTGGAGATCCAGAACTTACCAAAAACACTGATATCTTAGATCATCGAAGAACCATTGGCGATTTGAGTCTATTTTCCACGTATTTTTATCGAGAGCGTTCGATAAGTGTGGCCTACCTAATACCTCCCAGAGCGGTGTTTGCTAAGAATACACGTCGCTCTAATACGTCACATTCGTAAGAGGTTCAGCTTGTCACTCCTCGTATAACCCTTTTCAAGCAGTATTTTATATGAAGAACTTCATCCCTTTGGAATGATTTGCCCAGGGCTGTGTTTCCCACCGAGTACAATTTATAGCGATTTAAGACCAATGTTAATCACCCGTCTCTCTTGTAGCGCTTTAGAAATTTCCCTACAGTATATGTGCTATGTCTATAAAAAACGCTACCTCGCTCGAATGCTTTTGGTCTTTACTTTCCTAGTGAACCTCCCATTTAAATTTATTAATTACTTTTAATGTAGCATTGAAAAAAACTAAACGACAATCCAATAGTTGCGTAAAAAGCCGGTTTACTGCTACTATAACTTATATAAATGATACAACACGGTATATTAGTATCAAAAAAATAAACCTTTTTTTTTACTGAATAGATTTGAAAAATTCCATTATCAGAAGAAACTTTTACTAATGAATAATATGAATGTAGCTACTAAAACTAAACTTGTATGTAAGCTGTGTCATCATATCACTATAAGCGTAGTTCTATCCAATGTAGGCGCCTGAACCTCGAGAGCTGTTCCTTCCAACTATGTTGTTTTTAGTGTTGGTTAATATTTTTATCTTACTTTTATTCATCTTAAGACCAGTTGTCTTTGAGTGGTAATTTAATTCATTTATCATTTCTTGTAACTCATGTGGATTACCACTGATGACTACGATATGGTCTGCAAACCTTAAAGGACCCACATACACACCTTTAGGCACTTTTTTGTCGATTCTAGTTGGCGTCTTCTAGAACTGTAATAAATAGCTTAGGAGAGATTTTATCTCCCTGTCTTACACCTCTTCCTATACCTATTTGTTCTGTACTAGGTTTTGTGTATACCTTTGCATTTTCATATATATCTTTGCATTTTCATATATATCTTTGATTAGGGTAGTGCAGCTAGAATCAATTCTACAGCCAGCTAGTTGTTCAAGCCATTGTTGATTGCTCACATTGCGATAGAATCAAAAGCCTCCTCATAGTCTATGAAGGCTATGTTCGAAATTGTATTCATTGTTCTTCTCTAGGATATTTATCATTGTCTTTAAGTGGTCGCATGTGCTATAGCCGGATGTTAAACCAGCCTGTTCGCATGGTTGGTAGGAATCTAACTTATTTTTTAATATATTGGAGATGATTTTAGTCAAAAGTTTATAATTATGAAATAGTAAGCTAATCGGGCTGTAATTATCTAACTTTCTGATATCTCCCTTTTTGTTTACTTCTGATATATGCCATAATGTTGGTATTTACCAGTTTCTAGATACGATTTTTTTATATTGCGTTGATCTAAATACGAGGCTGGTTTGAAGAGTCCGTGCAAAGTCCGAGAGATGGCACCACCGGCGCGTATCAAAGTCATGTTTAGTTAGTAGCATCTCTTGAATGAACGCACACCAAGTTTCAGCCATATTGGTCTATTTCTTTGTGTTTGGCATTCGTGTGAATCAAGGAAGTCGAGTGATTTTCAAGAAATGGACGAAAAAGAATTTCGTGTGGTGATTAAACATTACTTTATGAAAGGCAAAACGCCTCAGGAGACTAAAGAGAAGCTTAATAAACATTATGATGACTCTGCACCTTCGATTAGAACAGTTTATAAGTGGTTTCAAAATTTTCGGACTGGCCATATGGGCACAAGTGACGCTGAACGTTCTGGACGGCCTGTGGAAGTTACGACTCAAGAAATCATTGATCAAATCCATGATATGGTGATGGATGACAGAAGAGTTAAGGTGCGTGAGATTGCTAGTGCTGTGGGCATCTCGACTGAACGGGTACATAATATTTTGCATAAACATTTGGACATGAGAAAGCTATCCGCAAGATGGGTGCCGCGATTGCTCACGCTTGACCAAAAACGGAATCGTGTGAAGTGTTGCAAGGATGGTTTGCAGCTGTTCCAGAAGAATCCGGAGGACTTTAAGCGTCGTTTCGTCACTGTGGATGAAACATAGATACATTACTATACTCCTGAGACCAAACAACAATCTAAACAATGGGTTACCAAGGGGGAATCTGCACCAAAAAAAGCCGAAGACCGTTCCTTCGGCCGGAAAGGTTATGGCGACTGTCTTTTGGGATTCGCAAGGGATAATCCTCATCGACTATCTGGAAAAGGGTAAAACTATTACAGGTGAATATTATTCATCGTTATTGGACCGTTTGAAAACCGAGCACAAGAAAGTCCTTTTCCATCACGACAACGCACCAGCACACACCTCAGCAGTTGTGGTCGCAAAATTAATGGAAATAGGATTCCAACTCGTTTCACATCCCCCCTATTCTCCAGACTTGGCTCCCTCGGACTACTATTTGTTCCCCAATTTGAAGAAATGGCTGGCGGGGACAAAGATTTTATTCAAACGAGGAGGTGATTTCAGACACTAATGGATATTTTGCAGAGTTGGACAAATCCTATTATTCGGAAGGGATCAACAAACTAGAACATCGTTGGACGAAGTGTATAAGCCTAAAAGGAGACTATGTCGAAAAATAAAAAAGGTTTACCCCAAACACATAAGTAGTTTTTATTTTTGCACGGACTTTTCAAACCAGCCTCGTACATGTTGAAAAGTTTGGGTAATTCTTGTTTTTAAGCCCTTTCGTGCTTCCAATAGCATTTCCAATAAAATACCATCAGGGCTTGCTGCTTTGTTACGCTTCATTTCCTTCAGTGCTTTATCGAACTCCTCTAGAGTGACTTCTGGTAGTTCTTCTGAACCTATATTTTGTATTTTCTTTCTAGTCTGTTTTCTTTGTTCTTCATTGGGTGTCGTTTTAGACCTGTAGAGTTCATTATAGTAGGTGTTTATTTCTGAGTTTACTTTATCCTTATTCGTTATTACTTGTCCCTCACTATTTTGCAATTTAATAATCTCTTTCCTTCCATTATTCAGTTTCTTGCTTATTACTTTCGGGCCTTTATTTCTTTCCATGGTTGCCAAAATCACTATATGCCTGTGCGTTCTTACATATTTTTTTATTTCTTTTGCGCTTATCTCTGATCATATTTCTTTCCATGAGTTGTTTCGTGTTGTCACTTATTTTGTCCTTTTGTTTTCCAGTTTTTATGACTACTGCAGCGGAGGCTGCTTTAATTATGGATATTAGTTTTTCAACTTTTGTACCTATTTGGATAATTGTCATCATAATAAAAGATTATTATTTGTACCAAATTTTTGCATCAACACCATCAACTTATATGATTATACTTGTACATATACTTGTATGAATGACATAAGGCAACAAAGGTACTACAACTATTACTGATTTAACACGTATACAGGGTTTGTTCAGGTTAGTTCAGCACTTTAACTGGTTCCATTCAAACCTTTGAATTTCTAGTAAATACTACCCAGGCAAGATTTACGTAAAATAATGAAGTGATAAAACACTAAATATTTTTTGAGTAATTCCTAATAAAATCTAAGATAATATATAAAATAAATAAAACACTTAATATTATCACCTTTTTGACATTTTACTGTATCATTGTTTGAGTTAATGTACTAATCCCAGATGGGTTATTAAGGTCCCGTAGGGATCGGTGTAAACATGTAAGAGACGGAGTTTTTTATTCACGGATAACAGATGTTACTCGTAATTAAAAAACTAATTATAATTAACTATGGAAACTTAATTAAGCATGGACATAACAGTAATAAAGGATATTGATGAGATATAATGGCTTAGCAGATTAAAACCGCTGGTAAGTTTTAACTTTGCTTCAAAAGTACGGGAGTCCAAGAGTAATAGACATGCCATGTTTTGCTTCATATCAGAGATCATCAACTGTATACAATATATTATAGTATTATCCTTCTAATCTACATGTACCCCTACGTTGCGTAGTTACTTGCTTGCGGTGCAGAAGGTCTCGGGTTCAATCCCGGCAAGTCGGTATACTTGTATTTATTAATTTATATTTGGCTTGGCCACATACATAGGTAGTAGTTGTTGCATAAAATGCAATAAGGTCCGTGGCAACACTACCGCGTTGTCTAAAACGTGACGTGAAATACGAGGATGGATTGAAAAGTTCGCGGCCTAGTGAAGAAAACAAAATAAAATACGTACAAAAATATTTTTATTTTTTGAAGTAATCTCCACCTAGCTTTATGCTTTTCCTCCACCTGCTTTCCAAAGCTTTCACACCTGTTTGAAAAAAAGATTCCTCAAGGTCTTCAAAATACTGGTTAGCTGCAGCTTCGACTTCTTCATTTGATGAAAATTTCTGGCCACAGAGGTGTTTTTTTTAGGTTTGGAAACAGATAAAAGTCCGAAGGTGCCAAATCAGGAGAATAAGCCGGGTGGGGCAGCAATTCGAAACCACAATCACGAATTTGAGCCATAGACTCAACAGACGTGTGAACGCGAACATTGTCCTGATGGAACACAACTTTCTTTCTCAGTAATCCTGGGCGTTTCTCTTTAATTTCTTCACGTAAACGACGCAAAAGGGTGCAATAGTAAGTCGAGTTTATTGTTTCGCCTTTCGAAAGATAGTCCAGCCGACAGAATTGCCTTCGCTTTCTTTGGGGTCGGTTCACCAGATTTTTTTCCACTGGATGGGAATGCAAAAAATGAATTTTGAGGAACATGTTCACACCCATCAGTTCGTAATTTTGCAATAAATTTGCAACGATCTCTTAATAATTGTCATTTTTTCTATTACCTAAAAAATCTCGAACGACAAGTTTGAAGGAATTCCAGGCAGCCTTTTCAACATCCATCAAATGGCTCTCAAATGTTTTATCATCCAAGATTTTATTGATTTGAGGATCTATAAATATTCCTTCTTTTAGTTTAGCCTCAGAAAGATTCATGAATACACTGCATAAGTACAGAAACGCTGGTCCTGTCTTATTCAAAGCTTTGACAAAATTTTTCATTAAGCCTCACTTAATATTAAGCGGTTTTACTATAATTTTTTTGGGTTAACCGGACATGTATTTTTTAATGTTCATTTTACCTGGAACATATTCGGTTCTAATAGGCCAAAATTTCTTTTTATAGTGATCCTTCTTTACCCTTGAGTTCCATAAGCACAAGAAGCAACAGTACATTATGTAGCCGTCTTGCAAACCCAAAAGCATACCTATAACTTTTAGGTCACCACAGATATACCAATTGTGACATTCATATTTGATCAATTTAATTAATATGGACATTGTTTCATAGGTTTCTTTACAATTCACTGCATGGTCTATTGGGATAGAAGGCTTTTTATTTCCGTTGTGCAAAAAAATTTCTTCGAACAGTCCATTAACATCATGACAATAACAAAATATATATTTTTTTTGTAAAAAAGCAGCATAGATCTTACTCCTGGAACGATAAATATTAACTCTTGTGTCAGGTTTAAGCAACTTCCACTGCTGCAACCTTGAGGCAAGTACAGTAGAACCCCGGTTATCCGAGGTAACGTGGGGGGCACCCTCCTCGGATAACTGAAAACTCCAGTAATCCGGATTTGTTTTTTATTCATTCAAGAAATAAACACCAATACTTTAAACCGATGTATTAACGTTTTTAACATATAAGTAGGTACATACATTATAAAACAGTGAAATAGGTATCTATGCGCTTTTGTTTCATATTGCATCTTCTTTTTCTCGCTGCAATGTTTCTTCGTCTATTAAGAAGAAGCAAATCCGCTGGGGTTACCTCTGGTTGTTGTTCGATATACCTCAAAGCTTTTTCCAAAGAAGCAAAACCTTCTGACTGTTCATCCACCGCCACTTCATCATCGTCATCGTCATCTGATTTTTCGGTTTCGGCATTCGTTATTTCTTCAATACTCATTTCTTCTTCTAAATCATCTGCTGTAATTCATTCAACAACATCTTCTCTTGTCACATTTTCGCAACCTTTTAATTTTTGCATTAATTCAAATAAACTTTTTTCTTTTTCTTCTATCTCGCTGTCAAAATTTGAACAGGGTATTTCTTCATAGCTTCTCAATTTCAAAGCTAATTCATTTAATGGAGTATCATCTTCACTGTCATTATAGTCCTCAAAATCAATAAGTTTTGATCAAGATTTTTGAATAGTGGTAGTACGCACAGAATCCCAAGCTTGACTTACCCAGTAAATAACATTTTTCAGTGCAACCTTTCCCATCCCTTGATAATATCCTCCTTTTCTGTGTATTCTAACAGATGTTCAAGATATAAATGCCTATAACTTTTTTTAATGTTTTTGAGGATACCTTGATCCATTGGTTGCATTATGCTGGTTACATTTGGAAGAAAAAATTTTACAACAATTTCGCATACATGAAGTCCTTCTCCAGGGTGAGAGGGGGCATTATCCATTAACAAAATTACTTTAATAGGAAAAGGTTCAAAAATTAAGTCACAGATGGCACGAACTCTTCTTCAAACCAGTTAGTAAATAAGGTCGCATCCATCCATTCGCTCTTCTGACTTTTGTAATAGACTGGTAGGGCTTTGGCTGAGATGTCTTTTAAAGCTCTTGGACGTGCAGACTTGCCAATCACCATCAGTGAGATTTTGTGCTTGCCAAATGCATTGGAACATACCATTATAGTTAATCTTTCCTTACTTCGTTTGTGCCCAGGAGCTGATTTTTCCTGTCGAGATGCCAATGTTTTTGATGGAAGCATTTTATAATTCAGACCAGTTTCGTCGCAGTTATAAATTTGATCACATGTGTATCCACAATCTTCGATTTGCCTTTTAATGTTCTGCTTAAACTTCTCAATGGATGACACATCAGCAGAAAGTTTTTCACCACATACAGTCAGTTGTCGTAGACCGTACCGTTTTTTCCAGCGGTCAAGCCATCCAGAACTGGCGGTAAACTGATCTATCACTAATTGCCTACTAATCATTATTGCTTTCTGTTGTAAAATTGGACCTGACAGAGGCACACCTTTTGATCTCTGTTGGTTAAACCACATGAATAAAGCTTCGTTAACCTTTTCATAGTCGCCGGTTTTCATTGATTGTCTTCCTGAGGACAAGGAGGCTTGATTTATACACCACTCTTCTATTTTTGTGCGGTGTCTTTTCCAATCTCCAACCGTTACTTCACCTACTCCATAATCTCGTGCAACAACTTTAATTGCTTCAATTCTTCTGATGGCTTTTAATTTTTCTTCAATAGGAACGACGATTCTTTTACGCTTATTTTGCTCCATTATAATACGACAAACAAAAATTCAAACAAAGCAGTTCGTATTAATTACACTTAACTACCAGAACTCTAACCAAATAAATTATCTGAGTATACTCGTACTTCTCCGTAGTAAACGCTATAACGCACTGTATTCACTTAAATTTACATGCTGAAAGAGTCCAAAAACATAATTGGGGAAACCCTCACACGGGCCAGGGGGATTCCCCGAAGGCCCCGACGATTTTAAATGGAAATATATACATACATATTTTAGAAGCTTGGTTAATACGCAGCATAGACGCGCGTACCTCGGATAATCAGGTTCTTAAATTGGCTCGGTTAATCCGGAGCTCGGATAATCGCGACTCGGTTAATCGGGGTTCTACTGTAATTCACTTTTAGATTTAGACAACTGCAAATCTCTTATAAGATCGTTAAATTCGTACTGAGTTATCAAATATGGACCGAACTTATCGCCAACAAAGTTATCCGAGCTGGACTGCTCACTGTCACTATTCTAGTGCAGTCGAATATTGCTTGATGTAGTTGTGACATTTCGGTTTTGGTCACTTCTGCTGGGTGGTGTAGGAACTGGCAAAACCTTTGAATGAGGCGTAGGCTTAGACACTGATGGAACATCTGCATATTCTATTTTAACTTTGTTTTTCGAGTTGAAACCAAAAGTTTTAGCCAGGCAAACATAACAGTCGGTTGTGTGGTTAGTTGGGTCTCTCCAGATCATTGGCTTACCAAAGTTCAAAGATCTGTTTTTACCTGAATAGCAATAGTTAAGGACCAGCCTGCAGTTTGTGCAAACTACATGACGAACCCAGTATTTATCTTGATGTGACATCGGAAATCCAAAGTAATGTAAATATATGTTTTGCAGTGAGTTTGTTATGGGATAGTCTCGATTTAACTGAACAATTTTGCCATAAACGTAGCAAAAACGGTTTGGAATTATTTTAAACAGTCTAGGCGACATTTTAGAACAATCTTTCGTATTTACTTCACTTCGTTGTTTACAGAATGAAGCACAGAAATCATTACAACTACTACGGGTAGATGAGAAACAGAAACGTCTTTATGAAGTGCTAGCGGAAAACAAAAATACTTTATTAACTAGCCTACTTAGCTTATTTTAAAAATATATGTTTCGTTCGATGAACAAAAATAAGTATTTTTTTTGAGTAAACTAGTGTTATTAAAGGTAATGCACTCGTATTCCAGAATATTTTCAAAGTTTTTAATCAGTACTTTTCCAGATTTTTGGTAATTTTTTTAAAAATAATACAAAGAAAAGTGTGCGTAATACACTCCTGGACAAAATTAAAGCAACAATATATTTAATCATACAAATCTCTATAATGAATTAATTTTAATAATTTTTTATGAACATTGGTTACACTAAAAGTTAGAAAAAACTTATTAGCTACCAAATTTCTCTATAAGATTCGAATTAAAATTGTTCTTAAGACCTAATAACAAAATCGTTGAAATTATGTAATAATGAAAAAAATAAACTGGGACACTAGTAGCAAAATTAATGGTGTAACTGGGACACTAGTAGCGTGTGTTGCCTCCTCTACTTCGGATGACAGCGTTTATGCGCCTAGGCATGCTTCTAATTAAATTTTGGATAAAATCTTCAGGAATTTGCTCCCATTCTGTAATAACTGCATTTTCAAGTTCCCTCGGGTTTCTAGGTGCAGGACGTTTAACATTTTTTTTAAGGTGATCCCATACATGTTCTATCGGATTCAGATCCGGGCTTTTTGGTGGCCATTGCATAGTCGGTATATCAACTTGATTAAGATAATCGAGTACCTCCCTACCCACGTGAGGTCGAGCGTTGTCTTGCATAAACAGGAAACTGGGCCCCACAAAATGACCGAAAGGCATCACATGTTCTATTACAATATTCTCAAGATAGTAGTCAGCATTCATGGATCTCGTACGGACAGGAACTAACTCTGTGCGAGCATCAAAGCAGGTGCCACCCCAGAACATAACAGAGCCACCGCCGAATCGAATCCTTGCAGAGATATTGCAAGGAGCAAACCTCTTTCCTGGTCTTCGTCATACTCGCTCACGACCATCTGGATGTTTTAAACTAACCCTAGTGTCATCTGTGGAGAAAACTTGTTTTCCAATCATCCACAGACCAGTTTCCGCGATTTCGAGCAAAACGTAACCTGGCAACTCTGTTCTCTCTAGTAAGCAAGGGCGCATTGGCTGGTCTCCTACTGTTTAATCCAGCTTCATTTAACCGTCTTCTAACTGTTTTAGAAGAAGTTGTGACATTGCGAACAGCTTCGAGTTCGTTTCTTATTATATAACTAGTGACAGTCCTGTTTCTTAAAGCATATTGTCTTATAAAACGTTCATCTAGGTCGCTAGTGCATCGTTTTCGCCCTTGCCCTAGCCTTCTAGAATAAGTTCCTACTTCATTCAAGCGTCTTACCATTATTGTGGAACGATGTTTGCCTAACAAATTGGCAACATAACTCTGACAATATCCCTCTTCCAATAAAACTGAGGCTCGCACTACCTCGTGTTCAGTTAAATTCCTTGTTCGATTCATTTTTCTAATTCTTCGGGGTCAAAAATAAAACAGTCTACCACAAAAACGCATTACTTTGAAAAAGGGAACAATTTAAGAACTTACTTTTAAAGAAAATCTATCGCATTATTACAGAAAATTGTTTATCTTCTAAAAAATTCTTTGAAACTGTAAATCTAAACCAATTGTTTTGATTTCTGTCATGAACAACGAAACAAAATATGCGTAGCCTACTATTCAAATACTCGATAAACTTTAAAACTGACATAAGAAAAAGATAAATTAATGTTCAGATTGTTGCGTTAATTTTGTCCAGGAGTTTATATATTTTTGAACTCGTCTTTTCACAAGCGTTCATTTGATACCCCCTCGATGACCTTGTTATTTGTTTTCACTTCCAATTTCACCCCCCAGAACTTATGTCGAAATTTAACTTCTGAAACTACACGGCTCTAATGGGGCCATCAATTCCTATATTAGAGCTAAATTTCAACTTTCTATGTCAAATAGTTTCGGAGAAAATCAAGTGTGAGAGACTGACAGACATACAGATACCGACGTGTTGTTATAGGTGTTCCGTAGGGAAGACTTAAACTATTTCATTTAATTTTTACCGTACTAGTCCGAAAATTAATTGTCGCACTGTGTATAACTACATTAACAAACACGTTGACACGTGTAAATAAGCGCAAAATCGGTAATATCAAAAATTGCCTAGAAAGCAGAAAAATAACAAATATCCTCTTAGAAATAAAAACAAGAAAAGCTGATACGACAGCTCAGCCTTGTTCGGATTCAACGGGTTGTTTTGTATAGCACCCTGACCTACTATGTTTACATATTTGGCGGAATTTATCCGGATCTTTTTAAAAATACTTTATTAAGAGTACATGTAAACATGTCTACAAACTACACACACAATATTTTGTACTTCATACAAAACAGAATCAATGGCCAATAATAACTGGCGTGTAAACAAACACTGCGCATTTGAAAATTTCAAATAAATTGTTTATCAAAAATCCGATTAACAGTTGCAAAGTTTGAAAGGCTTATTTACGGTTTTATTTTATTTAAACAACATTTCAACACCATTAATTTAAGAAAAAAAATACTACGTAGAAGCAAATAACCCCATAAATTCAAAACATTTACATTAAGGCGCAATATCCGCGCTTGCACCGAATAAATAGGGTTTTTATAATTTTAAACATATAACAGGGTACCACTAGCAAGTACAGGGTGATCATTTTTAGACGCCCGGTCCCGATTTGTGGAAAATTGTTAGATATTTATTTATTTTTTAAATGTAGAATGGTATAGTGCATGTCAAGGAATATACTGACGTATTTTACTTTGGCCATGTTATGCGAAGCCAAAAGTATAAGCTTCTGCAACTTATAATTGAAGAACAAATAATCGGTAACCGACGCGACGGCCAGGAAGGCGCCGCAACTCCTGGTTGAAAAATTTACGACAGTGGACCAACATGACATGTACTAAACTGTTTAGAGCGGCAATAGATAATGGGCAAATGTGATCACCAACGTCTTTAAAAGATAAGGCACACTAAGAAGAACATTTGGTAGTGAAAACGACGCTGGGCGCCGCACTATGGCGACAATACGTAATTTTTACCCAAATTATTTTCTGACCGTAATTTTCAAGGAATCTTAGTATTTTTTTTTAAAATCTTCGTTCTTGATTTCTCTATCGATCTGTCTGATCCGATTTTTGATTATTTACCATTATTTTTACTAATTTATCAATATATGTTGCCTTGTTGTCCAAAAACACCTTTTTAGGCAGTAAAATGAGCCTCAGTCATGAAATTTTTAAGGAATCTCGACAATTTTTTTTATAAGCTTCGTTTTTGATTTTTTTATCGGTCTGTCTGGGCGGAGTTTTTAATTATTTACCATTATTTTTACTAATTTATCAATATATGTTGCTTTGTTGTCCAAAAAAAAACACCTTTTTTAGGCAATAAAATGAGCCTCAGTCACGCAATTTGCAAGAAATCTCAATACATTTTTTTTATAATCCTCGTTTTTGATTTCTCTATCGATCTGTCTGGGTGGATTTTTACTTATCTACCATGATTTTTATTAATTTATCAATATAAATTGCTTTTCTTTAAAAAGAAACACTTTTTTAGGTAATTTCAGTCACGCAATTTTCAATAATTTTTTTTTATAATCGTTTTTTTATTTCTATATCGATCTGTCTGGTCGGATTTTTGATTATGTACCATGATTTTTATTAATTTATCAATATATATTATTTTTTTCTCCAAAAAACACCTTTTTAAGCAATAAAATAAGTCTCAGGCACGCAATTTTCAAAGACTGATTGATGTAAAGCTCTTACAGGCACGATTTCTTCCCAAAGATGCTCCATATCTTCCGAAAGAAATGAACAAATTAGAAATTATTGAAGGGATGGAGGTGAATGTAGAAGCGTACAAATATGGTCATTCAACTCTCCATACATGGATAAGGAATATGGAGTGGGTTCTACATTTAGCTTATAAAATACTTTTAGGAAAGTGGAATGAAAATACTTTGTTGGAAAAGACAATTCGTGAGATTCAGAATAACATTCAGAAATAATTGAGTATACTGGTTGAGTGTGTCAAGCAAGGGGCAGGTAATACGAATAAAGGCGATACAGCCAGGAAGTTCTCCCAAATTATAACGTTATTGATAAAATTACAGTTGTTGATGAAGATTTTATTAAGAGGCTCTACATTATTCTGCAGCTAATAGCATCGAAAAATGGTATTGACGTCTATAAATTCAAAAACTTCTACTTGGAAACAGCCAAGGAATATGTAGAGAAGTACCCGTGGTACCCAAATCTTCGTGTCATGCTTCACACACAACACACGGGATACTTTGCGACTCTACCTTCATGTGATATATCCTGGGTAATGCAAAAAAGTCTGCAAATTTCAGGGCATATCGTAACATCCTTGAAATTTTTGTTTTTTTTTTATATACCAGATAAATTATTAAAAGTAATGCACTCATGATAATTTTCGTTCAATCTACATCCCGTGGAGAATATTCCAGAATTTTTTCATAATTTTCGGATCAGTACTTTTCGAGATAATACAAAGAAAAGTGTGCGCAAGTGAGACATTATATATATTTTTGAACTCGTATTTTTACAAGCTTTCATTTGACACCCCACTCGATGACCTTGTAATTTTATTTTTTTTCACTTCCGATTTTACCCCCCAAAACTAACTCCTTAAGTCAAAATTTAACTTTCAAAACTATACGGCTCTGATGAGGCCATCAATTTCTATATTAGTACCAAATTTCAAATCTCTACTTCAAATAGTTTCGGAGAAAATCGGGTGTGACAGACGGACAGACAGACAGACACCGAAGTGATCTTATAAGTGTTCCGTACGGAACACTAAAAATTATCGAGATTCCTTAAAAATTGCGTGACTGAGGCTCATTTTATTACCTAAATAGGTGTTTTTCGGACAACAAAGCAATATATATTATTAAATTAGTAAAAACCATGGTAAATAATCAAAATTCCGTTCAGACAAATCGATAGAGAAATCAAGAACGAAGATATTAAAAAAAAATTACTGAGATTCCTTGAAATTTGAGGCCAACAAATTAATTTGGGTAAAAATTACGTATTGTCGCCGTAGTGCGCCGCGACCCTAAACAACTTTTTTTTTTTCCATCGACATACATTTTGTAAAACGGCATTGGAAAGATCTTTTTTTTTCAATATTTTTCCTTAAACTATTTTTTTTTTGCAAAACAGCAAGAACTCTCTAAAATATTATTTTTTGGTCATCGCGGTTGCCATGGATCGTATGACACATTTAGCGGTTTTCAAACAATTTATCTAGTAGGCGGCTGTCATACTTTAATCTGACAGCTCTTGTTTGCACACCTGTTCAATTCAATAGAATTAAACTAAGTAAACAGTGTGTTAATAGCTTCTGGTTGAAGGGATTTCCCACGCTGACAAAGTAGATATGACTCTTATTTATGGAGAAGCAAGAAGAAATCCATCCTTTTTTTAATTTACGTGAATACTATTAATATTGTGTGTATAAATTAATTATGGGTCTTCACAGACCAATTTTGATACTTAATTAAAAAAACAAACTAATACTTACTCAGTCTTATCCCACTGCCAATTAACAGTCGTTTTACTTCCAATGCGTCACTCACATTGATCAGCTATAGTTGGTCGTGCTCAGAAGTGACGATCTGACCAGGGAGCATCTCATAGTGGATCAGGTCCCTTTGATCCCACTAAATGCACAGCAACACCTTTTTGCACCATAATTTTTTTCTTTTAAGAATATTGAGTAATATCGAATTTTCATGACAACTAACAATTTCGTACAAAAATACTTGTTTTAATCTGGCAGGCACGAAAAGAGCAGTATATAACTTCTGCTTTTGTTCTCTGAGGCCGGGACTCTTTGCGAATCATCCTTAGCTTTTTTAGACGACAAGAAGTAGTTTGCATTCGCAAGTTCAAGTTTAATTTGGTAAAGAGTTCCGTCCAAAATTGGCTCAAACTCCACCACTCGTTGGTTGAACAGAGAAGACATCAACCTTTCTCTTTCGAAACTGCTGGAATCACTTCTTACACATACTATACGAGATAGTATTTTACCCAAAGCCGAATTAACAATTTCTGTAGCCTTGACCACGTTTAAGTTAAAATGCGAAATGAAGGATGTCTCAAATGTTCCTTTTGAAACTACAACGAATCTATAACTGATTTTTGAAGTTGTGCTAATGTAGTTTCATATATTATAACTTACTGTACAGCTGAAAGAGGGCACTTAAGATTCATTAAGTTCAGGGATGATGAAAAGTAGAGGTCAAAAATTATTCCGTACACCTAATAATCTAAAAGAAAGGAAAAATTAAACAAATTTTAAGTTTAACAATTAAATTTATTGATAAAAACCAAAATCAATATTTTGTATTACCCCTTCTAGCCCTTATTACTGCTTCCAGCCGGTTTTTCATGGAACGGGTGAGCTTTTTCACCACTGTCTGTGGGATTCTTCCCTACTCTTCCTCCACCACAACGTTTAAGTCCCTCAGCGATGCAGGGGCTAGATTTCTGGCTCGAACCCTTCTTTTGAGCTTATCCCACATGTGCTCAATTGGACTGAAGTCGAGACTCCGCGCAGACCACTCTAATGTGGGTGTTCCCACTTCCGCCACGTATTGCCGCATCGATACAGCAGCATGTGGCCTCGTATTGTCGTGCATTAGCACGAAGCTATCGCCAATAAACCCAGCGTAAGGAATGATGTGTTTCTGCAGAATCTCCTCGATCTACCGGTGAACAGTTAATCCACCGTTACGAGTCTCATCAGTCACGACAACCAAATCGGTGTTCGCATCCAGTGAGATGCTTTCCCACACCATGACAGAACTTTCTCCGTAGGCTACCGTTTCAGTAATGGAGCATGGCGCATAGCGGTCCCCAGGGTTCCTATAGACTCATCTTCCTATAGACTCATCTTCCTGCATCATTGCCATGAAGGCACATTCGGGACTCGTTGGAGAATAAAACGGAGCGCCATTCCTCTAAGGTCCAGTCGACATGTTCTCGAGCAAATCTGGGTCGCGCTTATCGATGGGCTGCTGTCAATTTGGGTCCTTTAGCTGGTCTCTTCGGAGTTAAGTTAGCTTCTTTAAATCTTCTTCTGACTGTCCAATGACTGACAGCCCGACCACGAACTTGGCGGAGCTCTTGCTGGACCTCAACGCCGATCAAGTAACGATTTCTTAGAGTTGTGTTGACAATAAAGCGGTCGTCTCGCTCCGAGGGATACATTCTTCTTCCTGATTCTCGTATCCGTGTAAAGGCGCACATGCAGTTGCGCAACGACTACACCTGCGCCTTGTAACGTTTCTTTCGGGGTGGTATCCATTTTCCAATGGCGTAATTAGTAAACAGGTATAGCTGATATGTTGACGGTTCAAGTTCCGACAAAGGAATAATAGGAAAATCCAATTACATGTGTTATAGGGATAAATAGCGCGCAACGAGTACGTTGCTGAAGGAGCAAAAACGGTTTTATTAAGTAAAACCTTTTTAATCAGTAAAACTTTTTGGTAATCCAAATGTTTTTGGTATTATTGGAAAGAGTAGAAAATCAACATTCTAGTGATACCCAAAATAGTACCACTGTTTAAAAATTAAATTCAAGGATCGATTTTAAATAAAGCAAAATCGTGATTTTTTTTTTGCTCACCATTGAAGAAAAATATTTTTTAAGCTCAGTAAGTAGCTGTGCAAAAAACACCCTCGCAAATAAATAAACAGACCTACTTCTTCTTGTAGTTCTTCTTGTATTTCTCTCATAACAACGTATATTTTCACCATGACGTAACTGTAGTTCACTTTTTGAAAAAGCGTGCTTAAAATCGCTACAACCTAACTAAGTCATGTCGTCTTTAGGTAAATACTAAATAAGATAAATGGCTCCAGATCTGTTTACACGGTCTAAATGCGTTGAAACGCGACAAGAATGACTGCAACTGTGCATTTAATTTGAGATTATGTGTGGGACTTAATTTAAATTTAATTGTAGGTTCTGGAAATAACACATTATTTTAAGGCTTTATTATTGTTATAACAGAAGACCCCACAAAAAAATTATAAAACTTTAAAAACCGACTTGAGGTTTACTCGTTAATTTTTAATAATTCAATTACCCTGGTCAACAAAGTTTTGTAACGAGAAAACTACTTGCTAATTTTGACATCTACACTGGTGAGCCAAAAAATCGACTAAAACTATTTGGCTTCATTTAACACGGTTCCTAGAATTTAGTGTTCATATATTTTTACGGATTTTAGAATCATTTGAAAGCTCATTCTATTCTCTTTCTAATGATATCAAATTCCATAGCGTATGTCATCCTTTCTACTGATTAAAATGATTGAGAGGGGGAAACAAGGAGAACAAGGATTGAAAATAGGGGTAAGGGAAAGGAAAAATTAAACAGATTTTAAGTTTAACAATTAAATTTATTGATAAAGACCAAAATCAGTATTTTGTATTATCCCACTAGCCCAGAGGTGTCAAACTCAATTTTGCAGAGGGCCATATATTAAATTTACAATGTGTAAGCGGGCCAGATTCAAATTAAAAAAATGTACTGAATTATTATAACATCTTATTTATTTAATTATATAGTATATAATATACGGTTGTTAAAAATTATGATTCTTCATTGCAATCGCGGGCCTTATTGATACGTCCCGGGAGCCGGATGCGGCCCGCGGGCCGTATCTTTGACATCCCTGATCTAGCCCTTATTATGGCTTACAGCCGGTTTTTCAAGGAGCAGATAAGCTTTTTCACTACTGTCTGTGGGATTCTTCCCCACTCTTCCATCGTCGCAATCTCTCAGTGATGCAGGGGCTGCATTTCTGAATCAAACCTTTATCCCACATGTGCTCGATTGGATTGAGGTCTGGATTCCGCGCAGGCCAGTCTAAAGTGGGTTTTCCCACCCCAGGTATTGGTGCACCGGTGTGGCAGCATGTGGCCTCGCATTGTCGTGCATTAGTACGAAGCTATCGGTAACAAATTCAGCGTAAGGAACGACTTGTCTCCGCAGGTTCTCCTTTGTGTATCGGTGAGCAGTTAATCCACCGTTACGAGTATCATCAATCTCGAAAACCAAATCGGTTTTCGCATCCAGTGAGATGCCCCCCCCCCATACCATGACAGAGCGTCCTCGGTAGGCGACCGTTTTAATAAGGCAGCACTGCGCATAGCACTTCCCAGGCCTCCTATAGACTCGGCTTCTTCCATCTTTGCCATGTAGGCACATTCGGGACTCGTCGGAGAATAAAACGGAGCGCCATTGCTTTAAGGTCCAGTCGACATGTTCTCGGGCAAATCTGAGTCGCGCTTGTCGATGGGCTGTTGTCAATTTGGATCCGTTAGCTGGTCTCTTCGGAGTTAGGGTAGCTTCTTTAAGTCTTCTTCTGACTGTCTAATGACTGACGGCTCAACTACGAACTTGATGCAGGGGCTGGATTTCTAGCTCGAACCCTTGTTTTGAGCTTATCCCGCATGTGCTCAATTGGAATGAGGTCGGGACTCCGCGCAGACCACTCTAATGTGGGTATTCGCACATTCGCCACATATTGCCGCACCGATGCAGCAGCATGTGGCCTCGGATTGTCGTGCATTAGCACGAAGCTATCGCCAACAAACCCAGCGTAAGGGACGACGTGTTCCTGCAAGATCTCCTCGAAGTACCGGTGCGCAGTTAATCCACCGTTACGAGCCTCATCAGTCACGAAAACCAAATCAGTTTTCACATCCAGTGAGATGCCTCTTCACACCATGACAGAACTTCCTCCGTAGGCCTCCTGTAGACTCGTCTTCTTCTTCACATTCAGGACTCGTCGGAGAATAAAACGGAGCACCATTGCTCTAAGGTCCAGTCGACATGTTCTCGGGCAAATCTGAGTCCCGCTTGTCGATGGGCTGCTGTCAATTTGGGTTCGTTAGCTGGTCTCTTTAGAGTTAGGGTAGCTTCTTTAAGTCTTCTTCTGACTGTCTAATGACTCTGCGCAGACCACTCTAATGTGGGTATTCGCACATTCGCCACGTATTGCCGTACCGATGCAGCAGCATGTGGCTTCGGATTGTCGTGCATTAGCACGAAGCTATCGCCAACAAGTTCAGCGTAAGGGACGATGTGTTCCTGCAAGATCTCCTCGAAGTAGGGGTGAGCAGTTAATCCACCGTTACGAGCCTCATCAGTCACGAAAACCAAATCAGTTTTCATATCCAGTGAAATGCGTCTCCACACCATGACAGAATTTCCTCCATAGGCCTCCTGTAGACTCGTCTTCTTCTTCATATTCAGGACTCGTCGGAGAATAAAACGGAGCACCATTGCTCTAAGGTCCAGTCGACATGTTCTCGGGCAAATCTGAGTGGCGCTTTCTTGCTTCGGAGTTAGGGTAGCTTCTTTAAGTCTTCGTCTGACTGTCTATTGACTGACAGCTCAACTATGAACTTGTCGGAGCTCCTGCTGGACCTCAACACCGGTCAGGTGAGGATTTCTTAGAGTCGTATTGACAATGAAGCGATCGTCTCGCTTTGAAGTGCACCTTCTTCTTCCTGATCCTGGTCTCCGTGTAAAGGCGCCAATCTTTTGGTAATATCTATAGACTCTGGAGACAGCTGACTGGCTCAGGTGCAGTTGCGCAGCCACTACACATTGACTATGCCCTTCTTTCGGTAGGACAATGTTACACATCTTGATGTATTTTTTATTCTAAATGGTCTATAAATATTTCAGCTAGTAAAGGATTTAAAGGGTTACCTATAATTAAGCTTTCTTTAGAGATATAAAATTTATTGTTGAATTCAAAGTAGTTTTGATCAAGACAGATAGAACGTAAAAATTCCAACCAGCTATTAAACAAACAGTTAGATTTAAATCATTCTCCCTTAATTAATTTATATTAGTTCTCAGAAATTCTGTCATAGATTTATACTTCATAAAAATAATATAACTGTACAGGGTGGTCCAAATTGGACACTTTTAAAGGTAAACCCCTTTATCTAAAGGAGATGGACGAAAACTGATGTCGGTGTCTGAGGCTCAATTTTTATGATAAACTCAATGGTGAAAATTGTATATCGATATCTAATTCCGTTTCAGGTATACCGGGTGTTTTCCAAAAATCTGCATTTTGGAAAAATGTTTATAATTCTTTTTCTATTGAAAATTTTTGATTTCTGTAAAAACCTTCTCAAAACACTTTTTCACGTGGATTTCAACGTTTAAGTTACATTTTTTAATAGTTATTAACGCAAAAATATATTTTTTAAACGGGATATCCTATATATGTTTCCTTATCCGAATAGAGCTTTAAATTATCATTCTAAAAATATAGCACACTTTATATTTTGCTTAAATCTACTTCAAAATTTAAAGGTTTCAGTTTTTACGCAAGTTTTAAATGCACATTTTGTGAAGTAGGCTTTGTACGGAGCGGCCATATGGTTTAATTCAATTGTTTACTCGTAGTTATCAAATTTTACTTCAGGATCAGTTATTGAATTGTCAAATAAATCGCAATGAAGTTTGAAAATTACGAAAAATGAGATATGATAGTGTGTTTCATACAAACCGGAGAAAATTCGGAAGCGGCAAGTAATTTGTATCTCGAACGGTATCCAGAGAGGCGTTAACCCTTCAAGGATATATTCGCTCGATTGCGACGTAACCTAGTTAATAGGGGCCAGTTTGAAAAGAAACGACCCAAAAATTATGCATCAAACAGGGATAAGAAGTTAGAAGAAATAGTAGTTTTAGGAACTATCGGAAATAATCCCAACACTTCAACCCAACAGTTAAAAGAATCCACTGGACTACCAAGAACTAACGTAAGTCGTACTTTGAAGAAGCACAAATTCAGGCCATATAGGACAAGAAAAGTTCATCACCTTAGAGTGGGAGATTTTCAACGGCGTATGGATTTTTGCCAATGGTTTTCTGGAGAATTGTAACAATGTTCCGAATTTTTCATTAAATTGCATTTGGATAGACGAAGCTTTTGTAAGCAATGCAGATATTTTTAACCGTTACAATTCTTATACGTGGGCACAAGAAAATCCTCATTTAGCTGTGTAGCAAAGAAATCAAGGCAGATTTGGATTGGATGTGTGCGCAGGAATTTTTAGAGGCAGGGTTATAGGTCCATTTATTTACGAAGGAAAACTCACCTCTCAGAGATATTTAGAAATTTTAAGGCAGCAAATAGAACCTTTTGTTGATGAACTGTCGTTAATGGACCTTAGAAATGTATTTTTTCAACATAACGCTGTAGTTATCAGTATTTTTTTATCGGCCAATTTGGGTAATAACTGGACAGTCAACCAAGGTCCGAACCGTTGGCCGGCAACGTCACCGGATTTAATACCCATGGACTTCTATCTCTGGGGAAGATTGAAAGACCTAATTTTTAAATTGCCGACAAACACCAGGCAAGAGTTATAAGTCGCAGTGATACAAAGTTTTGCGGCTCTCACTCCTCTTGAACTAATCAACTAAGAAGTGTCCAGAAAAGGTGCCGCCTATGTGGTCGATATTTCGAACATCTCTTATAGAAAATTGTTTTGTTTTAGTTTGCTCTATTGTAGTTATGACTCTTAGAGTTACTTCTGGGAATTTTTTTTTACGATTTGACTGCTATCGGTAAACAATTGATATTGTCGCTCCGTCCAAAGCCTACTTCACAAATTGTACATTTAAAACTCACGTAAAAACTGAAAACCTTTACATTTTGAAGTAGATTTAAGCAAAACATAAAGTGTGCTATATTTTTAGAATGGTAATTTAAAGCTCTATTCGGATAAGAAAAAATATGCAGGGTATCCAATTTAAAAAATATATTTTTGTGTTAATAACTATTAAAATATTAGTTGTAAAAAAATGTAATTTACACTGTTGAAATCCACGTGAAAAAGTGCTTTGAATGTTTTTTACAGAAATCAAAAATTTTCAATAGGAAAAGAATTACAAACATTTTTCCAAAATGCAGATTTTTGAAAAACACCCTGTATATCTGAAAGGGTACTAGATATCGATATGCGGTTTTCACCATTGAGTTTATCATAAAAATTGAGCCTCAGACATCAGTTTTCGTCTATCTTCTTTAGATAAAGGGGTTTTTAAAAGTGTCCAATTTGTACCACCCTGTATATAATTTAATAAAATCATTAACCCAAAACAGGTATAATTATAATTTAAGGAACATATTGATTAGATTACCATTTAGAATAGTTTAGTTACTCTTAATACACTTATGAAGAAGACACTGTGTGTTTGAAACAATTATTAAGTTGTTAAAATAAATAAATTGGAAATTGAAACTAGATTGTTTCTATATTCTTATTATAATGGATTTTCAACAAGTATCGGCTAATACAATCAAAAATTCTACGTACTATATATTATATCATGTCCCTGCTGCCTCAGTTGTTACAGTTTAGCCACGGATGATTTTGCTGCCCCTAGCTGCCCATTATTTGGTTGTCTACAATTTACATTGAGTTTCATAGTCTTATAACATAATTATTTAGTCTATGGTATTACTATTTCTCATCGACTACGTTAAATCCAATTAACTCGACTTACTGTGTTTATTATTGGAGCATGAAACTATTTTTCAATGTACGTAGTGTGGCAGAAGATTTTCCAGACTGGTGCTGTAAAAATTAAATGAAACATTTTTTAAGTTTTTTTCTCCATTTTTTTTTTCAATATATACTTCTTCTATTTTAATGTACTTTTGACAATGATTTAATAGTAACTCAAATGAATTTTCTATCTAATTTTGTGGATGTGGATGCAAAGTGTACGTATAAACCTTTTGAATATTCTTTATGTCCTGAAATCCTTTTAATTTTATTTTTGGGAATAGTAGAAATCAAAGACATTATATATAAACTAAGGATGTTATTCATAAAATGGCTCCCGCTCTAAATTATTCATCCATTTGAAATTATAGTAAATGCGGAAATTGCAAGTAGAACACAGTGGAAAAAAATGTAACCCTGTCTCATGAAACAAGTTCTATCTTATTGTCTATAATATATATAAAATGCAAGGTCGTTTTGTCTCTGTCTGTCTGTCCGTTTGTGCATTTATCACTCGAGAACCATTTATCCGATTTACGTCTTTTTTTTTAGATATATATGTTCTCTGGCCAGGTTATAGGATATATTTTATTACGTTGGGTAATATAGAGAATAAGCACTGACGATAATAGTAAATCAAGTCGGAAAGAAGTTTGTCGTTAGCGTGTTCTCTTGCAATATACTATCTAAACCATTAAATATGGAACAATATCATGTAGCAAAGAATATAATATATATAAAATGCAACGTCTCTCTGTCTGTCTGTCTGTCCGTTAGTGCGCTTATGACTTGAGAACCACTTATCTGATTTACATGTTTTTTTTTTTTTAATTCATACATTTGTTCTCTGGTCAAGTTATCTATAATCTTCTATAATATATATAAAATGCAACGTCTCTCTGTCTGTCCGTTAGTACGGTTATCACTCGAGAAGCACTTATCCGATGTTTTTTTTTTATTCATACATATGTTTCCACGCCGCTCCGCTCGCGTGGACTTGATTCACTATTATCGTCACTGCATATTCCTTGTCACCTAACGTAATAAAATATATCCTATAACCTGACCAAAGAACATATGTATGTTTTAAAGAAAAAAGCACGTAAATCGGATAAGTGTTCTCGACTGATAAGCGCACTAACGGACAGGTAGACAGATGGACAAAAAGACGTTGTATTTTATAAATATTATAGAAGATTATAGATAAACTGGCCAGAGAACAAATGTATGAATTATAAAAAAACATGTAAATCGGGTAAGTGGTTTTCCAGTGATAAGAGCACTAACAGATAGACAGAGAGACGTTCCACATATATATATATATATATATATATATATATATATATATATATATATATATATATATATATATATTACATTCTTTGCTACATGATATTGTTCTATAGTTAATGGTATAGGCAGTGTATTGCAAGAGAACGCGCTAGCGGCAAACTTTTTCTGACTTGATTTACTATTATCGTCACTGTCCTTATGTTACCTAGCGTCATAAAATATATCCTATAACTTGGCCAGGGGACATTGTGTTTTTTTTTTTTTTTTAAAAAGCACTTAAATCGGATAAGTGGTTCTCCAGTGATAAGCCAGAAATTATTCGCGATTTTGCAGAAATGAAACTTCGAAAAAAATTGTTTTAATTTAGGTTTAGACTTTGTATATTATTGTACTAGTTTTGTTCATTGTTTTAAAAGTATATTTAAATAATCTCTGAAAATAGTAGGTACTAGTTTTAGTTTGTAGGTTCGTTGTCGTTAGCTCGTTGAAAATGTAAACTGTTTATCATATATCTGTATTAGTATTGTTGTCTTAATTCAGTTATGTGTCATTTTCCTGGCTAACATAGTTTTCTTTAAGCTTGGGTGCGGCGGCAAAAAAGCTAGGGCCGGCCCCGGTCAAGTATGCCCGATGTTGTCTTCAGACAGCATGTCATTCAAGTATTTTAATAAAGCTAGATACCAAAAAAGCTTCTGGCGCTAATGGAATACCTGCCATAGTACGTACATACGTATTTTATAAATAAACACGTAAATCGAATATTCTTGAGTGTTAAGCGCACTGACGGACAGACAGACAGGCAGAGGGACGTTGCGTTATATATATATATATATATATATATATATATATATATATATATATATATATATATATATATATATATATGTTGTAGATTTTTTTTTGATAAATATTATATTAAGAATTAAAAAAAAAAAACACGTAAATCGGATAAGTGGTTCTCGAATGATAAGCACACTAACGGACAGACAAAGAGACTTTGTGTTTTATTTATATTATTTAGATTGTTATTAATATTATATTACCTGGCCAGAGAATATATGGGTAAATTTAAAAAAAAAAACACGTAAATCGGCTAAGTGGTTCTCCAGTGACAAGTGCACTAACGGACAGACAGGCAGACAAATATAGAAACGTTGCATTTTATATATATTGCAGATAACTTGGCCAGAAAACATATGTATGTTTTAAAAAAATCACGTAAATCGGATAAGTGGTTCTCGAGTGGTAAGCGCACTAACGGACAGACAGATAGACAGACATACAGAGAGATGTTATATTTTATACATATTATAGATAATCTGGCCAGAGAACATATGTATGTTTTAAAAAAAAAGCACGTAAATCGGATAATAAGTGGTTCGCGAATGGTAAGCGCACTAACGGACAGACACAGAGACGTTGAATTTTATATATATTTTGGATCCAACGTCTCTCCGTCTGTCTGTCTGTCCGTTAGTACAAGTATCACTCGAGAACCACTTATCCGATTTACGTGTTTTTTTTTTTAGTTTATACATATGTTCTCTGGCTAGGTTACATAATATTAATAACAATCTATATAATATATGTATATAAAACGCAAAGTCTCTTTGTCTGTCCGTTAGTGTGCTTATCATTCGAGAACCACGTATCTGATTTACGTGTTTTTTTCTTTAAATTCTTAATATATTATTTATCAAAAAAAAAATCTATAATATGTATAAGACGCAACGTCTCTCTGTCTGTCCGTTAGTGCGCTTAGCACTCAAGAACCACTTATTCGATTTACGTATTTATTTATAAAATACATATGTTCTCTGGCCAGGCTACAGGATATATTTTATTACGTTAGGTGACATAAGGAATATGCAGTGACGATAATAGTGAATCAAGTCCACGCGACCGGAGCCACGGGCTAGTCTTGTTGTAAGTTGCGTACCGGTGTTGCCATCTATACATATTAATTTTAATAGCCGATTATCTGTAGTTTTATATATATATATATATATATATATATATATATATATATATATATATATATATATATATATATATATATATAATTAAATTAGAAATTTACAAAATATTTAGCTGATACTTACAAATATTTTCATTTCTATTAGCCAAAACGATACTGAGAAAGCCAGCGAAATTAGGAATGTTTTAAAATTTGGAATTCTGATAGCGAGGTACGTTTGACTGGTTCGTTAGCCGTCGATCCAGTCATCCAGTTTTTAGGACATGTTAGATGTGTGATTGCATTTTAATGTAAACATGTAGATGCTTAGTAGAAAGTCAGGGGGTACTGAATCAGGTGAACTTAGTGAATGGCTTAATACAAAGAGTGAATTTCAGACTAAAAAAATTGATAAACAGTGAGTGATGTGCGACCTATTTTTTTTTTTTATGGGTCTAGCACACGTGCTGCAGGGCAGTCCCTAAAGCGCTACAGGAGCGACACGTGGGCGGAAAAAGCGATTCACGTTGTTCTTGAATCGCTGTAAATTGTACTCAGTGAGAAACACAGTCCCGGGTAAGCTATTCCAAAGGGATGATGTTCTCCATATAAAAGACTGCTTAAAAGCGTTATACGAGGAGTAACAAGCTGAACCTCATACGGGTGTGAAGTATCAGCGCGACGTGTACTTCTAACATGCACCGCTCTGGGAGGAATTAAGCGGGCTACATCCTTCGAACACTCTCCATGAAAATACTTGTAGAATAGACTCAAGTCGCCAACCGTTCTTCGATGTTCCAGCGAATCAAGGCCGCCGGTCAGTTCCGGGTCTCCAATCAGACGAACAGCCCTTCTCTGAACAGAATCCAACAAATGCAGTGTATGTTTGATAGCGGAGCCCCAAACATGGGAGCAGTATTCCATAGTTTGTTGATTTTGAGCTTTGTAAAGAATTAACAGTTGTTGTGGAGTGTAAAGCTTTCTGGTTCGAAATAATATTCCCAACTTTTGAGAAGCTTTCCTTGCTATGCCTGCTACATGTTAATGCCAGGACATATTTGCTCCCAAATTAACGCCCAAAAAATTGAGTGACGATGCTAGGGGAATGGAATGCCCCGACATAACTATGTCGGGTTCAGCAACGTTAACTTTTTTAGAAAAAACTGCCGCCTGGGTTTTTGTAGCGTTAAATTCCACTTGGTTACTGTCACCCGAAGATAGAATTTCTTCCAGGTCTTTGTTAATTTGAATAACTTCCTGCGGTCTGCGGATATTCGCCTGAGCAGCCGATGTCCGAGCGTTCAAAATGAATGAAGGAATAAGCGTACTGTCATCTGCAAAGCTATAGGTTGGATTCCCGGTCTTTTCCAGCAGATCGTTAATGTAAATAAGAAAGAGAGTAGGAGACAGTATGGAGCCTTGCGGCACACCGGCGTTAACAGTAAAGGTGTTAGAAAGAAATACATCGACTGCGACTCGTAAAGAACGCTCTCTGAGGAAACATGAGAGCCACAAACATAACTTTTAGACATACCATAAGAGCGTAGCTTAGCCAACAGACCATCTTGCCAAACACGGTCGAATGCCTTGGATATGTCAAGAGCAACCGCTCGAGATTCTCTGAAGTGTTCAATTGCGTTGTTCCAAACATGTGTTACATAAGTCAGAAGATCTCCTGTTGATCTATGTTTACGAAAGCCATATTGGTGATCGCTAATAATGTTGAATCCTTCAAGGTATATTATCGTATAACGAGCACCGGATGTCTGGATTATGATGTTCAAATAAAAATACGACGCATTTTTCTCGTTAACCTTTTCAATACTCCCAAATAGTACACGTCATTAATAATTTGAATAGATTAAACCATTGTGATTTTTTTAGACTTGCAGTGATAATTTTGCCTTTCATTCTACACTTTGATGCTTTGTTTGGGTATTATTGTGTATCAACAACATATTTCTTCACCATGTCAGAAAATTATCTGCTTATACGATTCCTTGTTACACTCTCAGTAAATTATGTGGAAAAGACCTTGCGCAAACTACTGGTTTACTTAGGTCTAAATCTCTCAAAACCGTTCGAACTGTTTTTCTGTTGATGTTTAACGTTTCTTCTGTTCTTTTCAATGATGTATTACTATCATCCTCCCGCGTGTTTGTCGCCTATTTTGTTCCATCCAAAAAACATTTATGCTAGTCCCCCCCCCCCCCCCCCCCCCCCCCCCCCCCCCCCCCCCCCCCCCCCCCCCCCCCCCCCCCCCCCCCCCCCAAAAACTTGTGTTATTGATAACTAGAGACCGGATTATATGCAACATAAAAATCTTGAAATATGCTTGCAAATATGCATGAAAAATGCTTAAAATATGCATGAAAAAGGTCAAAATATGCAATATTAAATAATAATAAAAGTAGTAATTTTTAGTTTTTATTTCAAAATTAGCATAAAATTAACAAGTTATCGTCGATGTTTAAATTTAATTAACAATTATTTAACATTTTTTAAAATTATTTAACATTTGTATTCTTGTACACGTAAGCAATAAGGTATTGTTCCAAATGTTGGGTAGTAAGATTGTGTCTTCGATCACTTAAAATATTTTTATAAGTGGAAAAAGACCGTTCCACATCCACTGAGGTAACTGGGCAGTATTTGAAGTTGGATGCTATGTTTCTGGCAAAAGTTCACCCGTCCCATTAATAAAACTATCAATTTGACACAAAGGTTCAAAGCCTGGGTTATTGCACAAAATGTTTTTTCAGACTTTTCTTTAACTCTACGCGGGAATTCATCTGGCAATGTGGAGTTTATTTGACGGATTTTATTCATTAACTGAATTGATTCGGTCAACGCGAAACCTCGAGTTTCAAGCTTTTTAATACCCGCAAGTATGTGGGAAAAGTGAGTGCTAATCAAAGCTATGTTTTTTTAATATCAGAATCGTTAAATGCTTCCTTGGATTGGATGTAGGATTTGTAAGTTTGTGGAGAGGAATATTACTTGCAAGCAATGCTTCACATAAATCCATGCTAAAGTGGTTTTTTTGTTTGTCTATAGAAGTGGAATCACTGCTACTTGCTGCTGTTATAAGTTATCGTGGGCCTTTTTTTTGCAATCCTGCGATATGAAGACTTGTCTTGACATGCTGGTCAATTTGAAACTTTTTTGTGCACGACACATTTTTCTCGCAAACTCGACAATTTCCGTCGTATGTAAATATTCCAGGATCATCAGCTACCCACGAAGAGACACTTTTTTTTTGCGTCAACAATAATGTTAAAACTGATATCTTGTTTTAAAATAAAAATTCGTCTTCGAGAAAATTGTTTATTTGATCCATGCTCAAACAAATATTCTTAGAAACTAACTACTTATCACTTAATATCCCGACCAAGAAACAAAGGAATAAAATACCGTCGTAATTTTGGGTATTCCCTTGGCACTATAACCTAATCGATGTTTAGACTATTGCAGGTAATGTCCCGGCGATAAGATCGGTTACAGATGGCGACATTAACAATAACATGAGCAATTCAATTTCCTAGTAATACCGAGAAATATTGTAAATATAGAGAAAATATGCATCATTACTAGATTTTGGGTAAAATATGCAATAATTGGTGAGAATGGTCTAAATATGCAAATGCATATGAAAATATGCAAATGCATATGAAAATATGCAAATGCATATAATCCTGTCTCTATTGATAACCTGTCACTGTTACATTTTTTTAGTCATTTAGAATGTAGCTGTAGCTTTTCTGCCAAGTTTTGGATGAAATTTAACTCCTTGTTCCATGTTATAATTTTTACAATGAATTTTTTTTTCACTGTTAAATAAAATATCGTAGCTCAGTTGTTAGGTAACGTGTCACATTAGAATTTAAAATGAAAATAGAGAAAGGATACAGCTTAAAAATGACATATTCAACTTGTAGATGACGCCACTAGTTTATGGTATATAGCACTAGTTTGTAGCACTATGTATATTTGTAGTTTCATCCTAGGACTTGTCCATACAGAGAAATATGTAATATAAGAACCTAATACTGAATAAATAACGTTTTCTTGCTCTGTATTATCCTAATGAGTGAAGATATTTTTTATAGTTGTCATTTTCTCATTGAAAATCCTTTAAATGCAACCCTAAAAACTAGAAAGTTTTAGTTACTAGGTTTTAAGTCAGGAAAATTCAATCTTACGCCACCTATTTTACTGTATGTTCAATCAAATATATTGTAAGAAAGGATCTGTCGAAACAGAAGAACTTTGATAAATGAGCCTAAAAGAGTGACGTATTCAGTGTGACAAAATAGTACTGTACTTACGCTTAAGCCCGCCATTTACTAAAGACGATGTGGTACTAACTAGCAAGAAAGCTAGCAAAAAATGGGAAAAGAGTCCCAAACATGGGAATAGTATTCTATAGTTGGTCGAATTTAAGCTTTATACAGAATTAACAGTTGTTGTGAAGTGTAAAACTTTCTAGTTCGAAATAATATTCCCAGCTTTCGAGAAGCTCTCTTTGCTATACTTGCAACATGTCCATTCCAAGACATAACATATTTACTCATTAACGCCCAACAAATTGAGTGACGATGCTAGAGGAATGGAGTTTCCCTACATAACTATGTCGGGTTCAGCAACGTTAACGTTTTTAGGAAAAACTGCCGCATGGGTTTTTGTAGCGTTAAATTCCACTTGGTTACTGTCACCCCAAGATAGAATTTCTTCCAGGTCTTTATTAAGTTGAATGACTTCATGCGGCCTGCGGATATTTGTCTGAGTAGCCGATATTCGAGCGAAATGAATAAAGAGATAAACATACTGTCATCTTCAAAGCTATAGATTGGATTCCCGGTCTTTTCCAGCAAATTGTTATTTTAATTGAGAAAGAGAGTAGGAGACAGTATGGAGCCCTCGGGCACACCAGCGTTGATAGTGAAGGTGTTAGAAAGAAATCTGTCGACTGCCACTCGTAAAGAATGCTCTCTGAGGAAACATGAAAGAGCAACCGTTTGAGATTCTCTGAAGTGTTAAATTGCATTGTTCCAAACATATGTTACATAAGTTAGAAGATCTCCTGTTGATCTATGTTTACGAAAGCCATATTAATGGTCGCTAATAATGCTGAATCCTTCAAGATATTTTAGAAGATGCTGATTGATAGCCTTTTCCATGATTTTCGATATTATTAAAAGCAGTACGACTGGTCGGTAGTTGTTTGGCAATGTCTTCTTGCCTTTTTAGTTATCGGCTGAACTGTGGCGAATCTCCAGCAGGAAAGAAGTATTCCCTTTCTGTGGGATAGGTTGAAAAGTCTACAAAAAACTGGTCTTAATTTCCTCGCACAGTTTTTGAGTACTATGGCAGGTATTCTGTTAACCCCAGAAGCTTTTGTGGTGTGTGGCTTCATTAAAATACATTTTATGATACGCTGTCTGAAGACAATATCGGGCAACCTTGACTGCACTATGGGAATAGTAGGTGGTGTTTTTCCTTGGAAATCGACACTTCTTTACTTATCTCAAGATACCTTTAGTGAATCCTGATAATATAAAACTGGGTCTTATAAAATTTTTTGTAAAAGCAATGGACAGACCCGGTAAGAGATTTCTTTATCTAGAAGAAATATTTTCAATACTTAGTGACACAAAAAATAATTAAAGATACCATTTCCGAGCAAAATCTAAATCCTCTACAGAAAATCTTCCGGAACTGTTTTGGAAATGCCCTGAACGTTTTAGGCAACCATAACGCGAAAAATTATAAACCTACAAACCTTGAGATGTATTTAAAAATCGCACCTTCAATTTTTTACCTAGATATTTCCAACATGGAGAAGCGATACCAATGGAAATGGAACCCCCAGATCGTAGGCGGAGTATTGCTAGACACTAAAAACAGATAGACCTATAGCTAAGTACTAATCGAATCGAAAAAAAAAATAGGTTTTTGTTATTTTACGCCGTAATTGTTCAGCTTAAATTTTTTTTTTTTCGCTTTTAATGGACAAAATAAAATTTCACGTTACAAAAAATTGTTTCTTGTTACAATCTTTTTTAAGTTTTGATAAGAAACTTCCACAGGTTACACAGCTCATAGGTATAATTCTTCTGGATTTCTCCTATGTCGATTAAAAAGCGATTATCCTGCCAGAAACAGAACACCAGATCCTCTTTGATCAATCGGAGAGTCTTGCAACAAATTCCTATTTTCTATCCTGTGAAAATTTTGGAGCCCATACATGTAAACATCCCTACAGCCTTAATCGTGACACTGCTCTCTACCTCTTACCAATCTAAGAACAAATTATCCATGGAACACTTCTCCCTCCACCTCGGTCCACTAATATAAACAACACATGCAAGCGGAAATCAATTCTTGGAACAAGCTTTAAAGAAGCCGGCAGGGTGATCGGAAAAACATCAGAACGCCGGTGTGCCCCAAGGCTCCATACTGTCTCCTACTCTCTTTCTCATTAACATTAACGATCAGCTGGAAAAAACCGGGAATCCAATCTACAGCTTTGCAGACGATAGTGCGCTTGTCTCTTCATTCACTTTAAACGCTCGGACATCGGCTGCTCAGGCGAATATCCGCAGACAGCAGGAGGTCGTTCAACTTAACAAAGACCTGGAAGAAATCCTATCTTGGGGTGACAGTAACCAAGTGGAATTTAACTCTACAAAAACCCAGGCGGCAGTTTTTTCTAAAAAAGTTAACGTTGCTGCACCCGACATAGTTTTGTCGGGGTACTCCATTCCCCTAGCATGGTCGCTCAATTTGTCGGGCGTTAGTATGGGAGCAAATATGTCCTGGCATGAACATGTTGCAGGCATAGCAAAGAGAGCTATTATTTCGAACCAGAAAGCTTTACACAACAACTGTTAATTCTTTACAAAGCTCAAATTCGTCCAACTATGGAATACTGCTCCCATGTTTGGGGCTCCGCTCCCAAGCATACCCTGCATCTATTAGATTCTGTTCAGAAAAGAGCTGTTCGTCTGATCGGAGACCCGGAACTGACCGGCGACCTTGATTCGCTGGAACATCGAAGTACGGTTGTTCGAAGGATGTAGCCCGCTTAATTCCTCCCAAAGCGGGGCATGTTAGAAATACACGTCGCGCTGGTGCTTCACATCCGTATGAGGTACAGCTTGTTACTCCGCGTACAACGCTTTTCAAGCGGTCTTTTATATGGAGAACACCATCCCTTTGGAATAATTTTCCCAGCGCTGTGTTTCCCACCAAGTACAATTTACAACGTGAATCGCTTTTTCGGCACACATGCCGCTCCTGGAGCGCTTTAGGGACTTCCCTGCAGCATGTGTGCTAGACCCATATAAAAAAAAACCGGTCAAGTGCAAGTTGAACTTGCACAATTAGTGTTCCGTACGTTGATTGTTTTTAAAATAAAAAATTTTGTTAGGGTGGTATAAAATGATCAGTGACTTCACAAAACACACCCCAAATGAGTTTTTCAACAAAGTTTGTTTCCAATCTTTACTGAAAACTGATGACCTTGAAATTTTGTTTTTTTCTATACCAGATAAATTATTAAAGGTAATGATAATTTTCGCGTTTAATCTATACCCCGTGGAGAATATTCCAGGATTTTTTTCAAAATTTTTTGATCAGTACTTTTCGAGATAAGGTAGGGGACAGCGATTTTTCACGATTTTTAAAAGTAATACGAAGAAAAGTGTGCGCAAGTATTACATTATATATATATATTTTTTACTCGTGTTTTCACAAGCTTCCATTTGACACCACACTCGATGACCTAGTAAAAAAATTTTTTTTTCACTTCCGATTTCACCCCTCAAAACGAATCCCTTAAATCAAAATTTATGTTACGGTGATATAAAATGATCAGTGACTTCACAAAACACACCCCAAATAAGTTTTCAACAAAGTTTATTTCCAATCTTTACTGAAAATTGATGACCTTGAAATTTCTGTTTTTTTTTATATACCAAATAAATTATTACAGGTAATGCACTCGTGATAATTTTCGTTCAATCTACACCCCGTGGAGAATATTCCAGAATTTTTTCAAAATTTTTTGATAAGTACTTTCCGAGATAAGGCGGGTGGACAGCGATTTTTCGCGATTTTTTAAAAATAATACAAAGAAAAGTGCGCGCAAGTATTACATTATATATATATTTTTTACTCGTGTTTTCACAAGCTTTCATTTGACACCACACTCGATTAACTAGTAAAAAAAATTTTTTTTCACTTCCGATTTCACCCCCCCAAAACTAACTGAACCCTTAAGTCAAAATTTAACTTTCAAAACTACATGGCTCTGATGAGGCCATCAATTCCTATATTACTACCAAATTTCAACTTTCTATGACAAATAGTTTCGGAGAAAATCGGGTGTGACAGACGGACAGACACCGAAGTGATCTTATAAGTGTTCCGTACGGAACACTAACAATTACTATACTATCAAAGTACGGCACATATTTCTGTGTAGCAAAAAAATGTTAAATTTTGTAGACCAGTGTTATTCCATATACCAAACCCTCAATTTTTACTTATATGAATTATCCGTCAGAAAACCGTGATCCTATTTTCAAATGTGCGAGATTTAACCAATATAAAGATGGCCCCATTGAAAACTCAATATATTCATTCATCTCAATATAAAATTTAGATTTTCTTAAAAATTTTGAATTATTCTTGGTCTATTAACTCATGTCTATTGTGACGATTCATCAGCATATTAAATAAATTGTTAAAACTCAGCATTTCTAAATAGAGTTAAAACTCTTTTAAGTCCTATTAAAGAATGTACAATACTAAGTGAAAAATCTAGTAGAAAGAAAACAATCTCACCACCGAAATCAGTCTATTTTTTTGTTACATAGAAAATAACTTTTTAGTTCATTTTTATATCTTGCATAAACTTATGTCTTTAACAAAAATTATTAATTGCTTTTTTCTCAGAACATCGACGGTCGGATTTATGGGTTTTAATGTTTACAGGGGAATTTTCCAGTATAAAATAAATATTTTTCTTTATGTAAAGTTTAGATATATAAGAGCACTCTTAAATTATAAAGTTTGAAGAAATTAGGTGCCAGCCAATGATATCTCCAAGCAAGTCCGAGATCCATTTTTAAATATTTACAGTATGATGGCAGCTGCATCTTTTTAATTTAAATTCATGAATGTACCGAAGTTACTAGGAAACGACACACCTTTCATGATAATATGGGAAACTAAGAAAGCTAGAACGGAAAAACGTAGACAATACTGGTAACTGACTCGTAACATGCCCATAAGAAGTTTTTAACAGTATAAACAAATTATTCAGAAAACTAACCTGAACAAAATCAACAAAAAAAATCGGGAGAACTTTATTTCCTTCGAAGCTAAATAAGAACAACATAACTAACAGATGGTTGAACTTTAGTTGTAATAACAGCAGTAACTCTAGCAGTAAGCAATTCTGGTACGGCCTGAGGGTCATTACAGTGGTTAGATTGTAGTGATGAATTTCCAAAAAATAGTAGCTGCAACCTGCTTCCGAATTGTTGCACGGTCAGGATGTTCAGATGCCATCGTGTTTAACGGACCAGAGGGCTTAGGAGAAAACGCCTTATTCTGGATCGCTTGCAGGGAGTTTTTTCGTGTTTTACATACGTTACTGCATATTTGACAGCCATACAGAAGCTCTGACCCAACAGTGATCCTATAGATCATTACTGGAACCATTCAGCATAGGGTAAAACCTCGATAGCAAGAATCTATTTAGCTGTGGCAACTAACTTTTCGTCATAATGTAGGCCAAGATACTTGACATCTTGTCGCCAAGCAAGTTTGTTACTTCCAAATGTAAGATATTCTTGATGCGGAATCCGATTGGATTTAGAGAATAAAACTAGCTAGTATCTCCGACAACTTATTCAGGTGTATCTAGAGCCTACTAATTATTGCCTTACGACGTTTTAAAGGGATTATAATAGCAGTATCGACCGTTGGATGTATTTTGGGGAATGGTTATTCGTTTAAGTGCCTACAGCACTTACACCTCTTAACCGCTCCAAGTGAGCCTGTGTTTTGTTAGGGTTGTGGAAGGTCATTCTGTTAAAAGATAGCAAACTTCCAGGTTGAGTTCCTTGAAAAGACCCTGGGTCTAGAATTATTGAAGATCCTAGATCAGTTTGTCTACCCCTCGTAATTGCCGAACAAGACCTAATTACATGGAGAGCTATTTTTTCCTCCCTGAAGTACCATCTGCAGCCTGGGTGGTCTTAGACCCCGATGCGAGTGAGGTGTTTATTTACCATAGGTGACAGTGGACCAATTGTACGTCTTTCTCACTTAATTTTACCTAATATATTCAGGATTAGGTCTTCTTGTGAGATTATTTAATTGTCTCATCTTTAGTGGCTCATTCCAGTTTTTGGCAAACTACTCATAATGCATGGGGCCCCTAAAAAGAAGAGTTCAGTTCGTGTAGGGCTCATTAGAGATTTATGTCTAGCCAGTGTGTCATTTTATAAAACAAAAGTTATAAGAGGGTAGTTTACAACTTTATAAAGGCTTCAAGACACGAAGCTGTATAACCACTAGTTAAAATTCTTAACTAAGTTTCCTAAATCAAAACTCTTCTGCGTGTAAAAGTTTATGCAAAGAGTGATTAAGTATCAATAGGGGATTAAATATCAACTCGTGAACTTATTATGTGTAGCCTCTATAAAATGGAAACTCGTTAAGACTTCGTTGTTAGCTTCGTGTTCGCATAGATCAGAGATTCCTAAATTAGTCTTGGAAACGTCTAGGTGGAAATTTTTTTTAATTTGCATTTAATGACAGTATACAAATAACAAAATATTTATATATATATATATATATATATATATATATATATATATATATATATATATATATAGTAGAATCTCGATTATCCGAAATAATATGGACCAAAGTGATTTCAGATAATCGAAATTTCGGTTAATCCGAATTTTTTTTATAAAATGGAATTTTAGAATGAATACAACATTGCAGATTGACTTAAAGGCATTTATACGATATGCTATTACGTACATAGGTATTTATTAAAACAAAGAATAGAACAATTAGTTTATGTATATGTACGGAAAATCGAAAATAAAACAGTTTCATTCTTAACTTTAATGTCTTAAAAATGAGGTAATTTTTAACTGCACTCGTTTTGCGTTAGTTCTGTTTTTGGCTACAATGTCTCTCCAACGTTTGATAAGCAAAACGTCCGTGTCGGTTGCATTTTCTTGTTGTTCTACATAAGTTTAACGCTTTTTCTAGAGCCTCTAGTCCTTCTGAATGTGACATGTTTACTGGAATATTGTCGATGGCTTCTACTTCGTTATTATCATCGTCATCACTGTCTATTTTATTAGCATTTTTGCATACACTTTTAATTAATTCTTGGTCAGTCATTTCATTTTCCACACTATCACTGTTTAACCATTCACAAACATCGGTTTCCGTAACACTTTCACATCCTGATATTCTTGTAATAATTTGATGTAAACACTCATTATCTTCTCTTTCTGCCTCTGAGTAATGTCTCTTCTCTTGTGGAATCAATTTTGAACAAGATTTTTCCAGAGTACTACTCTTTACTTGATTCCAGGCTGAAGCACATTTTTCAAATTTATCTTTTTTTAGACAATCAGTAAGATTGCCACCTTCATCTACTTCTTCTAAAATATGCTCCAATAACGAACGCCTGTAATTGCGTTTTAAATTTTCCAGTACACCCTGATCCATAGGCTGAACGAGAGAAGTTACAGCAGGAGGCAAAAACATTGCTTTTATTTTCACACTTTCAAGTTGCTCCGCACTTGGGTGAGTGGGGGCGTTATTTAGTAACAGAATACATTTTCTAGGATATCCGTGTTCTTTTAAAAAAAAGTTCTACTTTGGGAACAAAATCTCCAAAGAACCAGTCTTTAAATAGAGTCGCGTTTATCCAGACATTGTTTTGATTTTTATACAAAACAGGAAAAGCATTGCGACTAATATTCTTAAAGGTTCGTGGATTTGCTGACTTATCAATACATAATAATGGGAGTTTGTGTCTTCCAGAAGCATTACTGCATGCAAGAACAGTAATACGTTTGTAACCAGGTTCCGTTTTTGAAGCTAAGGTATTTGACGGCAACATTTTGTAGTTCAAGCCTGTTTCATCACAATTATAGATTTGGTCTGGTTGTAAACCGTGTTCTTTCATAAGCTGCTCAAAATTCTCTGCAAATTTTTTTGTAGCAGATAGATCAGCCGACAATCTTTCTCCACAAACTTTCAGTTGACGTACACCATGTCTTTTTTTCCACCTGTCTAGCCATCCATCACTTGCAGAAAAATTTACAGGCGCTTCAATAACCGGCAACTCTTCGCTTAAACTCACTGCCATGTTTTAAAATTGTTCCTGAATTTGGCATTCCACGTTCTCGATTCTGTGTAAACCATAAAAATAAAGAATCATCCACCTTTTGGTATTCACTGCTTTCCATACTTTTTCGTGCCTGTGTGGGCGATGACAAAACACTACACCATTTTTCAATTTTTTCGCGATTTTTTCTCCACTCTGAAACAGTACTCACGGCTACACCTAAATTCTTCGCTATATTTTTAAGAAGTTCACCATTATCTAAACGTTGAATTGCTTCAAGTTTCTCTTTTAAGGTAATAACAACACGTTTACGCTTGTTATTATGACGCTCCATTTTGTAAAATATCAATTAAAACGAAACTATTACCTTTGCGATACTAATAGACGTAATGAGTAACTTATAACACTCGTCGATTAACCAAAACATAGACAGCAGTGAAATTCTAGACGTCAGGGAGGCTCCGAGGCGTTAAGGAAACCACTCATCGTCTGTTTCGAATAATGGAGAATTTTTCGTTTAATGGGAATACGATTTGCTTTTTAACAGTTTGTTTCGGATGAGCCAGATTTCAGATAATTGCGATTCGGATAATCGGGATTGTACTATATATATATATATATATATATATATATATATATATATATATATATATATATAGAGTATATGAAAAATGTCGACGACTTGCCAAAACGTGGTTCGGTGGGCAAAGTCACTCCGAAAGTCGAAAAACGAATCGTGTCCTTGTTTTCACGGGACCAAAAATTGACGCTGCATCAAGGAGTGGTAAAATTAAGAAAATCTAGTTTGAATCTGTCCCATGAGACTATTGGACAACATCTTCGTGCTCATGATACCAAATTCCGAAGCACATTGAAGAAACCTTTGCTAGGTGAAAATCAGGTCGCGAGGCGGCTCGCTTGGATCCACAATTAGACACTAGAGTGGCCCTCACAATTACCGGACGCCAACCCTATTGAAAAACGTTTGGTCCCTTGTAAAGCGAAAGCTCAGAGGAAAGACTCCGAGGACTTTGACTCAGTTGTCTCGCGAAATTCGAAAAATTTGCAGAGTATGTAGAAAATCTCATCGACAGCATAACATACCTCGAAGATGTCATGCGATTATTGATGCTGGAGGCGATTGGACAAGTTACTAAGGTAATTGCGCCGTTGTTCGCACACCAAAGAATACGTTGATGGTAAAAAATGTCTTCAAAACACATTTTTTCAAGAATGAGCGGTCACGTTCTTACTTGACAGACTGTATTTCTCTGGCTCATTGTATTGCAAAACAGTGCCTAGAAGCCTAAGTTTGCCATTATTTCAATATTTTTTCTTTGTGAAAAGGACCAAATCGATTTTGTTAGACTGCGTATGAGCAACTTTTTCCTTTATATGAATAGACTACAATGAAAAAAAACATCATTATATATTTGTTACCCAAATCTTAAAGTCAATTATCTATCAGAAGACAAAGACAGCAGGAATCATTGACTTCCAAGACAAAGAAGAACGCCACAAGACGTAAATATCGCGCGACCCCTTATCATTTTATAAATATTTTGAAATATATAAACATTATATCATTAAACAATTAGAAACGTCACAATACAATATTTTGCCGTTCCTACGAAATAAACCGAGATAGAATAAAATGTAAATAAAATAAAATCGGCCTTGGTTGTTCGGTTCAGTATTTTCTTTCCTGCCGTGTAGTCGGATCGCGTGTGCTCTGCACCGACAGACCCTGTTTTGTTTTGTAAAAGTTAACGCGAGAGCGACATTAAAATTATAATTTTCGATTTTTAGTGGAGAATTTTGCGTTTTTAATTCTTGTGTAATATTTGTGCGTGTTATACAACAATTTTAGATAAGTTTGACAGGTGGACAGTATCTGTACGATTGATTTGTGGTAGTTTCTGTGTTTTTACGTCTTGATTTAATTGAAATAGCACGCTGGGTACAACATTAACTGTTACTAGGGAACAACAAGTTTTTTTTTAGTAAGTAAGCTTTAAATTAGTAATATAAATATTATAATATTTAACAATAAACATACGTTATTAAAATAAAATATTGTTCAATAACAGTGATCGATCACAGCACACTCGACGTTGTACATTTATAAATAAAAATCAGCTGCTTGAATAAGCAGATCATTGTCGTTACCAAGTTAACAAAAGAAATATTCGTGAACAATAGTCACAATTCGAACAATAGTCACAATTTTGGATTTTTAGTGAAAATTTTTCGTTTTTTATTGTTGTGTTAAATGATTTTTGGTTAAGTCTGACAGGTTGACAGTACCTATACGATTGGTTTGTGGTGGTTTCTTGTGTTTATACATCTTAAATTAATTGAAATAGTACGCTTTGTACAATTGTAAGTGTTACTAGAGAACAGCAACAAGTTTTTGTTAGTTAAGAAACTTTTAAATTAGCATTATACGAGGATGGATTGAAAAGTTAGAGGCTACTCAAGAAAATATAATAAAATACGTACAAAAACCGTAATCTCCACTTAGCTTCCTTCCATACCTGTTTGAAGAAAAGATTCCTCAAGGTCTTCAAAATACTGGTTAACTGCAGCTTCGACTTCTTCATTTGATGAAAATTTCTGGCCACGGAGGTGTTTTTTTAGGTTTGGAAACAGATGAAAGTCCGAAGGTGCCAAATCAGGAGAGTAAGCCAGGTGGGGCAGCAATTCGAAACCACAATCACGAATTTGAGCCATAGACTCAACAGACGTGTGAACGCGAGTGTTGACTTTCTTTCTCTGTAATCCTGGGCGTTTCTCTTTAATTTCTTGACGTAAACGACTCAAAAGTGTGCGATAGTAAGTCGAGCTTATTGTTTCGCCTTTCAGAAGATAGTCCACCATAATAATACCTTTAGCATCCCAAAAGATTGCCACCACTTTTCGAGCTGATAGAATTGCCTTCGCTTTCTTTGAGATCGGTTCACTGCTTGGATTATTGTTTTGACTCTGGAGTATAGTATAGTACCTAGGTTTCGTCCATTGTCACAAACCTTTTAAGAAAAATCTTGCGAATCAGCCTCAAACATCTCCAAACAGCCGCGAGAAATCGTAAGTCGAATTCGTTTTTGTTCAACTGAAGGCAATTTGGGGACCCACCTACCGGAAACCTTAGAAAATCCGAGTTCGTTGACAATGATGTTTTGCGTTCGTTCATAGGAGATGCCCATAGTATCTGCAATCTCCCTGATAGTTAATCTATGGTCTTTCAATTATGAGATCACGCACTTTGCCGATGTTGTCTTCAATCGTAGACGTCGTGGGCCGGCCGGAGCGAGGGTCATCTTTGCTGCTCTCTCGTCTACGTTTAAATTCTGCAACCCATTTTTTCACAGTGGTATATGACAGAGCAGATCCCCCTAGTGTTGTTTTCATATCATCGTGGATCTCCTTTGGTGTTAATCTTTTTTTAAACAAATACTTGATATCGCATGTTGTTCAATTTTTTTACATTTTTCCAAGAACGCTGCACTTGGTCTCACGGCGCTGACGAAATACCTGTCATAGTTCTCAAAAATTGCGCGAGAGAACTAACACCAGTTTTCTGTAGAATTTTCAATCTATCCTATAGAAAGGGAATATTTCCTTCCTGCTGGAAATGTGCCACAGTTCAGCCAATACCTAAAAAAGGCAAGAAGACCTTGCCAAATAACTACCGACTAGTCGCACTGCTTTCAATAATATCGAAAGTCATGGAAAAGGTTATCAATCAGCATCTTCTAAAATATCTTGAAGGATTCAACATTATTAGCGATCACCAATATGTCTTTCATAAACGAAGACCAACAGGAGATATTCTGACTTATGTAACACATGTTTGGAACAACGCAATTGAACACTTTGAAGAATCTCGAGTGGTTGCTCTTGACATATCCAAGGTATTCGACCGTGTTTGGCACGATAGACTGTTGGCTAAGCTACGCTCTTGTGGTATGTCTGAAGGGTTCTGTTTGTGGCTCTCATGATTCCTCAGAGAGCGTTCTTTACGAGTGGCGGTCGACGGATTTTTTTCTAACGCCTTTACTATCATCGCCGGTCAACCCCAAGGCTCCATACTGTCTCCTACTCTCTTTCTCATTTACATTAACAATCTGCTGGAAGAGACTGGGAATCCAATCTACAGCTTTGCAGATGACAATACGCTTATCTCTTCATTCACTTTGAACTCTCGGACATCGGCAACTCAGGAAAATTTCCGCAGACAGCAGGAGGTCGTTTAACTTAACAAACACCTGGAAGAAATTCTATCTTGGGGTGACAGTAACCAAGTGGAATTTAACGCTACAAAAACCCAGGCGGCAGTTTTTTCTAAAAAAGTTAACGTTGTTGAACCCGACATGGTTATGTCGGGGCACTCCATTCCAACTCCATTCCAAACTCGTTCTAACCTAAAAACAACAAATCCTACAGCAGCAAAATTTTACACTGTAACAGCCAAAGAAAGTATGAACTTATTGAGGTTTTTTTTTTAAAAAAAAAAAGGAGGGGAACCTCTTTATGGCATTGGAACTAAGCCAACAAGCCAGCATCTCTCTTTATTTATAAATATACACATTTTACCTTAAACCTAAACTAAACCTAAAGACACACACAACACCCAGCCGTCACACGGAATCGAACCGCTGACCTCTCGGACAACAGCAGGCAAGGCTAGCACCTTACCCACTACGCCAATCGCTCCGGCTTTATTGAGGGTACTATAATAAAAATATTATTTTGGTGAGGCCGCGAACTTTTCAGTCCATCCTCGTAAATATTATAATTCGTGCTTTGTGAAAATAGAATATTATTCAATAACAGTAATCGATCACAGCACATTCTGTGTTGCACATTTATAGATAAAAATCAGTTCCTTGAATTGTTGTCTCGATGCGACATAAGAAATATTCATAATAAATAAAACAAAATTCAAAATTTACAATTTTTCTGTGAGGATTTTCCATTTTTAATCGTTGTGTACACAACAATTTTAGATAAGTGTAACGCTTGCACAATAACTTTTACGGTTGATTTTTGACATTTTTTGGATGTTTACGTCGTGATTTAATTGAAGTATCACACTTATTATAGCGTTAACTATTATTGGAGATCTGAAACAGTTTTTTTTCGGTACTCGAAATTGCCAAATTCAAACCCATTAAAATAATATGGACATTTACGAGAGTGAATTGAAAAGTAATATAATGTAAAAAACATGGCAAATAACATTTTTTTGCAAAAACAAAAATTTATTTCTCAGCGTGATCTCCATTGAGCTCAATATATTTGGTTCAGCGAGATTCCAATTTTTTGTTCCCTCAAAAAATCTTTCGAATATTTGTTTACCTCTTCATTCCACGAAATTTTCTTCCTCCATTAATTTTTTGGGTTAAGAAAACAGAAAGTCCCTTAAGCCAAATCTAGAGAATAGGATGGGTGGGGATCTATTTCAAAGCCCAGCTCGGGTATTTTTGCTACTGCAACGGCCAATGTGTCAGCAGGTGCATTGTCCTGGAGAAGGAGCAGTTTTTTACATTGTACTCTTGGTCGTTTCTGCTTCAACTCACTATGTAAACGGTCCAATAACGTTGCGTGAGCCAGTCTCCAAGTTGTCTGCTTTGTTGTTTGCTTTTTGCATCCAATCGTGTCCCGCTAATCTTTTTATGTCGTCCATCCATCTAGTCTGTGTCTACCTCTGCATCTTTTATGTTCTCTAGTCCTCTATTCAACTATACAACGTGTCCATCTGGTATCATTCATCCTTGTGATATACCTTGCCCAATTTCACCTTAATGCACATATTCGTTGTATTACATCTGTCACTTCTAATCTTCTTCGAATGTCGATGTTAGGAATACAATCTTGGAGTCGAATATTGAGCATTCTCCTCTCCATTGCTCTTTAGGGTACCTGGAATTCATTTATTATACTTTTATTTAAAGCCCACGTTTCAGGGCCATATGTTAATACCGGCAGTACATATTGATCGAATACTCTGGCTTTTATTGTATTTGGTATGTCCAGTTTAAATGTAGATTGTAACCTTCCGAACGCAGACACATCAGCCTAACGAGATTCTTCTATCTAAGTCAGCCTTTAAATTATTTTTGGATATTTCGGTTTTTTGTCCTAAATATATGAATGTTTGTACCTTTCCAATTCTTTCACCTTCTATTAATAGTCACACTGTCACTGTTTTACCCCTTTCAAAATTAATCAATCATGATGATAGCCTGTGAGTCTCAAAAAACAGTTATAAAGTCATTTTTCCCCCTGATAAAACTGTTTTCGCTTTTTTCGGTGCACTTTCACCTTCTCCACTGTCTTAACTGCCGTTTTGTCTCCGGGGTGTAATGGCGAATTCACGTTTCGTCTAGAGTCACAAAACGACGCCAGAAATCCCTCGGGCTATGCTGCAACGTTTCCATACACGATTTTGATATGTCCTTCCTGGTGCGTTTTGTGGTCTGGAGTACGGCACCCATTACGCATTCAGCGTTTTCATTTTTAGAACTTCATGTAGGATATTATGTACCCGTTCATATGAGATCCCTATCATCTCAGCAATCTCACCAAACTTAATGCGATCCATCGTGATACCATGAATTTTATCGACCATCTCTTCAGAAGAAACCTCATTCCGGCGTCCTGAACGTACAGCATCTACAGTGCTCGTACGGCTACGATTAAATTCATTTATCCAGTAATAAATGCTCTTGAGTTCTGGTGCACACTCCCCATGAACTATCTTTAGTTCAGTTTCTATTTGGATTCATTCCACTTTTTAAATAATACGATACTGGACTTTATCCATTTTTACGAAACGATAGCTGCCAGCAAACAAATGCCAGTTCGATCTGTTTGAAACTTTGAACAAAACTGTTACAAAAATCACTCTTACCAACGGTCATGCCGCTTAAGAAAATTTCCCGCCATTTTGTAGAAATTTAGCAGACTTATTCATTCTTACTCGTATTTATAAAAATATTGTTCTATAACACTGATGAGTCGATGTTACATAGTCATAAATACGTATCAGTTGATTAATTGACGAGTTCATTGTCGTCGCCATATAACAAAAGTACATCAAACAATGATCAAAATTTTTTATTTCTTTTTTAATCATTGTATAAGATTTGTGCATGATCACGATTTTAGATTGAGTTTGCGAAGGCGACAGTACCATTAGGATTGATTTCGGTGGTTTTTTGTGCTTTTACGTCTTGATTTAATCGAAATATCATACTTGGTACAACGGTAACTATGAGTGTGTTACCTTATGGGGGCCACACACGTAGCGTCAAGCCTGTCAGTTATGCCGGAACAGTCCACCGAAAACCAGCTGCCTGAAAACCCCATACACCTGCAGTTGAATCCAGGCCGGCTGTTCCCCAATGATGAAGATGCACGCGCGATTCTTGCTCCCTCTACAAAACAAGAGGACAGATGGAAACTGACGGCCAGCATGTATCCTTTGGCTTCATCCCACTCACGAACCGGCTTACCTGCGCTCTCTTCAGGTTGGACAAATGTATTTTCGTTCGTTCTCCAGCCACCAATTAAGTCGGAGCCCACTCACGTTCCGCCGGTCTTCGGTGGACTGTTCAGGCATAACTGACAGGCTTGGCGGTACGTGTATGACCCCCATTAAGCTATCTACTTAGCTAAGAACGAAGAGTGGTAGCGCTCAAAAAATTATTTCTCTCATAACTATCAACTTCACTGATAATCCTAGTCCAAAGTTTCCATTCCAGCCAAAAAAAAGTGTTTATACCTCAAAAACGACACTACAGCTTTCATTTTCTTTATTGACTTAGAAAAAAGGCATAGCCTCTTACTTCTATTAAATAAACGTTGTTCTAACATGGTGAGAAAGTATACTTATTCTAACTTAACCTAAGCATTTACAATACTGTTCCTAAACTAAACTTAGCCTAGGAAATGTGTTTTTTAACATCATTATGACCTAACTTAACTTAATCTAGGGCCTATGCTAACTTAACCTAGTTTTACATTCGTCTATCATGGTGGGTTGGGAGGGCCATCGTTTTCATCCGAGAGGTGGGCTGAGGGTCTCCAGAATTGGTTGCGGGCATGGAGGAGGGTTAGGAAGGCGTCCCTGATGATTGGATTGTGATGCTGGGACACCTTGGCCAGGAACTTCATTTTGCATGAACCAAGGGGCTTGTTCTGCACTGCCTGGACTTGTGCTCGCCTTGTCTTTGAGAGCTAGCATCATGTGGGGCAGGCGTAAGGCCTCCCTTCACAATTGTGTTGTAGCCCATGAGCTTGGTTGTGCTAGGCAACTTGCTGGAGTATTGGGTATAATTTGCCCAGCAATTGTTTAGCTTTCTTGGTGGCAGTGCAGATCTGGTATTTCCAGACGAGCTGTTTGTCGTACTGCATTCCCAGGTATTTGATAGTGTTTGCCCATTCGATGCGAGAGCCCTGTAGTTGAAGGTGGCCATGGGAAGTTCCGTTGCCCTTGGCGAAAACGATGGCTTGGGTCTTATTGGGGTTCAGTGGTTAAACCAGTAATCAAGTTTGTCCAGGTGGCGTTGGAGTCTACTAGTAATGATTCGGCTACTTCTACAAGATTGTATGATAATAGCAGTGTCATCAGCATAAAGGAGAAGATTAGTCTGATCAGACTTGGGAATGTCGGCAGTGAAAATATCGAAGAGGTGGGGAGAGAGGACAGCGTCTTGGGGGACAAAGCCTGTTTCGACTCTAACGTGAAAGGTCCTGTCAGAGACGAGGGACTGTACGAATTTAGTCATGAAGTGGGGGGCAGCCGAGTCGAATCAGTTTCAGGATGAGACCTTCGTGCCAGACGCGGTCGAAGGCTTTGGATACATCAAGAATAGCAGCTCAAACTTCATGATCTCTGTTAAAGCTGTTGGAAATGGTTTATGCGAGTTTAGTGGTGTGGTGGGTAGTGCCATGAAGCGGTTGCAAGCCAAACTGTTCGTCATGGATAACACGGAGGATTGTGGACTTTGCTCTGATAATTTCGAGAATGACTTTTCATCAATCTTGTCTAGACCGGGAGGTAGGATGATTGAACGATAACTGCTTGCCTCATGGGAGGGAAAGCCTGGTTTTTTTGATCATAATGATCTCAGCTTTTTCCAGTAAGGTGGGAAGTAGCTCAGTCTCAGTATGCTGTTAATGGTTGGTTCTAAGATCTGTCTTTTGAAAAGTTTCTTGTGAGCATTGTTTGTGATTTTATCATGTTCTGGGGCTTTGCGGATGGAGAAACTGTGTATGATCTCATTAACAGCGGAAGGGGTAGTGAAGTATGTATTGCAGGGAAGCTGGGTAAGATTGAAGGTTCGTATGGTGGTAGCGACCCTAAGATCACGGGTTGGATCAGGGTGGACAGGAGGGTTAGGCGAAAACTGATCCTCCAGCAGGTCTGCCAGAAGGTCAACCTTTTCCTGTTGCTGTAGTTGAGGAGGCGGTAATGCCGGCATGAGTGAGGGAGGGGATGGATCTTGGCTCGTCGTTGGAAAGGGTTTTCGCCATTTTCCAAAGAGAGCAATACTGGGTGTAGAAAGATTCTATTTTGGACTCCCATCTGCTGTCGTGGTATTGAGCAAGAGAGTCTTTAACTAGCTGGGTTGCTTAATTTGCGAGCCTTTTGAGACGGGGGTCTCCCATTCTGCGGGGTCTTCTGAGCAGAACCTAGAGAAGAAACTGGCTAGGTTCTTGAAGTAGTGTCCTGGGAAAGGGCCGTCTGGATAACAGTGGTCAATTTATTGACTGCCGAGTCCAGATCCTGGGTTGAAGAAATTGTAGGGATGGGACCTGTTGTAGCCAGGAGGCGTTGGAAGTGGTCCCAGTCTGTGCTGGAGGAGGTGACTGTGGCATTCATTCTGTCTGCCGGATAGCCCAGAGTGAAGATGATGGGTAGGTGGTCAGAAGAAAGCTCGTGTTTTTAACTCATCATATGAGGAAAATTTTCGACTCCTGACTTCTTATGTCTGAACAAACAAAAATTGCTGAGCGCTAATTCAGAGCTAGAAGGTGAATGTTGAAACTCCATAAATCTACAGCTCTCGGTAATAGCTTGAAATATACTAGCATTGTGGAGTTTTTTGTTCTTCATAAATTCGAGCACTTCTCTACAGGCCTGCCTTAAATTTTCCGTAGACCGTTAATTGTGAATCCTTTTTCGCTAAGAAAATTCCTTCGCGATCGCAAAAAACGATCGACGTGAACTTTTCAGAAAATGAAGTGAAGAAAAAAGTTTTCGCATTCTTTGGAGGTAGAAGGCCCTTATGAAATCATTGTATTGACTCCTGCTTCGTTGTATTATTCCAATGGAACACCCAGTTCTCGTCGACATTTCGCAAAAAAAAACTCCCATCGTCCTCTTCTTAGTTTCTGTTCGGGTGTAAGGAGTTTGGAAATCCATCGTGCAAAAACTTTTCTCAACCCTAAATATTCAAGCACAATCTTGAAAACTCTATTTTCGGATACACCAGCTTCTTTAGTAAACACTGGGATCTCCGTTTGTCGATCTGACAGAATTAAGTTCTTAACAAACCTAATGATTTCTTTAGTTCTTGCCTCAACTGGACTTCCTGATATGGGGTTATTCTGAATGAGTCGACACTTTTTAGATCAGTATTGTACTAACTTCTTTTTCCGAAAAAAAATTATGAAAACTAAACGCTTCTATTTTTTTGTATGGCGTCATTTTCATGTCTAGGTCGATAATTAAAAAAAAACGTAGATAATAGCAACAAGTAACCTTTAAATTAGTATAATAAATATCATAATATACAATTCCCGTTAGTAATTAAGAAGAATCACAATTTTATTACACGGTAAATAAAAGTGCGCGGAGAAGCTGTTTATTAAACCAGGATTTGGCGGGATTAACAGTACATATAGAAAATTACTCCTCCAATTCAGATTGCTTCTCTGCTCTCTTTTGTTTACGGTGTTGTACAATGGGATACCCCTCTAATTACAAGCGGGAATACAGGTACATTCTGAACAGTGATCGATCACAGCACCCTCTATGTTGCACTTTTATAAATAAAAATTAACTGTTATAAGAGTAGTTCATTGTCGTCTCCAAGCAACGCAAGCATTTTTTTTATACTTACGTAACTTTACGCATTTGTAGTATTCCGTACGGAACACTTATAAGATCACTTCGGTGTCTGTCTGTCCGTTTGTTACACGTGATTTTCTCCGAAACTATTTGACATAAAAAGTTGAAATTTGCACTAATATGGGAAGTGATTGCCTCATTAGAGCCATGTAGTTTTAAAACTTAAATTTTGACTTAAGTGGTTAGTTCTGGTGAAATCGGAAGAGAATAAAATAATTTTTTTTACCAGGTCATCGAGTGGGATGTCAAATGAAAGCTTGTAAAAACACGACATCAAAAATTATATAATATAATACTTGCGCACACTTTTTGTTTTATTTTTAAAAAATTACGCAAAATCATTTATCCAAAAATTTTGAAAAAATTCTGGAATATTGTCCACAGGGTGTAAATTGAACGAAAATTACGAGTAAATTACCTTTAATAACACAGCCCCACAAAAAAAAGTGGGATATACTTTTGATGCGATATATCAGATCCGTAGTATTTTTGCCCGCTGATCACGAATCTGACGTCAGAATATCGCCATCACATCTCAATTTTTTTCTAACCTCAAAAAATAGGTAAAAATTAGTAAAAATTAAGAAAAATATACTCCTAAAAAATTGATTCAAGCTTTTTTTCATGAATCCAAAGATGTATTAATATGTATTCGGACACGCTAAGCTAATATTCATCGGTTGGATTGAGCCATACAGTTCTGTTTTCTTTCTAACCTCAATAAATCAGACAGATATAGTGCTTCTCGAATGCAAAAACGAATTCAAATTAAAATTCAACCGATCCTTACCAAATTTGGTACACGGGGATTTTTTGGGTCGCTGATCACGAATCTGAGGTTGGAATTGCAAAATTCAAGATGGCAGATGTTTTCGCGCCATTTTGAACGCCGAGAAAATTCATCGGTCGATTTTTATTCTTCTACCTGCATTCAGGGCACCTCCACGTGGTGACGGTGGGCAACGGTGTTACTCCACTAGCCGGCAGAGTCCCTGGATAACGGCTTAGATGCCGTCATGGCAGGTAGAAGAAAGAGAATTACGATGCCGGGGCTCGGAAACCCAGTATCGGCGGTTGATCAGGGTGGGAAAGCGGGCCCGCAGCCGTCGTCATCCAGCGACCGTAGCTCTTCATGTGTGGGTGACTTGGCTCATGTAGAGTATAATGCTACAAGAAAACGGTCTCACGGTACAAGGACTTTTCATAAGTGCGATAAAAACAGTGATTCATTTTGTTATATTTGCTGTCAACACGTATTGAGTAAAATGGGGTCACCGATAACGGATAAGATTAAAACCTTATATAAGGATTGTTTTAACATTGAAATACAGCACCAGGATACAGATTGGGTTCCCCACATCATTTGCAGTTCTTGCAAAATAATGTTGTACATCAATAAGAAGGCGATTAAATATTCCAGACCAGCAATAGGAATAGACCATACAGTGAAAATGATTGCTACTTTTGTATGAATGTTGTATCTAGGCATTACCGAAAAAATAAAAGCACTATTACTTATAACGATATTTCGACAGTAACAAGACCAACTAAACTAATTCCGCCTCCTGAACCACTTGATGCTGATGTTATGGAAACAAATGATTTCACCTTATCAGTTCATGCCGAAAACATTGAGACTGTCGAAAAAGATTCAAACACTGTTACTAATGAATATTCTAGTGACAACCTATCATATACTAGTGACACAGATAAAGAATTTCTACCATACAACCGTAAACCAAAACCAATACTCGTATCACAGTCAGAACTTAGTGATCTAGTCAGAGATTTAGGCTTATCCAAAGATGGTTCAGAGCATCTTGCTTCCTTTTTAAAGAAAAGACATTTACTTAAGCCAGAAGCTACGATTTCTTATTATAGAAACAGAGATGAAGAATTTCGAAAATATTTCACAATGGACGAGGAATTGTCACTTTCATATTGTACCGATGTAAAAGGTCTAATGGATGAATTTCAAAATAACTCATACGATCCTGAAGAATGGAGATTGTTCACTGATTCTTCTAAACGGAGCATTAAGGCCGATTGCTCATTCCACAGTTATGGAAGAGCAATATGAAAAAATGAAGCAGCTTTTGATAAAAATAAAATATGCTGATCATAACTGGGAAATTTGTGGAGATCTGAAAATTGTAACAATATTGCTTGGCCAACAGTCAGGGTTTACACTTTATCCCTGTTATAAATGTCTGTGGAATAGCAGAGACAGGGAACGTCATTATAAGAAAAAAATTTGGCCAACAAGAGAATTGTTCACTCCTGGTGAAAATAATGTATTGTTTCCACCATTGGTAGATCCAGGAAAAGTTCTTATTCCCCCGCTTCACATTAAGCTTGGACTTATGAAACAATTCACGAGAGCATTAGATGCAAACGGCCCATGTTTCAAATATTTGCATAAAAAATTTCCGAAATTTTCTGAAGCTAAAATTAAGGCAGCCGTATTTGACGGGCCACAAATAAGAAAATTGTTTCAAGATTCATTATTTGTTACTAAAATGAATAAAGTTGAAAAAGCTGCTTGGCTTAGTTTTAAAGAAGTCGCAACAAACTTTTTGGGAAATAATAAAAGTCCTAAGTACAAAGAAGTAGTCGAGAAAATGGTAAAAAATTTTCAAACATTAGGTTGCTTAATGAATCTAAAATTACATTTCCTGGACTCCCACATCGATGATTTCCCAGATAATCTTGGTGACTACAGTGAGGAGCAAGGGGAACGTTTTCACCAAGATCTGAAAATCATAGAAAATCGGTATCAAGGACGATGGGATGACCATATGCTAGCGGACTATTGCTGGTCGCTAAAAAGAGAAACAAGTCCTCAAAAGCGTTTGGGCAGAAAGCCTTTGAATAGGTCATTCGCGGAAAAAAGAACAAGATACAGCAAAAAAAAAGGAAAGTTAGCGCGGGGTCTAACCTTCGCAATTCTAGGGCTTAAGGGTCTACTATTTGAGAGTATATGGTTTAAAAGTCCTGGTTTTGAGTTATTGGGTCTCATTTTTAAAGTTACAGGGTTATTGAGGTCTATTTTTTTGAGGTTACAGGGTGTGGGAGTCTAAGGTTTCAGGGTTTAGGGTTTAAGAGTATCAGGTTTGAGGATTCCCCAACTGTATACCAAATTTGGTAGGAATCGGTTGGTTTTCAAAAATTTTGTCCGCCATCTTGGATCCGCCATTTTGATTTTTGCAAATCCGACCTCAGATTCATGATCAGCAACCCAAAAAACCCCCGTGTACCAAATTTGGTAAGAATCGGTTGAATTTTAATTTGAATTCGTTTTTGCATTCGAGAAGCACTATATCTGTCTGATTTATTGAGGTTAGAAAGAAAACAGAACTGTATGGCTTAATCCAACCGATGAATATTAGCTTAGCGTGTCTGAATACATATTAATACATCTTTGGATTCATGAAAAAGCTTGAATCAATTTTTTAGGAGTATATTTTTCTTAATTTTTACTAATTTTTACCTATTTTTTGAGGTTAGAAAAAAATCGAGATGTGATGGCGATATTCTGACGTCAGATTCGTGATCAGCGGGCAAAAATACTACGGATCTGATATATCGCATCAAAAGTATACCCCACTTTTTTTTTGTGGGGCTGTGATAATTTATCTGGTATATAAAAAAAACACAAATTTCAAGGTTATCAGTTTTCAGTAAAAATCGGAAAAAAAGTTGGTTGAAAACTCATTGGGGGTTTGTTTTGGGAAATTATTGATGATTTTAAACCTCCGTAACAAGAATTTTTATTTTAAAAGCAATCGACGTACGGAACCCTAATTGCGCAAGTCCGTCTTACACTTGACCGATTTTACGTCTTTATTTAATTGAAATATCACTCATTATATAGCGTTAACTATAACTGTAAAAGAGAAACACCTTTTTTCGGTAGGTAAACCTCAAATTCACATAATTTCGACGGCATTAAAAGTAATATAAATATCATTATTAATAAAATATTGTTCGATAACACTGTTCACTCACTACAAACCGATGTTTCATAGATAAAAATAAAAATCAGCTGTTTCTTTAAAGAGTTCATTGTCGTTACCATATCATAATCAAAATCTTCGATTTCTCAGTACACCAATTTTGGTTAGATTTGACAGGTAGACAGTAGCTTTTCGATTGTTTTTTGGTTGTTTCTTGTATTTTTATATCTTGGCTTAATTGAAATAGCGCAAATTTTACAACTTTAACTGTTACCAGAGAACAGCAGTAGGTTTTTTTTTTTTCAGTAGGTAAGCATAAATGTAAACACATTATAAAGTAGAATGCCCACTATAAATATAATAAACAATATACACCCATTATAGAAATGAAATATTCATCAACAGTGATCGAACACAACACACTCGATGTAGAACATTTATAAATAAAAAAATCAGCTGGTTAAATAACCAGTTCCTTGTCGATGCCACGTAATAAAATAAAGATTAATTAAAAACCAAATATCAATAAAAATTTTCGATTTTTCAGTAAGAATTTTTCGTTTTTACCAGCACTACGACAAATGGTAGATGACTAAATATCCCTGGTATAGCGGGGGACTTTAAGAAACAAAAATCATACAAAAATATGGTTTAATGCTACCAATAATTGTTTTTTATTTTTAAATTATTTTTCACACGTTTCAAACGACATAAAATTTACACAGATTGAAACAATACACTTTCACACAAACTAAGTTCATACATTCAATTTTTAGAACCCACTTAAGCTGCCACTAACTGGCGAAGTGCAAATCGACCTTGCGCAATTAGTATTCCGTACTATTGCTTTTAAAAGAAAAATTTTTGTTACGGAGGTATACCATAAAATGATCAATGACTTCACAAAACGCACCCCAAATGAGTTTTCAACAAAGTTGTTTTTCAATCTCTACTGAAAACTGATGACCTTGAAATTTTAGTTTTTTTTATATACCAAATAAGTTATTAAAGATAATGCACTTGTGATAATTTTCGTACAATCTACACCCTGTGGAGAATATTTCAGAATTTTTTCAAAATTTTTTGATCAGTACTTTTCAAGATAAGTGGGAGGAGAGCGATTTTTCGCAATTTTTAAAATAATACAAAAAAAAGTCTGCGCAAGTATTATATCTATAATATATATAAAATGCAACGTCTCTCTCTCTGTCTGTCTGTCTGTCTGTCCGTTAGTGCGCCTATCACTGAAAAACCACTTATCCGATTTACGTACTTTTTTTTTAAAACATACATATGTTCTCTGGCCAGGTTATAGGCTATATTTTATTACGATAGGTAGCATAAGGAATGAGCAGTGATGTAAAATAGTGAATAATGTCGGAAATAAGTTTGCCGCTAGCGCGTGCCTTTGCAATACACAGCCTAAACCATTAAATATGCAACAATATTAAGTAGCAAAGAATATCTGTAATGTATAATCTATAATATATATAAAATGTCTCTCTGTCTGTCTGTCTGTCCATTAGTGCGTTTATCACGCGGGAACCACTTATCCGATTTACCTGTCTTTTTTTAAATTCTTGCATATATTCTTTGGCCAGGTTATATAATAATAATAATAATCTATATCTATAATATATATAAAATGCAATGTTTGTCTGTCTGTCCGTTAATGCGCTTATTCCTCGAGAACCACTTATCCGATTTAAGTGATTTTTTAAATTCATACATATGTTCTCTGACCAGGTTATAGGTATATATTTTATTACATCTATAATATATAAAATGCAACGTATTCTGTCTGTCTGGCTGTCCGTTAGTGCGCTTATCACTGGAGAACCACTTATCCGATTTTCGTACTTTTTTTTTTTAAAACATACATATGTTCTCCGGCCAGGTTATAGGCTATATTTTATTACGATTGGTAACATAAGGAATGAGCAGCGACAATAATAGTAAATGAAGTCGGACAAAGTTTGCCGCTAGCGCGTTCTCTTGCAATACACAGTCCAAACCATTAAATATGGAACAATATTATGTAGCAGAGAATATCTATAATATATATAAAATGCAATCTCTCTCTGTCCGTCTGTCTGTCTGTCTGTCTGTCCGTCTGTCTGTCTGTCCGTCCGTTAGTGTGCTTATCACTGGAGAACTACTTATCCGATTTACGTGCTTTTTTTTTTTAACCATACGTATGTTCTCTGGCCAGGTTATAGGATATATTTTATTAGGTGACATAAGGAATAAGCAGTGACGATAATAGTGAATTAAGTCGGAGAAAAGTTTGCCGCTAGCGCGTTCTCTTGCAATACACTCCCTAAAGCATTAAATATGGAACAATATCATGTAGCAAAGAATACAATATATATAAAATGCAACGTCTCTCTGTCTGTCTGTCCGTTAGTGCGCTTATCACTCGAGAACCACTTATCCGATTTACGTGTTTTTATAAATTTATACATATGTTCTATATAATTCGATATAAGCTTAGATAATGGGAGATAAGGTGAGATAATGGGAGATAAGGAGAAATAATGGGAGAGAGAGAAGCCTCGATAATGGGAGATAAGGAGAGATAAGCAGAGATAAGTCTAGATAATGGGAGTTATGGTGAGATAATGGGAGATAAGGAGAAATAATGGGAGATAAGGAGAAATAATGGGAGATAAGTCGAGATAAGCCTAGATAATGGGAAATAAGGTGAGATAATGGGAGATAAGGAGAAATAATGGGAGATTAGCAGAGATAAGCCTAGATAATGGAAATTATGTAGAGATAATGGGAAATAAGGAGAAATATTGGGAGATAAGGAGAAATAATGGGAGATATTTTATTACGTTGGATAACAAAAGGAATAAGCAGTGACGATAGTAGTGAATCAAATCCACGCGAGCGGAGCCGCGGGCCCGGCTAGTTATATATATTTTTGAACTTGTAATGATCCTAAAGCTTTTTGGAGGTACATCCAACCGAAAAGAAGTAGTTGTGCGATTCTAGGAGAGATGACATATCAAAATACAAATTTCAATAGTCCAGGTGACATTGTTAATGCTTTTGCTGCTCATTTCCGGTGTTTCTCCGTTTGTATGCGGGGGGCATGTTCAGGTTGTGGCGCCGTGCTTTGATGAGGATGACGTTGTGAGGGTGTCAAAGCATCTCAGGCCGAAGTTGTCCAGTGGCCCGGATTTTGTGCCCAGCTTCTTTATTAGAGATACCATAAATGTATTGGCCCTCCCTCTTACTAAAATTTTTAACCTGGCAATATCCTTTGAGATGAAAAATAGCTAAGATACGTCCAATCTTTAAGAGCGGGAACAGAGGGGAAGTCTAGAATTATAGGCCGATTTCGCTTATTTGTGGATTTTCGAAACTTTTTGAGATGCTTTTGGGTCGATCGACCGCCACCAACTTGGCATGCTTCTGGATAAGGTAGTGAATTTTGATTCTAGGCTGAACTTCAGTCATTAGATTAACACATTGGTTTCGGATGCGATGAAGATGATGGGGTTTGTAATCAGAAATTATAAGTCTTTTCAGAATATTGCAACTCTTATTACAGTATTTAATGCATTGGTTAGAAGTAGGCTTAAGTATGGGTCTGTTGTTCTGGGCACCATTCTATAGTAAATAAAGTTGCTTTGGAGAGCGTTCAGAGGTAGTTTTTGAAGTATATATCTAGAAGCGTGGATGGAGTATACCCGCAGGTTGGTATAGACAACGATATCTTGTTGGAAAGGTTCAATTGTCTGAGCTTGAAGAAGCGTAGAAATATAGCAAGGGTGATGTTTCTATATAAGCTAGATAATGGTAGGATTCAGCGTCCATCACTGCCAATCGGGTTGGTAACTTATTTTACCTTCCTACGACACACACAAATGTATCGTATGCATCTCCTGTTTACGGGATATGTTCTGTTTACAACGAAGTGTCGCACGCACGTGATCTCTCCATGACTCAAAATAACTTCTTCCATACTTGTTTGAACCTACATTAATAACGATAATGGTATGTGACATGATATTAATCATTGTGTTTATTAAACTATAAGGTTAATTTTAGTCTTGAGTTACTGTCTATACTGTATTTTTATATATTGATGTTACTACTCAGTATATATCACCACTACACCAAACGCTTTATTTTTGCACTCGACGCGCGTTTCGCTAACCATGTTAGCTTCATCAGGAGCGATGATTGACTAAAGCTAAACTACAAATCTACCCTATTTATACTTAGCCTAACCCTTGAATTACTCAAGCGGAACTAATGACATAGGCAAGGCCATCAGTTCCGGTCAAGTAACCAGTAGAGGGGACTATAAGGAATAGGCCCTCTGTCTTTATTTAAACTACTTTTACATTTTATGATTTCCATACTTTCGTATGCGTTCAACAATCTCCTATCAGATACATTTTTTATTAATCTCAGATTATCTAATGTTACAGTATGATCAGCTTCAGGGGCATGTTCGGCAATGCTAGACTTTTCTGTTCTATTGTATTTTAAGTGTGCTAAGTGTTCTTTAAATCTTGTTTTAATTGACCTTTTAGTTTGCCCAACATACTTTTTGTCACAATCATTACAACTAATTTCATAAATTCCACTTTTCTCACAATTAGGAATCTTATCTTTGGGATTTCCTAAGATATTCCTCAGATTTTCTGATGACTTATAGACTAAGGTGAGGCCTACCTTATTAAATACCTTATCGAGTCCCTTGCTATAATTTCGGATTAATGGTATGGAGACATACTTGATGTTATTTTCTTCGCGTGTAAAAAAGGTGGAATTCTGAATATTAAACCTAAACTTATGTCTATTTATTAGCTTATTTACTAAGTCATCGTCATAACCATTAACTCTAGTTATATTTCTAATACGATTCCTTTCTTTATTAAAGTTTACTCTATTCAGAGGGAAAGTGACCAAACGATAAAACTAAAAAATGTAATGAGGCTAATTTATGTTGTTTGCAATGAAATGAATCATTAGGAATATATCTATCTGTTACTGTGTCCTTCCTATAGATATCAAATTCTAATCTATTATTATTAATAATTAAAATATCTAGAAAAGGCAATTGTCCTTTGTTCTCCACTTCGTAAGTGAATTTAATGGAATCATACCCGACTATTTAATTTAGAAACAAAATCATCAATGTTTGCTTTCTTTGTATCAAAAATCGCGAAAATATCATCCACATACCTATACCATACCCTTGGGAAATATAATAAAACAAAAAATCTAGTTCTTAATGAAGGTGAAGTCTAATTTCTTTTGATGTTAGTTCTTTGTTCCCAAGTGTGCCAATTCCACAAACTTTACAATATCTCGAAGAATTACTTAGAATGAATGACTTTGAAGACGAAATTATTCGTGAATACTTAACATTATCTAAACTTTGTATGGAACAAAATTATTTCCAATATAGCAATCAATTTTATGTTCAGAAAGAAGGAACAGCTATGGGTAATTGCTTATCACCTTTCATAGCCAATTTATTCATGAGTAAGTTTGAAATCGAAGCCAGTCAAGAATTCGAATATTTCCCAAGGGTATGGTATAGGTATGCGGATGATATTTTCGCGATTTTTGATACAAAGAAAGCAAACATTGATGATTTTGTTTCTAAATTAAATAGTCGGTATGATTCCATTAAATTCACTTACGAAGTTGAGAACAAAGGACAATTGCCTTTTCTAGATATTTTAATTATTTAAAATAATAATAATAGATTAGAATTAATATCTATAGGAAGGACACAGTAACAGATAGATATATTCCTAATGATTCATTTCATTGCAAACAACATAAATTAGCCTCATTACATTTTTTAGTTCATCGTTTGGTCACTTTCCCTCTGAATAGAGTAAACTTTAATAAAGAAAGGAATCGTATTAGAAATATAAACTAGAGTTAATGGTTATGACGATGACTTTAGTAAATAAGCTAATAATAGACATAAATTTAGGTTTAATATTCAGAATTCCACCTTTTTTACACGCGAAGAGAAAATAACATCAAGTATGTCTCCATACCATATAATCCGAAATATACCAAGGGACTCGATAAGGTATATAATAAGGTAGGCCTCACCTTAGTCTATAAGTCATCAGACAATCTGAGGAATATCTTAGGAAATCCCAAAGATAAGATTCCTAATTGTGAGAAAAGTGGAATTTATGAAATTAGTTTGTAATGATTGTGACAAAAAGTATGTTGGGCAAACTAAAAGGTCAATTAAAACAAGATTTAAAGAACACTTAGCACACTTAAAATACAATAGAACAGAAAAGTCTAGCATTGCCGAACATGCCCTTGAAGCTGATCATACTGTAACATTAGATAATCTAAGATTAATAAAAAATGTATCTGATAGGAGATTGTTGAACGCATACGAAAGTATGGAAATCAATAAAATGTAAAAGTAGTTTAAATAAAGACAGAGGGCCTATTCCTTATAGTCCCCTCTAACTGGTTACTTGACCGGAACTGATGGCCTTGCCTATGTCATTAGTTCCGCTTGAGTAATTCAAGGGTTAGGCTAAGTATAAATGGGGTAGATTTGTAGTTTAGCTTTAGTCAATCATCGCTCCTGATGAAGCTAACATGGTTAGCGAAACGCGCGTCAAGTGCAAAAATAAAGTGTTTGGTGTAGTGGTGATATATACTGAGTAGTATCATTGTGCCAAAGATTCCACATTCCCAACTTAATATATTGATGTTGTTTAATAGCTATGTTATCGGCCCTATTAATTACTTTTGTTGGGCTTGTAGTAAATAAATAAATAAAATACAGCAAATAAACTTGTGTTCTTACAAGCTTTCATTTGTCATTCCACGCGACTTCCGATTTCACCTCCCAAAACTAACCCCTTAAGTCAAAATTTAACTTTCAAAACTACACGGCTCTGATGAGGCCATCAGTTTCTATATTAGTGCCAAATTTCAGACGGGCATACACAGAAGTGATCTTATAAGTGTTCCATACGGAACACTTAACAGTCTTCCAGAATGGATTAATGATCTTATAAGGGTTCCGTACGGAACACTTAACAGTCTTCCAGAATGGATTAATGACATCAAACATCGAGTTTTAAAGCCATTTGACGACGAATTTTTAAATGGAAAACTCTGCGTATATTATTTTTTATATATATATATATATATATATATATATATATATATATATATATATATATATATATACACATATATATATATATATATATATATATATATATATATATATATATATATATGTATATGCAAAAATACCTAAAGGTCTACAGGAGCCTTCACATTAGTTTTGAATTGCGAAAAATCTCGAAAATTATTGATCAAAAAATTTTGAAAAAGTTTTGGAATATTATCCACAGGGTGTAGATTGAATGAAAATTATCATGAGTGCATTACCTTTAATAATTTATCTGGTATATAAAAAAAGAAAAATTTTAAGGTCATTAGTCAAGTCCGACTTGCACTTGGCCGGTTTTTTGTTTTCCTGTGTGAAAAACTACCTCGGTTATGACAATGTTTATATAAAGTATTTTAAATTCTGTAATATATTTTATTTCAACAGCATCTATTATGGAACCTTCTGTTTTTTTTTTAATCAAAAAATAGATCATAAGTGAGGTAACATGAATATGCAAAGGAATTTACCATTCTTTATTTTTGTTGTTTTCTCCGCTTTTTGAAGTCTTTTTCTTTCGTTTAAAAACATTGTTTCAGTTAAGGCGTGGTTATGTACTCTTAGAAATGTAATTAAACTAGGGATTCTTCTGTGCTTTCCATTAAGTTTTTCATATTTTCGTTGTGCTTGGACTTTGTTATAATCATTTTTTTAATAAATATTTTGTATATATTTTTTTTTTTCACTCTCCGGAAAGAATTACTATCAAAAATTTTTTAAATCATAAATAAAAATCAGCTGGTTTGTTGTTGGTTCATTGTCACGATACAAAACAAGTAAAATTCGTTGTAAATAAAACAATAAAATTATAATTTTCGATTTTAAATGACTAATTTATGTTGTTGTCGTGCAAGATGTGTGCGTGTTACTAGACAATTTTAGATAAGTTTGACAGGTGGACGGCCAGTTTCGCAATTGAGTTTTGGCATTTGTTGCATTCTTGCGTCTGAATTTAATTGCTATTTCTTGATACAGCATTAACTATTGTTGGAGAACAAAAATAACTTTTTTAAGTAATCTTCATTTCACAGAAATACTAACGAACTAAAAATGTTAGGTATATACAGAGCGTATTATTGTTCGACAACAGTGATTGGTCACATCCCACTCGAGATTACACAACTATAAATATAAAAATCAGATGGTTAAGTGAGTGGTTCATTGTCATCATACGACACCACACAAATTTAGAATTAAATGTTTATTTTATAAAATATGTGACTTTTATAGTAGTTTAATTACGTATTGTAATTAAATTAAGAAGAAAACAGATATTTTTAGCATTTTGATATTATGCTTTAATGGAGATCGTGCCTAATATGTTATAATTTTTTATTTCACGTATTAAAATATTAATTCGTTATTATACTTATTCGAACGCTGTTAATATTATATCACTTTGCTAGTAAAGAAATACTTATATTCTTCACAATCATCTTCTGCCTTCAATTGAGAAAACTTGGATTGCTTTAAATCACTTTACGAGGGTCATTTCAGAAGTTCTCTGCTTGATACAGATATCGCGCCAAAATGACAAAATTATTATATTTGGTGTAATCTACTAGATGGCAGGCTATGACGTTTCAGAGACATGTGTCTTTTTGTAGCGATTTTCTAAAAAATGGATAAAATTGCAGTGCGAGCTGTTATGAAATACTTCATTTCAAAAAGTTTAACTCGTATGAATATTCAGGAAGAGTTAAATGTCACGTTAAATGATTCTTCTCCTTCGTTTTCGACGATTAACAAGTGAGCTAGTAAATTTAAACTTGTTCGTACATTCATTCAAGATGAGAACGAACGAAAACTTCTACGATCGACGAGATTCTGACAACAGTTTACAATAGCGTACTTAATGAACATCTCAGTAGGCCGTGTTCACCACATTTTACCCGATGTTTTGGGTATGAGAAGGCTTTCCGTTCGATGAATGCCGCGTTTGTTTAACAGTCGACGAAAAAACGCATTCGAATGAACATTTTCCAAGAGTGTTTAGACTTTATATAAGATAATTCCAGTAAATTTCTTTGACGTTTCATAACAGTATGAAACATGGATTCATCATTACACTCCAGAGACGAAAGAGCAGTCGAAACCATGGGTGGGAGCAGGTGAAAGTGTACTCAAGAAAGCAAAAATGGTTCCATCTGCAGAAAAAATTATTGCTACGGTGCTACGTGCTTATAGGCTACCTGGAAAAGGGTGGAACCATCACCGTAGAGTATTATGCTTTACTACTCTACCAATTGAAGGGTGCTATTCAGGCCAAACGTCCACATTTCACAAAAAAGAAAATGCTTTTTCGTCATAATAATGCACATACGTCTCCGATTGTAGCTGTAAAACTGTATGACCTTCGCTTCGAAGTACTTCCACATCCATCGTATTCATCAGATTTAACCCCCAGCGATTACTTCTTGTTTCTAAACCTGAGAAAATAACTGTCTGCAACGAAAATTAACTTCGAATGATGAAGTTAAAGCTAAGACGAACGCTTATTTTGCAGAGTTCAATAATTCTTATTATAATGGGGGTATTAAAAACTTGGAAAGTCGTTGACTACATGTACTCATTGGCAAACTCTTTAATCTTGCGTTTTCTCTGTTAAGCTGAGAACTTTTGGTAGGGCCCTGGTATTTCAACTTCTGTTTTTCTTTCATAAATGTGCGACTGCGCAGAAACAAAGTGATCTGAATCGATGTAGTTTGTGTCAGTCAAATACAGGAATCATCATTTAATAAGCTCAGTCAGTTCATTCCCCTTAGGAAATCGAAACTATACGGTAAGAAATACAAAAAAACACTATCTGATGTTAGCAATTTATTCAAACGATATAAATACATTATATATTATTTAATTTTTTAAAATATTTATGGCAGTAGTGTTAAAAATTGTAATGAAAACACATAAAGTTTATTATTCAACAGTTTTATACTCTTATTTCATTTGAGCTAAACTTTATTTTTATGACTAAAAATGAATCACTTACAAGAGCCCTTATTTTCTTTGCGTTCCAGAACGTCAGCGGTATCTGTAAAGTTTCACAAATAGAAGTTTCTAAGAACCCTTTGTTTACCCAGTATATAGCGTTTGTCACCAGTTACCTCTAATTTTTCCGGAGAATGGAGGGGATATAAGAATGAGCATGAACGAATGCATATCTTGATTGGATAGCATCCCTAGTATACCGCAAGTAACCGCCATTTGCAATCAAATCGTTAGCGCCAAATTTTGTTACATTAGTATTATCTTCGCCTGGGATATGTTGTGTTACCCGTCGAATCCCATCCGGCGTCAGTCTTTCCTCGTTACGATAGTTGAAAGAAATAAGGATGTAGATATTATCCACACTACTCGACTTTTATCTGACCTTAACTTCAGATGCTAATGACCTCTCATTTTTGTCGGTGCATTTTCTGGTAGTTCTGTGCACTTTTTTCCAGTTTATCTAATTTATACAGTATTTGTTTTTGTTTTGTATGTTGTTTTGGTATGGTAGAATATTTTATATTTAATTTAGAATATTGTTTAAGTAGCATATTTTTAAAAAATATAATACCCTACCTCTTATAGAACAGGTGGTTTTAAAACCATTAATTAAAACAACTTCATATAAGTTGGTCAACTATTTGGCAAATTTGGAGTAATGGATTCTTCCAATACTCCTGAGGTTGCCGCAAAGTTCATAAAAATAAAATAACAAACAAATTTTGAAACAAAAATCTTATTTAGAGTTATGATTTTAAAACTGGCGCTCTTTAATTGATTAAAAGTTGCTCGAATCGGTGAGCTCTCAGCCACCATTGGCGTCACTACCACAAAATCTTCCTAATTGACTCGAATACTTCGCGCGTGCTTATGCCCCAGGAAAGATGTCCCAGCTTCCCTTAGAAGAATGTCACATTTCTCGCGACGGGGTCATTTCAGCTTTCAGCTCTTAAATAGGAAAGTTTGTTTTATGCTCGAAAAAGCTTTGTCGCAACCACTAATGGCATTGAAAAGAATCTCTTTTCACAGCCACTAATAGCATTGAAAAAGAATCTCTGTAGTTTGTTGTATCTCGCGCATTATTGGGGGGGGGTTAGCCTGTAGGTCTTGTATGTACAATGTGTTATAGTGAAGTTGTCAACTAACAACAAAAGTTTGATCCAAAAATCACCCAAATAGTTCGCTTTTCAAAGAATATGTAGCGCCAAAGAAATATTCGTACCTGGAATCCACATTTCCATTTACTCGCATTGTGCTAATTTCAGTGGTTGTTTAAAGCCCACAATAATAGATGGCGTCCCTTTCTCAACCAATCAAAATGCGTAATTTAAGTCGATTTGTAAGTGACCAAATGATACAATTACATTCCGGTAGATGGTAGCGCTCAAAATTTTGATGAAGCTATATGTCTCCACAAAAGTTTATTCTCAATCCAGTATATTTGCCACTCTAGCCATTTTCCTCAGTATATGGTAAAAGCTTATTATTAGTGTTCCGTACGGAACAATTATGAGATTATTTTTTTTCGGTGTCCGTCTGTCTGTCTGTCACATCTATTTTTTTTTTTTTTCCGAAACTATTTGATATAGATAGTCGAAATTTGGCACAAATATAGGAATTGATGGCCCAATCAGAACCATGTAGTTTTGAAAGTTAACTTTTTACTTAAGGGGTTCGGTTTGGGGAGTGAAATTAGAAGTGAAAAAAAATTTACCAGATCATCGAGTGGGGTGTCAAAAAAAAGCTTGTAAAAACACGAGTTCAAAAATATATATGATATAATACTTGCGCACACTTTTCTTTGTATTTATTTTTTAAAAAATGGCCAGAATTTAGTGTCCCTCCCCCTATTTCGAAAAGTACTGATCAAAAAATTTTGAAAAATATTCTCCAGAAAGTGTAGATCGAGCGAAAATTATCACGAGTCCATTATGTTTGATAATTTATCTGGTAAAAAAACTATTTGACTTGACAATATAGTGTAGGTTTTTTTAATATACGTTTCAGTACACACACTGTTCGGATAGGACCGAGACAATTTTATTATATTTGTTTATAATTAAACAAATATTTGGGTAGTAAATATTTGTTTTGTAATAAAAGTTATTACTAGATTCTAGATTGAGCCAGATTGATTTTATTGGATAGCTAAGATGCTATAACTATCATACTAAGAAGAAACGTGAAAATACATATTGGATCTGAAGATATATACGAGGCTGGTTTGAAAAGTCCGTGCAAGAATAAAAACTACTTATGTGTTTGGGGTAAACCTTTTTTATTTTTCGACATAGTCTCCTTTTAGGCTTATACACTTCGTCCAACGATGTTCTAGTTTGTTGATCCCTTCCGAATAATAGGATTTGTCCAAGTCTGCAAAATATCCATTAGTGTCTGCAAACACCTCCTCGTTTGAATAAAATCTTTGTCCCGCCAGCCATTTCTTCAAATTAGGGGAACAAATAGTAGTCCGAGGGAGCCAAGTCTGGAGAATAGGGGGATGTGAAACGAGTTGGAATCCTATTTCCATTAATTTTGCGACCACAACTGCTGAGGTGTGTGCTGGTGCGTTGTCGTGATGGAAAAAGGACTTACTTGTGGGCCAATCGCGGGCGTTTTTCTTGCAGCTCGGTTTTCAAACGGTCCAATATTGATGAATAATATTCACCTGCAATAGTTTTACCCTTTTTCCAGATAGTCCGATGAGGATTATCCCTTGCGAATCCCAAAAGACAGTCGCCATAACCTTTCCGGCCGAAGGAACGGTCTTCGCCTTTTTTGGTGCAGATTCCCCCTTGGTAACCCATTGTTTAGATTGTTGTTTGGTCTCAGGAGTATAGTAAAGTATCCATGTTTCATCCACAGTGACGAAACAACGCTTAAAGTCCTCCGGATTCTTCTGGAACAGCTGCAAACCATCCTTGCAACACTTCACACGATTCCGTTTTTTGGTCAAGCGTGAGCAATCGCGGCACCCATCTTGCGGATAGCTTTCTCATGTCCAAATGTTTATGCAAAATATTAAGTACCCGTTCAGTGGAGATGCCCACAGCACTAACAATCTCACGCACCTTAACTCTTCTGTCATCCCATCACCATATCATGGATTTGATCAATGATTTCTGGAGTCGTAACCTCCCAAGATCAATAATTATGTGTCTAACCCATTTTGCATTAAACTCTTATCAAATATCATATAGTCCCTCTCATTTCACTGGAACTGGAAGTTCTTGTTCTCTTACGGGACAAATAACTGTAAAATATATTGTTAAAGGAGCCTTTATAGTTTGCGAGAGTTTCTTGTTACACTATTGTTGTTTTATTGTTACTTAATGAATAAATAAATATTAATTTTTCTACTAATTGGAGTGGTCTTTGTTATCTTATACTTGCTCGCCCAAATTTGCGACAATTGTGGATCTACAATAACCATCGTTAAGGGAAACAAAAAAGGTTTAACCTTATGTTTTCTCGACACTGACACTGAGTAATATAGCATTATCAGAATATAATCACACAACGTTAATTCATTCTTTGTTATTCTGGCCTTTATTTTAATTTTATATAAAACAATTTAAAAATGTAACAAATATATTTTAGCGCAGTAAAAAAAGCAATTGAAATTGCACAGTTTAGTTACAACAATATTATGTTTTTTTATCCTCTGTGGGGTATTATCAGGAGTATTGTCCTGAGTTTTAGACCTCGAAAAACTTCTGCTCTTTTGTTTATAAACAATTTAAATTTGCAAAACACGTTTTTTTTTTTTCGAGCTTTAAATGCGAATAACTCCGGTTATGACGAATCGAGACGAAAAAAAACGAACTCTCCATAATGCAATTTCCCCACAAATCCTCGTTAATTAACGACTTAAAATTTTAAGTCCGTCAAATGCGTACATAACCTATAAAATTAAAAAAAACCGGCAAAAAACTGTTTTTTAGTGTTCCGTACGGAACACTTATAAGATCACTTCGGTGTCTGTCTGTCTGTCTGTCTGTCTGTCACACCCGATTTTCTCCGAAACTATTTGACACAGAAAGATGAAATTTGGTAATAATATAGGAATTGATGGCCTCATCAGAGCCATGTAGTTTTGAGAATTAAATTTTGACTTAAGGGGTTAGTTTTGGGGGTGAAGTCGGAAGTGAAAAAAAAATTTTTTTTACTAGGTCATCGAGTGTGGTGTCAAATGAAAGCTTGTGAAAACACGAGTAAAAAAATATATATATATATAATATAATACTTGCGCACACTTTTCTTCGTATTACTTTTAAAAGATCGCTGTCCCCTACCTTATCTCGAAAAGTACTGATCAAAAAATTTTGAAAAAATTCTGGGAATATTCTCCACGGGGTATAGATTGAACGAAAATTATCACGAGCGCATTACCTTTAATAATTTATTTGGTATATATAATAAAAAAACAAAATTTCAAGGTCACTAGTTTTCAGTAAAGATTGGAAACAAACTTTGTTAAAAACTCATTTGGGGTGTGTTTTGTGAAGTCACTGATCATTTTATACCACCCTAACAAAAATTTTTATTTTAAAAACAATCAACGTACGGAACACTAATTGTGCAAGTTCAACTTGCACTTGACCGGTTTTATTTTCTTTTCATTTTATTGGGTAGGTCAACTAAGTGAACCTATCGGCTCGAAACTTTCAGAAAATATGCCTTTCGTTGTAGCAAAAATACTCTGAAATTTTGATAGAAAAATATTGAACCCAGTGGACACAATTGAATTTGTTATTTAAAATTTGAATTACCCGCCATTTTATGCCATTTGGTCCAAAATGGATCTTTTTTTTTCAAAATTTAGCTCTCGACGCTAGCTTTCCGATGCCATGAAAAAAAAATTGAAAAATTTCTATCTCATCTGGTAGAGAATTGCAAGACCTTTATTTAAAAAAATCATTTTCGATAACAATTTTTTTTTTCAAAATGACAATTGTTATTTGATTAATTAACAAACGTAAAAAAACTTAGTCGACCTATACAATAAAATGAAAAAAAAAACAGTTTTTTTTTGCCTGTTTTTCAATTTTCTAGGTTATTTATACATTCGAGCGATTTAAAACCAACGAGGATTTGTTGGAAATTTCATTACAAAGAGTTCAATTTTTTGTTTGTCTCGATCCGACTTATATAATCGGAGTTATTCACATTTTAAGCTCAAAAAACGCGTTTTGAAAACTTAAATTGTTTATAAACAAAAGAGCACAAGTTTTTCGAGGTCCAAAACTCAGGACAATTTTACGGTAATCGAGTGTGGTGTCAAATGAAAGCTTGTGAAAACACGAGTAAACTGTATATATATATATATATATATATATATATATATATATATATATATATATATATATATATATATATATATATATATATATATATATGTATATATATATATATATATATATATATATATGTATATATATATATATATATATATATATATATATATATATATATATATATATATATGTATATATTGTAATACTTGCGCGCACTTTTCTTTGTATTATTTTTAAAAAAATCGCGAAAAATCGCTATCCCCACCCGCCTTATCTCGAAAAGTACTTATCAAAAAATATTGAAAAAATTCTGGAATATTCTCCACGGGGTGTAGATTGAACGAAAATTATCACGAGTGCATAATTTATCTGATATATAAAAAAACAGAAATTTCAGGGTCATCAATTTTCAGTAAAGATTGGAAACAAACTTTGTTGAAAACTCATTTGGAATGTGTTTTGTGAAGTGACTGATTATTTTATACTTCCGTTACAACATTTTTTATTTTAAAAGCAATCAACGTACGGAACACTAATTGCGCAAGTTCAACTTGCACTTGACTGGTTATTTTTATTTTAGAAACAGTCAAAGTACTAAACACTAATTGCGCAAGTTCAACTTGCACTTGACCGGTTATTTAGTTCACTAATTTTAGCGTGTATCGAGGTCATGTTTAGTTAGTAGCATCTCTTGAATGAACGCAAGTTTCAGCCATATTGGGCTATTTCTTTGTGTTTGGCATTCGTGTGAATCAAGGAAGTCGAGTGATTTTCAAGAAATGGACGAAAAAGAATTTCGTGTGGTGATTAAACATTACTTTTATAAAAGGCAGAACGCCTCAGGAGACTAAAGAGAAGCTTGATAAACATTATGGTGACTCTGCACCTTCGATTAGAACAGTTTTATAAGTGGTTTCAAAATTTTCGGACTGGCCATATGGGCACAAGTGACGCTGAACGTTCTGGACGCCCTGTGGAGGTTACGACTCCAGAAATCATTGATCAAATCCATGATATGGTGATGGATGACAGAAGAGTTAAGGTGCGTGGATTGCTAGTGCTGTGGGCACCTCGACTGAACGGGTACATAATATTTTGCATAAACGTATGGACATGAGAAAGCTATCCGCAAGATGGGTGCCGCGATTGCTCACGCTTGACCAAAAACGGAATCGTGTGAAGTGTTGCAAGGATGATTTGCAGCTGTTCCAGAAGAATCCGGAGGACTTTAAGCGTCGTTTCGTCACTGTGGATGAAACATGGATACATTACTATACTCCTGAGACCAAACAACAATCCAAACAATGGGTTACCAAGGGGGAATCTGCACCAAAAAAGGCGAAGACCGTTCCTTCGGCCGGAAAGGTTATGGCGACTGTCTTTTGGGATTCGCAAGGGATAATCCTCATCGACTATCTGGAAAAGGGTAAAACTATTACAAGTGAATATTATTCATCGTTATTGGACCGTTTGAAAAACCGAGCTGCAAGAAAAACGCCCGCGATTGGCCCACAAGAAAGTCCTTTTCCATCACGACAACGCACCAGCACACACCTCAGCAGTTGTGGTCGCAAAATTAATGGAAATAGGATTCCAACTCGTTTCACATCCCCCCTATTCTCCAGACTTGGCTCCCTCGGACTACTATTTGTTCCCCAATTTGAAGAAATGGCTGGCAGGACAAAGATTTTATTCAAACGAGGAGGTGATTGCAGACACTAATGGATATTTTGCAGACTTGGACAAATCCTATTATTCGGAAGGGATCAACAAACTAGAACATCGTTGGACGAAGTGTATAAGCCTAAAAGGAGACTATGTCGAAAAATAAAAAAGGTTTACCCCAAACACATAAGTAGTTTTTATTTGTGCACAGACTTTTCAAACCAGCCTCGTATTGTAATTATTTAGGCTAGTCTAAATTTATTTATTATTATTATTATTTATTATTTTCTTACACTGAATGCAATTTTTACAACGGCTTCAGTTCAGTTGGCCTCAGGAATGCATAAATAAATACGAGGATGTTTTTTTTTTTTAAATTATCTACCTAACCACGAACCTGACGTCTTATAAAAAACTTGGATGGTTGTCAAATTAGTGTTTCTATCCTAAATAATTTGACGAAATATTATACAAGTTCCTTGTATTTTTCAGTTTTTACGATTTTTGTCTCTTCCGAGAAATAAGTGAAAGTAATTACGCCGTGATAAAATTTCTTATTAAGAAGGAAATGGATCCGAAGCTATTCATGAAAAAATATCCCAGGTATATGGTAATGAAGGCCCATCTTATTTCCAAGTAAAATTTTGGTTAAAACAGTTTCAAAGTTGCCGGAAATTAATCAAGGATGACCTCAGATCAGGAAGAATGATTCAGGTCAGAACTTAGCAAACCATCAGACTTGTTGAGGATTTGCGCTCTTGTCAGGTCGGCGCCTAAAATTCCTAGTATTCCTATATATATATATATATATATATATATATATATATATATATATATATATATATATATATATATACTCGTATATATACATATACAAAGGTGGTAAATTTATACAAAGTGACGAGAAATTTTGTTAAGCGGCATAACTGTTAGGAAGCGTGATTCTTGTAACGATTCTGTTCAAAATTGCAGACAGATACAACGCGCAGTTGTTTGTTGGCAGCTACCGGGAATGATCGGTTTTACATGTTTCGTAGAAATGGATAAAGTCGAGTGTCGTACAGTAGTAAAAGGTTTTTATTTAAAAAGGTGCTCTGATAGAAAGTAAACTGAAGGAAATTCATGGGAACTCTGCGCCAGCACTCAAGACCATTTATTATTGGATAAATGAATTTAAACGTGGTCGTACGAGTACTGCAGATGCTCCGCATTCAGGACCTCCGATTGAGGTTTCTTCTGAAAAGATGGTCGATAAAATTTATGATATTGTGATGGAAGATCGTCGCATTAAGCTTCGTGAGATTGGTACATAATATCCTGCATTAAGTTCTAAAAATGAAAATGCTGCAGACCAAAGACTTATGAAGAAGGACATTTTAAAATCGTGTTTGGAAAAGTTGCAGTGTAATCCAAAGGACTAGTGGTGTCATTTTATGACTCTAGACTAAACGTGGGTCCATCATTATACTCTGGAGAAAAAACGGAAACCAAAACAGTGGATTAGCAAAGGCGAAAGTGCACTAAAAAAAAGCGAAAAACAGTTTTATCGGCGGAAAAAGTGATGGCAATTGTTTTTTGGGACTCACAGGATATCATCATGATTGACTATTTGGAAAAGGATAAAACGGTGAATGGCTCTTATTATACAACGTTATTGACCCGTTTTGTATACTAAGTTAAAGCAGAAACGATCAAGATTAGCGCACAAGAAATGCTTCACCAGAGCAATGCGCCTGTTCACACATCGGCTATTACAGTGGCAAAAGTGTACGAATTGGGCTTCGAAATAGTTCCCCACCAACGCTATTCTCTATATTGGGCCCAAGTGACTTTTTTGTTTCCTAACTTAAAAAATTCGTCAAATGAAGAGGTAATAACAAGCATTATGCACAGTTCGAAACATGTTTTTTTTTTTGAAGGAATAAAACAATTGGAAACTGGCTGGACCAAATATATTCAGCTCAATGGAGATTACGGAAATATTCTTTATTTTTGAAAAAAATGTTATTTGCCTTGTTTTTACAAAGCTTTTCAATTCACCCTCGTAGAAGATAGAGTATCCAAGACGAAAAGTTTTTAAGATTGTGTAGAAAGATTTAGGGATGAAAAAAGTTTTATAGGAAGATAAGAGTTATATTGTTCGCAGATTGTCACTGCTGAGGAAACCAGAGAAGTTCTGTTGGGATCTTCTAACGAAGCAGGAGACGACGCAATGAGTTCATATGGTCTTTCTACCACCCAAGACGGCGAATGGCGATGGCAGCCGTTGGTTGAGACTGCAAAGGAATTTTTGTTTATTGAATATATGAAAAAAAAGACTGACAATTAAAGGAGAGTTTCGAAGATGACCGATCCAAAACTTTAGAGAAAAATGTCCAAATATATGGAGAACTAAGAATGTGTAATTGCATTGTAACTGCAGGGTCTACAAGGCTCGCACAGTTTAAACCATTACCAAAAGCTGTGGATTCGCCGGGTTACAACAGCCACCCTATAGTCTTGACTTAGCCTCATGCGACTTCAGGAGCGAACATTTTTTCTTAGTTAATTAGTTGAAAGTCGCTGACTGTTGTTTGAGGCGCAAACAAAATAATTTTTTTTAGATAGAATGAAAACTACTCGAGAAACGTTGGGCGAAGTGTGTTAGTGTAGCCGAAAATTATGTAGAAAAATATATACAGTCGGTCAAGTATGAACGTGTCCACGATACATTTTTGGTAGATGCGATTCTAGGGATTCATTAAAAAATCTGTCTACGACGCATTTTACCAGGTGTGCAAGTATAGTGTTGTGTTGTTATGTTCAATATGTCGAAATTTATACCGAACAAAGAGCATTCGCAGACAGCATTAATTTTTTTTTGTTTTCATTTGAAGAAAACCGCTGTTGAATCATACCGATTACTTCGAGAAGCTTATGGTGAACATGCTCCATCGCAAGATACGTGTGAACGATGGTTTTTTGGCGTTTCAAAAGTGGTGACTTCGATGTTGCAGACAAGGAACGTGGAAAACCGCCAAAAAAATACGAAGATGTGGAATTGCAAGCATTGTTGGACGAAGATGATTCGCAAACACAAAAATAACTCGCCGAGCAATTAGGCGTTAGTCAACAAGCTGTTTCCAATCGACTGTGAGAGATGGGAAAGATTCAAGGGACCGGTACATGGGTACCACATGAGTTGAACGACAGGCAAATGGAAAAGCTCAAAAACACGTGTGACATTTTGCTCGCTCGGTACAAAAGGAAGTCGTTTTTTGCATGGTATAGTTACAGGGGATGAAAAGTGGGTTTATTTTTTTGAGAATCCCAAGCGCAAAAAATCATGGGTAGACCCAGGCGCACCATCCACATCGACCACAGAAAGACGATGCTTTGTGTTTGATGGGACCAGAGGGGCGTGGTCTATTAAGAGCTGTTAAAACCTGGGGAAACGGTTAATACTAAACGTTACCAACAACAATTGACAGATTTGAACCGTTGGCTGCTTGAAAAAAGACCAGAACACGGAAAGAGGCAACACAAAGTCATTTTTCTTCATGACAATACTCCATCACATACGGCAAAACCAGTTCGCGACACGTTGGAAACACTCAGCTGGGAAGTTCTACCCCTTGCGGCTTACTCACCAGACCTGGCTCCTTCCGATAACCACTTGTTTGCATCGATGGGTCACGCACTTGCTGAGCAGCGCTTTGGTTCGTACGAAGATGTTAAAAAATTTCTCGATGAATGGTTCGCAGCAAAAGGGAAAGATTTTTATTGGCGTGGTATTCACAAATTGCCCGAAAGATGGGAAAAATATGGAGCATACTTTGAATAAAGCACTTTTTATCATTCTTCTTAACATGTTTTTTTAGAAAAAAAATCCGCATTTTATACTGGTAATAAAAGTATCAGTCTATTCAGATGTCGAAATTACATAAAATCCAAAATGAGTGACATGTTTGCGTGTCGGTTCGAGGCAGTCTTTTTTTGTTCCCATCCAAAGGGGCCTAAAACGACCCATGCCGCTAAATGTTTTGAAAAGTCGATATTGTTTGTAAAGAAGTAGGAGAAAAAATGTGGACGACTTGCCAAAATGTGGCTCGATAGGCAGTCACTCCGAAAGTCGAAAAACGAAACGTGTCTTTGTTGAAATTGACGCTGCGCCAAGGAGCGGGATTTGAATGTGTCCCATGAGACCATTCGACAACATCCTCGTACTCATGATGTCAAATTCCGAAGCACGTTGAAGAAACCTTTTCTGGGCGAAAATCACGTTGCGAAGCGGCTCGCTTGGGCTCACGATAAGATAGAGTCAATCGCCGGACGCCAACCTTATTGAAAACATTTGGTCTCTTGTAAAGAGAAAGTTCAGAGGAAAAACTCTGAGGATGTTGACTCAGTTGTCTCCCGAGATTCGAAAATTTTGCAGAGTATGCAGAAAATCTCGTCGACAGCGTGCCTCGAAGATGACAGGTAATTATTGATGCAGGAGGCGATTGGACAACTTGCTAAGGTAATTGCGCCGTTATTAGCACACCAAGGAGTACATTGTTGGCAAAAAAATTTTCTCGAAACATATTTTTTTTCAAGAACAGGAGGGGTCATGTTCTTACTAGACAGACTATATCTAAGTTTTGCAACTTTTTCTTCATAGCTATGCAGTTAACTTGAAAAAAACAGTCTTATAATTTTGTTTATAAATTCAACAATTGTTTTTTTCGTTTAAGTCTAATGATTATATTCAGAGTAACTCTGTATTCGTTTGGTATATTCTTTAGAACTATTTTGGACGATTATTTATGGCGCGCCATGTAGATGCACCAAAAGTCAAACCTGCTCTCTTATCAGTGTCTTATAAAGCAAAACTTTCACTCTGTTGTTTGTTTTACTTTGTTCGTTTATCAACAGATAAATGACGTATATTTGCTTTAATCCTTAACTGTATTATCGTTGTTGTTGTTCCAGTTCAATCGCCTTGCAAAGTGAAGTCCTAAAAATTTGTTGTAGACTTTAACTTTGAGGCCTCCACTAAACAATGTCGTGTCTTTTTTTGAATCGCCCAGAACTTGTAGAACTTAGTTTACAATATTATCAAAGTTATCTCCATTTACTCAGTATTCGTGCCTACGTCTCTCATAAAAATTCAAAATATAAAATTAAACTAATTACATTTTTTGTTTGAGGAGAGGGAATATCACCGAAATATGCTGTGTTAATATTTCGTACTACTGATAACAGATAAAAACGCAAAATTAGGTTGGATTATCTTACGATGAGTAAACATTTAAAGTACTAGTTGTATATTTGTTGATAACGTTTCTAATAATAAATATATCTTAAGATTGGTAAGTTTTTATAAAGAACGCCCAAGCATATTTTACTCTATTTAGTTCTGTATTTTAGAAATAGATAAAACTCGGATTAGCTTTATTCTTCTAGATGAAACATCCTCTATATTTTCGCTTTAGTTGATACAGTGTTTGCAATGCAAACTATATCACAAGATGAATGTATAGGGGAAGAAGAATATTATTTTATTACGATAGGTACCATAAGGAATGAGCAGTGACGATAATAGGGAATGAAGTCGGAAAAAAGTTTGCCACTAGCGCGTTCCCTTGCAATACACAGCCTAACTCATTAAATATAGAACAATATTATGTAGCAGAGAATATCTATAATATCTATTATATATATATATATATATATATATATATATATATATATATATATATATAAATAAAATGCAATGTCTCTCTGTCTGTCCATTAGTGCGTTTATCACGCGAAAACCACGTATCCGATTTACGTGTCCTTTTTGAAATTCATACATATATTCTTTGGCCAGGTTATATAATAATATTAATAATCTACATCTATAATATATATATATATATATATATATATATATATATATATATATATATATATATATATATATATATATATATATATATATGTATATATATATATATATATATATATATATATATATATAAAATGCAACGTCTCTCTGTCTGTCTATCTGTCTGTCCGTTAGTGCGCTTATCCCTCGAGAACCACTTATCCGATTTACGTGATTTTTTAAATTCATGCATATGTTCTCTGACCAGATTATACATATATATATTATTGCAACTATAATATATATAAAATGCAACGTATCTCTCTCTATCTGTCCGTTAGTGCGCTTATCACTGGAGAACCACTTATCCCATTTACGTACTTTTTTTAAAAACATACATATGTTCTCTGGCCAGGTTATCTACCTATAATAATATATATAAAATGCAACTTCTCTCTGTCTGTCTGTCTGTCTGTCTGTCCGTTAGTGCGTTACGTGCTTTTTTTTAAAACATACATATGTCCTCTGGCCAGGTTATAGGAGATATTTTATTGTGTTAGGTAACCGTTAGCGCGTTCTCTTTGAATACACTGCCTAAACCATTAAATATAGAACAATATCATGTTGTAAAGAATATAATATATATAAATTGCAACTTCTCTCTGTCTGTCTGTCCGTTAGTGTGCTTATCACTTGAGAACCACTTATCCGATTTACGTGTTTTTATAAATTTATACGTATGTTCTATATAATTCGATATAAGCCTAGATAATGGGAGATAAGGTGAGATAATGGGAGATAAGTATAAATAATCGGAGATAAGGAGATATAAGTATAAATAATCGGAGATAAGGGGAAATATTGCGAGATAAGTCGAGATAAACCTAGATAATGGGAGATAAGGAGAAATAATGGCAGAGATGTTATTACGTTAGGTAACATAAGGAATAAGCAGTGACGATAGTAGTGAATCAAGTCCATGCGAGCGGAGCCGCGGGCATTGCTAGTTTATAATATTTCTTAAATATAGGCAATATGAGTTTTAGGGAGTTTTAAATTATTCCAGACTTTATCATCAACATTTATTCTAAGTCATTTGTGGCTTTACTCAGCTTACCAATGAACTAATACGGATTGCTGATCGGTAAGGGGAGCTCGCCAGTCTTATTGACCTGGTTTTAACCACTAATCCAGAAATTTACACGGCCACCGTAAGTTCGCTTTTAGGTTCTTTCGACCATAAACTGCTTTCGATATCGAGTATCCTACTGATCAGAGATTTGCGACTATAAAATCTGCTAAATGGGAAGAACTCATGGAATATTTTCGAATTTTTCTTGGATTAGACGTTTGCTTTAGATCCAGCGACCCATCTGATTGCGCTGAGGGGGGGTTTCTGATGTTATTTTGGCTGGAAACTTACGTCCTTTATTCGAAGAATTGCCCCTATAATGCAAGCTCTGATTTGAGCGAAATTTAAAAAGGAGCTGTTACTTCTAAACATCTTGCCTTCGTTTGTACGCGGAACACATGCAAAGAAATTATCGATGAAATCAAAAAGGCATACAATCAAAGAATTAAAAACAAACTTCTTACCTGCCCCAATAATTTCAGATTCTTTTGGTCAGTCGCTAAGACCGTTAGTCAAAATCTTACTAAATTCACTATACCACCACTCACACGGCCACATAATACTATTGCAACAATACCAGTTGATAAAGCCAACTTGCTTTGCTTCACATTCTACTGTCGATTTCCAGGGAAAAAGACTACCAACTATTCCCATAGTGCAGCTAGGGATGCCCGATATTATCTTCAGATAAAGTATCATAAAACGTATTTAAATTAAGCTAGACACTAAAAAAAGCTTCAGGCGCTGACGGACTAACTGCTCTAGTACTCAAAAAAAGTGCTCCAACAATTCCAGGTCATTTTGGTCAGTCGCTAAAGCCATTAGTTAAAATTTCACTAAACCCACTATACCATCACCTATACGGCGAGATGATATTGCATTAACACCTATTGAGAAAGCGAACGTGTTAGCTGAACTCTTTGCTTCACATTCTACTGCCTGGATGCCATATATTGTCTTCAGACAGCGAGTCAAAAAAACCTATCTTAATGAAGCTAGACATCAAAAAAGCTTCTGGTTCTGATGAAATACCTTCAATGGTGCGCGAGTGAACTTACACCAGTTTTTTGTAGACTTTTCACGCTATCGTATAGAAAGGCAGTATTTTTTTCCTGCTAGAAATGCGCTATAATTTAGCCGATATTCAAAAAAGAAAGAAAAACTTTGGCAAACAACTGCTGACCAGTCGCGTTACTTTCGATAATATAGAAATTTTGGGAAAGGGCTATCAATTTGGCTTTCGTAAGCAAAGATCTCACACATGTTTGGAACAACGCAATTAAATATTTTGGTGAATCTCGAGCTGTTGCAGTGGACATATCCAAGGCAGTAGACCGTGTTTGATATGACAGATTATTGGCTAAGCTACGCTCTTGCAGTGTGTCTGCGGTTTTGTTCTAATATCTTCACTATTAATGCAGGTTCGCCTCCAGGCCCCATACTATCTCCTGCTCTTTTTTTTTCTGTATATTAACGATTTCGTGGAAAGGACCAGGAATCTAATCTACAGTTTTGCAGATGAGAGTTTGCTTATGTCCTCATTTACTTTCAACGCTGGAATATCGACTGCTGATGCAAATATCCACATATAGCAAGAAGTCGTTCCACTTAACAATTTTTAACCTCAAAACGCATTTCACTACTACCACAGCCACCTTATTCGCCGGATCTCCCCTCGTGTGACTTTTTTTATTCCCAAAAGTCAAATTGGCAGTCAAGGGACACCATTCTCAAACAACAAAAAATGTCCAAAATGCTGTGCCAAGAGTCTTAGACAACATTCTAGAAGAAGGGGTCCAGAAAAGTTACCAGTGGCAGGCGCGTTGAGATAAGTGAAGCAGAAGAAGACTATTTTGAAGGAGATCACACTACAGTTGACTAGAAACATAAATATTTTTTTTACATCAGTCGAATTACTTTATTATTATCTATAATCTATAATATATATAAAATGCAACGTCTCTCTGTCTGTCTGTCTGTCTGTCTGTCCGTTATTGCGCTTATCACTGGAGAATCACTTATCCGATTTACGTACTTTTTTTTTTAAAACATACATATGTTCTCTGGCCAGGTTATAGGCTATATTTTATTACGATAGGTAGCATAAGGAATGAGTAGTGACGTAAAATAGTGAATGATGTCGGAAAAAAGTTTGCCGCTAGCGCGTTGCCTTGCAATACACCGCCTAAACCATTAAATATGGAACAATATTATGTAGCAGAGAATATCTATAATCTATAATATATATAAAATGCAATGTCTCTTTGTCTGTCTGTCTGTCCATTAGTGCGTTTATCACGCGAAAACCATTTATCCGATTTATGTGTCTTTTTTTTAAATTCATACATATATTCTTTGGCCAAGTTACATAATAATAATAATAATCTATATCTATAATATATATAAAATGCAACGTCTCTCTGTCTGTCCATTAGTGCGCTTATCCCTCGAGATCCACTTATCCGATTTACGTGATTTTTTTAAATTCATACATATGTTCTGTGACCAGGTTATAAATATATATTTTATTACATCTATAATATATATAAAATGTAACGTATATCTGTCTGTTTGTCCGTTTGTGCGCTTATTACTGGAGAACCACTTATCCGATTTACGTGCTTTTTTTTAAACATGCTAAACCATTAAATATGGAACAATATGATGTAGCAAAGAATATCTATAATATATATAAAATGCAACGTCTCTCTGTCTGTCTGTCCGTTAGTGCGCTTATCACTGGAGAACCACTTATCCGATTTACGTGCTTTTTTGTTAAACATACATATGTTCTCTGGCCAGGTTATAGAATATATTTTATTACGTTACGTTAGGTGACATAAGGAATAAGCAGTGACGATAATAGTGAATCAAGTCGGAGAAAAGTTTGCCGCTAGCGCATTCTTTTGCAATACACTGCCTAAAGCATTAAATATGGAACAATATCATGTAGCAAAGAATATATGTGCTGTCCGTTAGTGCGCTTATCACTCGAGAACCCCTTATCCGATTTACGTGTTTTTTTTTAATTCATACATTTGTTCTCTGGCCAGGTTATCTATAATCTTCTATCTAGAATATATATAAACTGCAACGTCTTTCTGTCTGTCTGTCTGTCCGTTAGTGCGCTTATCACTTGAGAACCACTTATCCGATTTACGTGTTTTTTATAAATTTAAACATATGTTCTATCTAATTCGATATAAGCCTAGATAATGGGAGATAAGGAGAAATAATGGCGGATAAGTCGAGATAAGGCTCGATAATGGGAGATAAAGTGAGAAAATGGGAGATAAATATAAATAACGGGCGATAAGGAGAAATAATGGGAGATAAGCAAAGATAAGTCTAGATAATGGGAGTTATGGTGAGATAATGGGAGATAAGGAGAAATAATGGGAGATAAGGAGAAATAATAGGAGATGAGCAGAGTTAAGCCTAGATAATCGAAATTATGTAGAGATAATGGGAGATAAGGAGAAATATTGAGAGATAAGGGAAAATAATGGGAGATATTTTATTACGTTGGGTAAATTAAGGAATAAGCAGTGACGATAGTGGTGAATCAATTCCACGCGAGCGGAGCCGCGGGCCCGGCTAGTATATAATAATATTTATATTATTTTTTAATTGTGGCGATTAAGTCTAATATGTTACTTAATTTTAAAGTCCGCATAAGATTCAGCTTGTCACTTTTTGTACAAACGTTTTTTAGCAGCCTACTTGGAAAATCTCATCGCTTTGTAATGATTGCCCTAGAACTGTGTTTCCCAATGAGTATAATTTACAGCTATTCAAAACCAACGTGGATGGCTTTTTCCGCACTAGCATCGCGCCTGTAGTGTTTTTAGGGATTTCCCAACTGCACGTGTGCTATGCGCATAAAAAAATAAATATAAAAAAACAAAATAAATGTTGCAGTATTATTTACACTTAATTTATAATTTTGTTACGGATGAAATAGTTGTTTCTGTGTATTTATTTTTTATATGTACTATCGTGTGATTTGTACTGGATCTAATTGCAGATTATTTATGACGAATAATAAAAAATAACAATATTTAAATATCACAGACACCTGTTTCCACCTCATTGCTAAATTCATGCAAACTATTCATATAGTTCACCATCACGCTTACGAGCTAATGAGTTCAATGAATTACATCGAAGCAGACGAAGCAGCCAACGAAACATTTGCCCTGAAATATTTGACGCCATGTTTATCTTTTTAGTTAATAAACATCTAATATTTACATTTATCAGACAAGAAAACTGATATTATGGCTTACAAGAAATTATGGCAGGGTTGTCCAAATGTTTGTTAGTCCGTTAAAGTTGCTACTCAAACAATGAAACAGATAAAAGAAAACGGACTTTAGATTAGGATTCCTTTGGCTTCGAGCTATGTCTGAATCTGGTGACCTATTTTTACCCCACTTAAAAAAGACGAGGTTCTCAATTGAATACATATGTTATATGTGTAATATTGTTCAAATGTATTATTTTATATATATATATATATATATATATATATATATATATATATATATATATTTATATATATATATATATATATATATATATATATATATATATATATATATATATATTTATATATATATATATATATATATATATATATATATATATATATATATATATATATATATATATATATATATATATATATATATATATATATATATATTTATATATATATATATATATATATATATATATATATATATATATATATATACACATATATTCAAATGTAATATGTTAGCCGACCTGTGTGACCGCAAAATTGGCCCTTTTTTGCAAGCTCCATAACTTTAGACAAAAAAAGCGAACTTAACGTAAAAGATCTAAATTAAAGCTAATTAAAAAAGTTTAGATGGATATATTTTTTTATTTTTTTATTTACGGGTAACTACCCTCTATTTTGAGGGTTAGAAGTGTATAAATAAATAAATTTTTAATAGAAAAAAAAATATTTATGATGTGTAATTCATGAAAACAGGTCACTTTATTTATTTCCATATTCTCTACCCAACACCGTACAGTCAACCACCCTCTAAAAGGAGGTCGCAGTTAACAGGGGATCCTGCCATACTCACAAACATGAGTCCCAAGACTAGGAAAAACATACAAAGAAATAATCAAAATACCTTTCTTATTGCAACAACCTTTTAGAGGGTGGTGTTTAATTTATTATACGGTATTGGGTTGAAAATATGTAAATACTTGAAATTCTTTACCTATTTTGATCATCATAAATATTTTTTTTATTTTCTGTTAAAAAATTATTTATTTTTACACTTTTAACCTCCACAATAGGGGGTAGTTATTCCTAAATACAAAAAAATCGAAAAATAGGTTTTTCTAATTTCTTTTTCTCTTTCTAATTAGCTTTAATTTAAGACCTTTTACTTTAAGTTTGCTTTTTTTTTGTGTCCCAAGTTATGAAGGTTGCAAAAACGGGCTAAAATTCACACTTTTTTGCGGTTACTCTTTTGCAAATGCATGTATGTTTGCTCTGTAATATAGATTGATTTGAATGAGTCTTTCTGTGTTCGATCAGGTAGAAAGCTAAGAGTTATTTTTCGTAAATTATCAGTCGATGATCCTTAGGTGTTCTGTTTTGATCGTCGATGCAATAGATTTATCAAGGCCTCCACAGAAGGTGAAAAGTCAGTCATCTTGTGAAAAATTGACGGCCACAGTTGGGCCAGCGAAGCAATTTCACGATTCAAAACCTTCAGTATATCATTAGAAGCAAACTCCCAAATCCATAGAAAACCAAAATTAGTGGCTTAAGGCTCACATAATTTAAGCAATTATCCAAATTTGCGAATTTACCATGTTACAAAATCCACCCTCGATTTATGGCGCACCGGCTTATTTTTGTGCAGGCGTCTGAAGAAAGACCTCAAGTCCTGAGAATTTTCATCAGATCATGAGTTAAAAGGGGCTGTAACATTTTTCTTTGAAGTGCAAACAAAAGCTTTTTTAGATGGAATAAAACAATTCAAGGAATTCTCCCTTTATCGTCGATAGATTTTGTAGCTTCAATGGTATTATGAGAACATTTTTTGAATTTTGGTCAGGATAATGAACAAATTTTAAGCGTAATTACAGTCAACACTATTTATAGTGAAACTCTATATAGTGAAAAACTCTTTATAGTGCAATTTTTTCAATTACCAATATAAAATACATACCTAGCAATATATACGGATTTTTTCTTTATATAGTAAAAAACTTTCTATAGTGAAATTTCGGTCAACATTTTGGTCTTTCACTCTATAGAGTGTCGACTGTATTTATGATACAACGTATGTGCGGTTAAGGGCATGGAGGAGGAGATTAGAAGAGTTGCTTCGTATATCGTGTTCCTTTTCACATTTCTTGGAGGCGAGGGATCTTGTTTTATTATTTCCAATTTTAATAGAGGTTTATTCAAATTGGTTTAGCCGGTTAGTTATAACCAGTGCCAAAATACTCACACAAACACACTTATTAAAATTAGATTAAATATAGGAAAATTTTAGGTTTCCCATGTAAATATCTCTAAAGCTCTCCCTCTGCTCACCGTTAATTGTGTGTTCTTTTGTGAATAAAAATTCACTATATACATATACAAGGGCGTATTGATAAGTCTGGTAGATTTCTGCGAAATGATCGGAAGTTTTGTTAAGCAGCATGACTGTTGGTAAGTTTTTTGTTGCCAGCTACAGGATGTGATCGTTGTTACACGTTTCATAGAAATGTGATAAATCATTTTTATTTAAAAAAGTCCACTGCAGCCCAGATAGGAACTGAACTGGAGGAAGTTTATAGGTACTCTGTATCAGCACTTAAGATCCTTTATGATTAGATATATCAATTTAAACGTGGCCATACGAATACTGTATATGCTACTCATTCAGGACTCTCTGAAAAAACAGTTGATAAAATTAAAGGTATATCGTGCATGAAGTTTTAAAAATTAAAAAGCGAATGCGCGATGGGTGCCGTTTGTTGACACGAGACCCAAAACGCACGAAGAAGGATACTTCAAAATCCGCGTTTGGAAAAGTTGCAGCGTAATCCGGAGGATTTCTGGCGCCGTTTTGTGAGTATAGACGAAACGTGGATCCACCATTACACCCCGGAGACCAAAGGGTACTCAAATCAATGAGTTAGCGAAGGGGGAAGTGCACCAAAAAGAAAGCGAAAACAGTTTTATCGGCGGGAAAAGTAATTGCAACTGTTTTTTGAGACTCACAGGGTATCATCATGATTGAGTATTCGAAAAAAGGTAAAACAGTGACTGCCTCTTAACATATTACGCAACGTTATTAGATTATTTTGCTTAGTGAGATGCAGAAGCTATCAAGACTAGCGCGCAAAAAGTGCTTCTTCACCAGGACAACGCTCACACATCGGCTGTTGCGATAGCAAAAGTGTATGAGCTAGACTTCAAAATAGTTCCCCATCTACGCTATTCCCCATATTTGGTTTCAAGTGACTTTTTTGTTTCCCAACCGCAAAAATTCTTCGTTTTAAGAGGTTATCTGTGTTGTGAACGAGTATTATACACAGTTTAGGATATTTTTTTTCTTAAGAAAATAAAAAAATTGGAATTTCGCTGGACCCAATGTATTGAGCTCAATAGAGATTATGTTGAGAAATAAACTTTCCTTTCGTAAAAAATGTCGGTTACCTTGCTTTTTATAAGACCTTTCAATCCACCCTCATACTTATAAAAATATCGCGCTGTAATGCTTGAATTAAATTATTCTTGAATGTAAAAAAGTCTAGAAAGTAAATTTCAGTGTATATTTTGACACTGTAAGATTTTGAAAGAAACACTCAGTAAATCACTTGACCCACTTTTTGGAAATAGACAACGTGTAATTTTAAACGGAAGTTATTTTTTTCCGTGTTAAGTAAAACATATGACCTTTGACAGTTAATTTGACAAGCGTATCATATCAAGTCTTTTTGTCACAAACTTTCTCTCTCTCTCTCTCTCTTCGTTACAATGCTTTTATCTCGACAGGAACCTTTGGTGTCGAAATCCTTTTCTACGTTGAATAATCAGGTAAATAGATATATATGAAAAATAAATATTCAGGGTATCTTTCATCTCAAGAATTTGCACATTTCAAAACGACACCTTGTATGTATTACATTTTGAAATAAAAGCAATAATATTTTAAACTCTTATACAATAAGAAAGAAATACATTTTAAATCGAATGCTTTTATTTAAACTAGTTTTAACTAAATAACTCAAGCCTAACAAATCAGAGCAGCGCTGGTTTATCCTGGTTTTAATCAGTGGTGCATAAATGACAATAAAAAAAATCAATTACACGTGCTGATCAGCAGTTGGCATTGATTTATATCGAGATGAATAGAGCTATCGCCGTCGATCCATACCAACTTTACAATTTAAACCCTCTAAGCTAGTTCAAATATGGACAATGAATATGGACATTAATTATGGATGATTGGCAAATATTTCCATAAAATCGTTGTATATAGGATGTTTTATATCGTAGTAATCCGAACTATAAATTTTAACGTAAGGTAAAATGTAGTAACACACTGACAACACGTTAGTAATCAAGAATTTTTTAGTACGTTCCAATGGTAGCTAATTTCTTGCAATTAAACTGCAGTGGGTTCGCGCTAATCCGACAGGGCAGTTTGCACGCCATTGCTGTGTTATCGATTACCACAATTAAACTGAAAATACTGTAAGTCACTATCATCCTCATCATCATCATTTGCTTATTCCCTTCATAGTCGGATGTAAGCCTCCCCAAATTGTATCCAGTGAGTTCTGTTGTTTGCTTTTTGTATCCAATCGTGTCTCGCTAATCTTTTATGTCGTCTGTCCATCTTGTCTGTGGTCTACCTTGGCATATTTTATGTTCTCTAGGCCTCCGTTCAACTATACGGTGTGTCCATCTGTTATCATTCATCCTTGCGAAATGCCCCGCCCAGTTCCACCTTAATATACGTATTCGTTGTATTATATCTGTCACTTTTGATCTTCGTATCTTGATGGTAGGAATACGACCTTGGAGTCTAATATTTAGCATTCTCCTCTCTGTTGCTCTTTGAGTTACCTGAAGTTTATTGATTATACTTTTATTTAAAGCCCACATTTCAGTACCATATGTAAATACCGGCAGTACATATCGGTCGAAGACTCTGGCTTTTATTGCATTTGAGATGTCTAATTTACATGTAGATTGTAACCTGCCGAACGCAGACAAAGCTAATGAGAATCTTCTATGCGAGTTAGCTTTTAAATTGTTTTCTGATATTTCGATTTTTGTCCTAAATATATGAATGTTTGTACTTTTCCTATTCTTGCACCTTCTACTAATAATTCCTGACTGTTATCTACACTTGTTCAACTATTTGGTTTTGATAAAGTTCATTTTTAGACCTATTTCTCGAGACTTGTTATCTAATTTCATCAGCATTTGTGGTAATTCTTCTTTTTTGTTGGCAACCAGAGTGACAGCATCTGCGAACCTTAAGTAAATCACTTAATCGTTCACCGTCCATTAAAATTCCTTTATTTTCCCACTTTGATGATTTGAACATGTCATCTAGAGTCAACTTGAACAGCTTTAAGGATATTCAGTCGCCTTGTCTCTTTTAATTTTGATTTTACAGTAGAACCCCTATTAACCGAGTCGCGATTATCCGAGCTCCGGATTAACCGAGCCAATCTAAGAACCTGATTATCCGAGGTACGCGCGTCTATGCTGCGTATTAACCGAGCTTCTAAAATATATATATATATATATTTCCATTTAAAACCGTCGGAGCCTTCGGGGAATCCCCCTGGCCCGTGTGAGGGGTTCCCCTATTTATGTTTTTGGACTCTTTCAGCATGTAAAGTTGCGTGAATGCAGTTAGTTATACTCACATAATTTATTCGGTTGGAGTTCTGGTAGTTAAGTGTAATTAAGACGAACTGCTTTGTTTGAATTTTTGTTTGTCGTATTATAATGCAGCAAAACAAGCGTAAAAGAATCGTCGTTCCTATTGAAGAAAAATTAAAAGCCATCAGAAGAATTGAAGCAGGAGAGACAATTAAAGTTGTTGCAGGAGATTATGGAGTAGGTGAGATCTCTCATCAAGAAGGTTTTGCTTCTTTGGAAAAGGCTTTGAGGTATATCGAACAACAATCAGAGGCAACCCCAGCGTATTTGCTTCTTCTTAATAGATAGAGAAACATTGCAGCGAGAAAAAGGAGATGCAATATGAAACAGAAACGCTTAGATAACTATTTCACTGTTTTATAATGTATGTACCTATTTATATGTTAAAAACATTAATACATCGGTATTGGTGTTTATTTTTTGAATGAATAAAAATCCGGATTATCCGAGTTTTCAGTTATCCGAGGAGGATGCCCCCCACGTTATCTCGGATAACCGGGGTTATCCGAGATAATACAGTAGATTTGTTTTTTCTTCAAGCATTATTTGTGATGTGGCATTTTTATATATGTATTCAAGAAGTGTTATGTATCTTTCGACGACTCTGCTGTTACTTAAGGCGTTAAGAACTGCCCATATCTCTACCGAATCAAAAGGTGACCTTATCTTCATTTGCTTTTTTCACTAGTAATCTAATTGTTCAAAGATGGTCTAAAGTACTGTATCCCCGTCTAAATCCTGTCTAAATATTATGATTCTGATGATGATAAGTCATATATATATATATATATATATATATATATATATATATATATATATATATATATATATATATTTATATATATATATATATATATATATATTTTATATATATATATATATATATATATATATATATATATATATATATATATATATTTATATATATATATATATATATATATATATATATATATATATATATATATATATTTATATATATATATATATATATATATATATATATATATATATATATATATATATATATATATATATATATATATATATATATATATATATATATATATATATATATATATATATATATATATATATATATATATATATATATATATATATATATACATATATATATATATATATATATATATATATATATATATATATATATATATATATATATATATATACATATACATACATATACATATACATATATATATATATATATATATATATATATATATATATATATATATATATATATATATATTGTAACATTCATTTTTTCCTGGATTTTAAGACCATGCAATGTTACTGATTTTTCACTTCAAATTGTATTTATTTTTATTTTAAAACATCGACCGGTATATTAAACAGAGATTTCAAAGACGTCCGGTATAGTGTGTTGTGCGTGTTCCTGACCGAACATATCGCTGAGCCGCGATTGGTGAAAAATTTGTATCCGCTATTTTGGTTCCGGCGTCGCAATGTTACCGGCAGAATTTGCACGGTCTATTTAAGCGTCCGAGAAACTACCAGCGAGGCTTTTTCCATCGAAGTCGCCAGGCAGGGGAGTTCCATCGAGCCGCAGACCAGTGAGCGGTTTTGATCTAGCTGCCGACCATGTCGGTCGTCGTTTCCATCTAGCGCAACCAGGCAGTACCGTCTAGCCGAAGTAGGCTAATCTTCACCAGAGTCGCTAAGTTTCGACAATAAAAGCTGTAGTGAGCTTTCTAAGTGTTAAAAAAAAAAAAAAAAGTGAAATCGGTCAAAGTCCATCACAGACAGGAATGAAACACTGTAAGTCAACCAAATCCCTTATATAGACTTATCCCGGAGAGTGCATTGACTACAATGTAACACAGACAAAAAAAGTGAAGTGTAAGGCACGATACCTCGCCTTCGGGGATTTATAAGAATATAAAGTTTTAAAGTAACAACTACTGTTTAGGCTAGAATTTTTGGTAAACTGCAAAGGTTAGAACTTTTATTATTTTTAAAAAAAACATGAATAAATTTTCTTTTTGATTAAAGCTAAGTGTATCACTGAATATTTATTTTCCTTTTCAGGATCAGTTGTACTAGACTAATTCCTTTTAGTAATATCCATAAAACACTTCAGTTTTTTCTCATTTTCTTAGCTGAAGTTAAATCCTTTCTATTTTTAAAATGAGTGGTGCCCTTAAAAAAAAACAAAAAGTCGTACAACTGAGGTTTCTTAAAAAAAAATAGAAAATAATTTCCAGAAAGACGTATAAAAAACTATCTCTTACCCATATATTTCTACCAAGGAAAACTGAGCTAGTATTTCTTTAATTTCTTTAGTTCTTTTAAAATCAGGTCTCACTCAATTCATTATCAGAAATTAAAGCGGGGCGGCAAGAAAATTACGCCCAAGCTTGGGGAAACATTTTTTCACAGGGTACAAAATAGCGCTGTCAACGCGGGGCTTTTGGAATTTTATTTTTTAAAAGGGTCCAGTGTACTAGCTTTCGAACAAAATAAAAGCTCTAACTTTGCAGATATTTTTATTACACAATATTTATTAAACGAAGCTACACTATAGCAATAAGACAAAAGCAGGAAATTTGTAGAATTTTTTATTTCAATTTGTCTGATATAGATATTTGAATTTTGTTGTTGACTCTAAGATAAGAGATCCCTGTTTTTTTCTTAGAAGCTAACTTTATCTTTCAGATTAGCAGATGTGCTGGTTTATTTTAATTTTTAGTGATAGATTTATTTTACGGATAACCGAACAAAAAACTATTGTTTTTTCTCACCGAGGTTTTGCATGAATATTAAAAATACTTTGCGGATATACGAAACGATATTTAGAGATTTTTTTATAGGAAATTCTTAAGATATCTTAATAAAAGGATTTTAATACGAGGCAATACTTAGAAATTTTTTTGAAATTGTTGAAGATTTTTTTTTAAGTTTGGTAAAGAAGTTTACATATTTTAAGTGCCTTTACAGATTTTGTTATTTTTTTTTGACTATTGGGAGCACAGGAGAAATATTTTTACGATTTTTTAACAATTCTTTTAAATTTAATAGTATTCATTTATCATGGAAGCCTTCAATTTTAAAGTCAATCACCTACTAGAATATGAATTAGACTATGAACTGAAAATCCGTCGTACTTTCTCAGAACGTCCGGTCGCGGATAAAAGAAAGATTCTAACGAAGATCTTAAGTAAAGAAATTAATGAGCCCGGAAAAACGATAAAAATAGGGGATGACACCCTGTCTTTTAAAGAAGAAACGGCTGGTATCGAAAAGAGTTTAAATTCTATCCAAAACTTAATCGATAGTTATGACGGCGATCCAAATGATTCACTTGTACTCCGGGTTAAATCACGCTTATCGCATGTAGCGGGTCGCGTACAAAGAATTCCCATGCCGGATGACGAAGAGGAAGCGTCGAAATTTTCCAAATATGTTCAAGAAACAATAGCTACGTGTGTACTCATGGAAGCAAACCTTGCCGAAAAGATAGCTCCTGGTCATGAGTTACCACAGCTGCCTATTACAACCCCAGTCATAAACGTACCAGCTCCAATCGTGAATTGCGCAGCCAGAAATATTCCTGTCAGCGAATGGCAATTGAAATTTAATGGAGACTCAAGGAGACTCTATCCTTTTTTGGAGAGGCTAACTGAAATAGCTCAAGCTAGGAAAGTATCGGAAGATGAACTTTTCAGCTCTGCTGTTGAATTTTTCACTGGCGATGCCTTCATTTGGTATAGAAGCATAAAATCAAGTGTCAACGACTGGCATTCCTTGGTAGATAGGCTCAAGAAGGACTTCTTGCACTGTGATGATGATGAAGAATTGTGGTCAGAAATAAAGAAGAGGCGACAAAAGAAGGATGAGTCCACTGTGATTTTTATTGCCCACATGGAATCTTTATTCTGTAGGTTGTCCATCAAGCCTTTGGAATGTACCAAAGTTAAATTTATACGTAGGAATATTCTGCCTAGTTTCGTCAATCGGTTAGCTCTACTAGATATAAATTCGGTAGCCGAACTCGCCGGGTTATGTAGAAAACTTGAAGAGTCCGATTATTTGTTAGAAAAGAGCAGACCAAAAAGCGAAACTAATATACATCAAGTAAGGTATAATCCAAATGGCCGAAGTGGAGTCTCGACAAATAAAGTTGGGAATGTAAATCGGAACCCTAGGAGTAACCAGAAAACGGGTAAAGGAAAAAATAATGACTCTAAAATTAGCGACACTGCAGCCAAAGTGAACGACAAGCCGGTTTCACCTAAGGCAATTTTCACGTGTTGGAATTGCACAGGCCCGAATCACACTTACCAAAATTGTACAGCACCAAAGAGGGTATTTTGTTTCAAATGTGGAACAACAGGTGTGAGACTAACATCATGCCCCAAATGTACAAAAAACGAGTAAGGACGGTATATTACCGAGGCGGATATCCTAAGTCCAACAAAAAAGCCTCTAATCATTCGGCTAAGTCACAAGCTCATGTTCGCAGTAAAGCCCCTAATCCAAAACGTTCTAGAAACACGGACGAACAAAAATATTCCAGTAGATCAGATTGGACTAAATGGTTACAAAAAGTTTCTGATTTTTTTAAGTCTAATAAAAATTCTCCTTCTCAAGTTAAAACTCCTGCTTCTCCAAATGGTCACATGTCTCCTCTATTCGTGCATAAATATTTAGATAACAGACCGCATATCAAGATAAATCTATTAGGTGTCCATTTTTTCGGCTTTATTTGACTCTGGTGCAAATGCCTCCGTTGTAGGTCAGAATGGTATTAAAATTTTAAGTCGTTTAAGTATAAAAATATGCCATGTCAAGAATAGAAGTGTTACCACTGCAGATGGCAGCCGCCTAAAAGTTTTAGGTACGGTTGAGTTGCCGCTAGTCTGCAATGGTCATTGTTTAGTAATCTCTGCTCTAGTAGTACCTTCTCTATCACATACTTTGGTTTTAGGATGTGATTTTGCACAAAAATTCGGAATTTTAGTAAATTTTAAAGATAATTCGTGGTATCCCCAGTCCCTAGAAGACAATTCTCAAACAAGCTTTAAAAATTGTTATTCAGAAAGTTCTTTTGAAAACCTTTTCTCGCGTCTATGTACCCTAGATGATCTCTCGCGGACGGAACGCTTAAAAGCAGAAAAAGTAATAAGCTCTTTCAATGAAATAAGTAGTAAAGATAGGTTAGGCCGAACGAATAAAATCAAGATGTCTATAGATACGGCTGATGCCAGTCCTGTAAAGACAAGGCCCTTCGCCATGTCTCCTTATATGTCAAAAGTATTAAATAAAGAGTTAGACGAAATGTTGAAACTCGGAGTGATTGAAGAATCAAACAGTCCTTGGTGTTCTCCAATCTTATTGGTGAAAAAGGCCGATGGACAGTATCGTCTATGCTTTGACGGAAGAAAGCTCAACGAGGTCAGCAAATTTGATAACTACCCATTACCGAACATCGACAGAATTTTGACATCACTCAGGAATGCTAAGTATGTATCTTCGATAGACCTTAGAAAGGCTTTCTGGCAAATTCCTTTAGACAAATCCTCTAAAGAAAAGACCGCTTTTGCAGTAGTAGGCCGAGGTCTATTTCAGTTCGTCACTATGCCGTTTGGTCTTAAGAACGCTGCTCAAACTCAGCAACGTTTAGTGGACGCCATATTTGGTCCGAAATATGAGCCACATATTTTTTACCTATCTCGATGATATTTTAGTAACATCGGAAGACTTCGAATCGCATATTCGCTTACTTAAGGAAGTAAAAGATAAATTGAAAGAGGCCGGACTGACGATAAATTTGAGCAAATGTGATTTTTTCAAAACTTCTCTAAAGTTTTTAGGCTATATTGTAGGCTCAAATTCCTTGCGTACCGATCCGGATAAAGTAGCAAGCATGGTTAATTATGCGAGACCTACTAATACTACGGAAGTTAAGCGCTTCGTAGGAATGTGTTCATGGTATAGACGTTTTATCGAGAATTTTTCTACCTTGTTGTCACCTATTAATGATCTTTTGAAAGGACGGAAAAAAGGACAATCGATAGATTGGACAAAGGCAGCCGAAGAATCTTTTATAAAGATTAAAGAACTATTGGTTTCAGCTCCCATTTTATCCCAACCAGACTTTTCCCAACAGTTTTATATTTCTAGTGATGCTTCTAATACTGGTTTAGGGGGCGTCCTAACACAGAAAATCAATGGTGAGGAAAGGGTGATAGCGTATGCCAGTAGAACTTTATCAAAGGCTGAACGTAACTATTCGGTTGTTGAAAAAGAATGTTTAGCAGTACTCTTTAACATCGAAAAGTTTCGACCTTACATAGAAGGTGTTCCTTTCACGGTCATAACAGATCATTATAGCTTATTGTGGCTTAATTCTATTAAAAACCCTAGTGGCAAACTAGCGCGTTGGGCGATTAGGCTGAGACAACACACGTTTACTTTAATTCATAGAAAAGGAGTCCACAATGTTATTCCTGACGCTTTGTCAAGAATCCCAGATCATACAGCGGACGAAAGCAGTCTTAATGCACAGTTTGGCGTAAGAATTGATACAGTAGATGTAGATCGCATTGATCCATGGTACGACAATTTACGGCAGCAAATTAAAGAATTTCCCCAAAATTTTCCGCAGTGGAAGGTGGAAAATGATTTCGTGTACAAATTTATCCCAAACCAGTTGCCTTTAAAAGTTAATGTACCCGAGTGGAAAATACTAGTTCCTAAACCACAGAGAGAGGAAGTTATAGACATGTGTCACACTCCTCCTACTTCTGGTCATTTTGGCTTTTATAAAACTCTTCACAGGGTTCAGGAACAGTATTATTGGCCAAAAATGCGTTTTGACATCGTAAAGTTTGTGAGGACTTGTGAAGTATGTGGAGCACAGAAATCTCCAAATGCACTACCTATGGGACTGATGGGAAAAGAGAGAAAACGGTTAATTACCCTTTTCAAGTCATAGCAGCTGATCTAGTAGGCCCATTTCCACGTTCAAAAAAGGGAAATAAATGGCTTCTCGTGGTTTCTTGCTGGTTTACAAAGTATACCATGCTATTTCCTTTGAAAAGCTCTAAGGCTGGATATATAGAGAGAATTTTGGAAAATAATGTCTTTCTAATCCACGGTGTTCCATCGCTCTTGATATGCGATAACGGTACTCAGTTTACCTCTAGGAGTTTTAAGAGCTTAAGTGAAACATATGGTTTTAACATCCGTTTTAATCCCGTGTACTCTCCCCAATGTAATTTTGTGGAACGTAATAACCGAACAGTCGGGACCGCTTTAAGAAGTTACGTGGATTCACATGACACTTGGGATGACAATATTTCCAAAATCCAACAAGCGATAAATACGGCAAGACACGAAGTAACAGGGTTCACACCGTCTTTCTTAGTTTACGGCAGACATATACCTCTATCTGGATCGTATTATAAAAATTTAGATTTGGATGTCAATATTGACAGCGAAATAATTCCGGGTAACAGGGGTGAGTACGCCGAAAATTTAAAGGGTTTAAAAGATATTTTCACCGACGTGCGTAGTAGGATACATAAGGCTTATGAACGGAACTGTAAGTCTTACAATCTTAGGAAAAGGGATTTTGCCTTTAATATAGGTGATCACGTTTGGCGAAAAAATAAAATTCTTTCCAGTGCAGCAGATAAATTCACATCTAAGTTGGTACCTAAGTATGTGCATTGCGTGATTAGAGAAAAAATTTCAGATTTAGTTTATGGTTTAGTTAATTTAGATGGGACTAAAGTAGGACGATGGCATATTAAAGACTTAAAACCATTCAATGAACCTAACCCTAATGAAAGTTTGTCAGAAGAAGAATAGTTTATATTTACAATATCTTAATTGCTTAAATTTTTTTGATGTTGCTCTGTAGAGGTGACGACCTCGTTTTTTTGACTGTTATAAAAGTTGAGCAGAGAATAGCTTACTTTTATTGTTTTTTGCTAAGGTTTTGGGTATTGGCCATATCCCAAACTTAGGTCGATTGTGGGTGATGTTTAGCATCGACTCAGCTGTTGCGAGCTTGCGAAAGAGTCACACTCAGGATATATCAGACTGGTATGTCGGTGGTCGCGGGATTTGATTTGCTTATGACCCCAAATAATATCCGGTTCTTGACACTTGGAAGCGAAATTTTGATTAGAGGCAATCCAAGGTGATCTTGAGTTAGGACAAGCGCAAGATGTAGCTCGTGTAGGGTGATGTAGAGTCAAAATTTTTAGGAGCAATTTCAAAGTTTGTTACCCGAGAGGGTGTATTTTTATTACCTTAGTGGTATATTTTGGGTGCAATTAAGAGTAAATTGATTTTGGTTTATCCAGTAAGTCTAAGACTTGGATTATTTTGATTGAGATCTTCTTCTGAATTGACAAACTAAGGGTATTTTTTTTTTTCTTTTCAGAGCCGTTTAAACGTTACCTTTGAGTCACAAAATTTTTTTTAAAAATTTTTTTGCATGGACTCATAGGCGTATGTTGAGTTTTTTCGGTTTACTATCAGATGGATAGAAAATTGAAGTTCTGCAGGAGAACTAAAGGCTGATCATTTACAGGAGATGAGAGCAGAGTAAGACAGTCGTTTCACAAAGAAATGATCAAAATCTGATACCGAGATGAGAACCATGTCAAGAGAGGCTAAGCGCAGTGAAGGAAGATTCCTAACCGAATTTTTAGATTTCCAAGAGGTAACCTAGAAGTTTGGGCTGACAGAAAACGGTTATGCCTGATACCTGTAGCAGTTTCTTCTAGAGGCTATTGTCTAGGGAGACGATTAACACCATGATCGAATATTTTAGCTGTCAACGATGTTTTCTTCTTGTTTCTGATTAAGCTGGAAAAGCTCTTGTCGTCTTCAAAAGTTTTGTTGCGTCGCCACCAAAAATTTGAGAAATTTTTACTTCAAGTAGCTTTTTAAGCTCATTTTCGTTTTTTAAAATTTCGTTAGAAGCTTGGTTAAGTCAACCTTGTAAACCTTTTAGGTTGTATCCCATGAGTTATTTGTTTTTACAGGCTGTGATGCACCGGGTGCTAACAGATGCCGTTACGACGTTTGGCAGGAAGTTAGTCTTCCTGGGGAACAGACTGATTGGAAGGGTAGTCTATGGGGGGTGAATGTTTGACCTTTGGGACCTTTAGGGGTTTTGTTACCCAATGGTTATTTCTATTTTGAACCAAAGGAGAGCCTAACTACTGTAGTCGACCTCAGCTCCAATTAGCCTATTAGTGGTGACAGGCTGTTGGCAGTAGTGTATTTCGGAACACCCTATTGATTAATTTTTTTGACTTATGGTGGTGTGGTAGACACCGTTTTAGTTTAGTGGATGCTATAATCTACTCCCTTTTGTTGGTGGACTCCAGGGTCACCAATTCTGTATTTTTTTTTGTCTCCACCTTTCAGTATATCGTGGTGAAGTGTTTGTCTCCTGTTATGTGGGATGGATTGAATGTTTTTCGTTGTTGTTCTAGGGCGAGACCAGTACACGAGGGTTCTTCATGCAACTTGAAGAGGCGCAATGCTGGTTAAGTTTTATTTCTCTGTGTAGCCACCCTGAAGAATGACGGAGAGCGTTTTTTTTTGGCTCATGTTTCTAGGCAGATTTGTCACTTTGGTGCGATGTGCCGAAGATTTGATTAGCTTTTGCTAAGAGCTTTCACCAAGCTCAGTATGGAGTTGTCATAACCAAAGGTTTGGGACTTGAACTCCTGTATATATTTCTGTATATATTACTGTACATATTTCTGTATATATTTCGGTGTATATGTTGGTTGCCTGAGGGCATGTGCTCAAAATGCAAGATTTTGAGTCGTTTTGCTTATGGATTCCTATATAGGATTATGACTTTAGGGAGGTCCTATTTCGAGACTTGCCGTCTCATATAGTTATGTTGGGAATGTTTCCTTGAATGTTAGTTGTGCGCAGACTAATCATTCTGTTCTTTGTGAACATTGCTTTTTGAAGCAGGATCATTCAGTTTGGTGAATTTTAGCTTTTATAGCTATTCACTGTGTTAAGAGTGAATTTTAGCTTTTGTAGCTATTCACTGCACTTATAGTGATTTAGTTAGCTTTTATAGCTGCTCACTATGATCATGGCGAGTTTGTTCTTTTAGAACGCAGACTTTGTGTAGTCGAGGACTATTTACAGAGTGTTTTCTTGGCGAGGAGCCGAGCTTTTTCTGGCGATCAACCAGAGCGTTTTCCCTGGCGATTTTAGCATGTCTGGATGTCTTAGGACGTCGACATTGCGTTATAGAGTGCGATTATCTGGCGATCAACCAGAGCGTTTTTCCCTAGCAATTTTAGCATGTCTGGATGTCTTAGGACGTCGACATTGCGTTATAGAATGCGATTATTTTCCGAGTGCGACTAGTAGTGATACTAGATTTAGAATGTTTTCTTAGCGATGAGCTAGAGCATGGATAGCGATTTTTCCTGAGCGTTTGTCTGGATATTTATCCAGATATTATTTTTTTTGGCCTTGTGCTAAATGGTCTGACAAGACTTTTTCTTTTTAGTGTAAGTGTTTGCACTAGAATCATTTTTTTATTTTTTCTTCTTTATTTAAGAATTTTTATAAATTTCTTTTGCTGAGATAAAAAAATTTTCAGACAATCCTTAAAAGATTTTAAGGGGGGTGTTCATATTTTATTTCAGTTCACTTTTTTTGATTTAGACAAGAGTCTAGACAAAGTTATATTTTTTTTTGTTTTGGTAACAATAACAGAGCTGATTCTTTTATATAAGAAGACCGCGATTGTTATTTTGGAAAGGTATTTCCTATGTTCATGCAAGGATTTTTATTTACCTTTTGATGTACTTAACCTTAGTGTTTAATTAAGTTAAGTCTAGTTATAAGATTTTTGTGTACTTGCAAAAATTTTCATTTGGTTTTCATTGTACTTAATATTAGTGCTTAATAGAATTAAGTCTAGTAGTAAGGACCGAAGTTTGTAATTTTGTTTTAAGTTCTGACCTTAGTATTAAGTGATAGTGTACCACTTTGTACCTTTTCATCAGTAGCCTTAGTTTAATAGACTAGTGTAGTCTATTTCTTTTTTGGAAGGGGGTAAATGTAACATTCATTTTTTTTCCTGGATTTTAAGACCATGCAATGTTACTGATTTTTCACTTCAAATTGTATTTATTTTTATTTTAAAACATCGACCGGTATATTAAACAGAGATTTCAAGACGTCCGGTATAGTGTGTTGTGCGTGTTCCTGACCGAACATATCGCTGAGCCGCGATTGGTGAAAAATTTGTATCCGCTATTTTGGTTCCCGGCGTCGCAATGTTACCGGCAGAATTTGCACGGTCTATTTAAGCGTCCGAGAAACTACCAGCGAGGCTTTTTCCATCGAAGTCGCCAGGCAGGGGAGTTCCATCGAGCCGCAGACCAGTGAGCGGTTTTGATCTAGCTGCCGACCATGTCGGTCGTCGTTTCCATCTAGCGCAACCAGGCAGTACCGTCTAGCCGAAGTAGGCTAATCTTCACCAGAGTCGCTAAGTTTCGACAATAAAAGCTGTAGTGAGCTTTCTAAGTGTTAAAAAAAAAAAAAAAAGTGAAATCGGTCAAAGTCCATCACAGACAGGAATGAAACACTGTAAGTCAACCAAATCCCTTATATAGACTTATCCCGGAGAGTGCATTGACTACAATGTAACACAGACAAAAAAAGTGAAGTGTAAGGCACGATACCTCGCCTTCGGGGATTTATAAGAATATAAAATTTTAAAGTAACAACTACTGTTTAGGCTAGAATTTTTGGTAAACTGCAAAGGTTAGAACTTTTATTATTTTAAAAAAAAACATGAATAAATTTTCTTTTTGATTAAAGCTAAGTGTATCACTGAATATTTATTTTCCTTTTCAGGATCAGTTGTACTAGACTAATTCCTTTTAGTAATATCCATAAAACACTTCAGTTTTTTCTCATTTTCTTAGCTGAAGTTAAATCCTTTCTATTTTAAAATGAGTGGTGCCCTTAAAAAAAAACAAAAAGTCGTACAACTGAGGTTTCTTAAAAAAAAATAGAAAATAATTTCCAGAAAGACGTATAAAAAACTATCTCTTACCCATATTTCTCTACCAAGGAAAACTGAGCTAGTATTTCTTTAATTTCTTTAGTTCTTTTAAAATCAGGTCTCACTCAATTCATTATCAGAAATTAAAGCGGGGCGGCAAGAAAATTACGCCCAAGCTTGGGGAAACATTTTTTCACAGGGTACAATATATATAGAGAGAGCAGGCGACTAATTGCATATGTTGACTTTTGAATTAGGGCATTACTCTCTTACTGCTCTTACCTCTTTGTTATGAGTATTTTTGGGCGGTTCGCTGTACTAGATCGTAGGTACCTGCCTCTCGCGATTTGATTCAGCCTAAGGACGTCTTCTCCAGGCACTACTGTTGTAATTTATTGTTGGATTGCAATATGGTCTGCATGCCAAAATACCAGCGTAGCTGGTTCCTGACTTGAACTAAGGGGTGTTTGCGATAACATTTTTCAGGATCTTATTTTGTATCTCTTACGCAGTGTTTCTATGTGTCTTGCTCACGTGAATCCATATTTGGCAGCCATACAGAAGCCCTGACGTAACAATCGTCTTATATATTGTCACTTTGTTTAGCCGCCAAAGCTTGCTCGGACCTTTCAGCATTAGATGGAACCTGGAAAATGGGGCTCTGGTTTCAGCTATCGCATCTGTAGTCCGATGCTTTCATGCGTTTTATCGTAATGCAGGTCAAGATACTAGGCGTTACTTCACCATGCAAGTCTGATTCCTCCAAGTGTAAAATGTCCGCGAAACAAATTCCTATTTGAGCTGGAGACGAGAATTGCTTTAGTTTTTGTCTCATTTGACTTTGATTTCCGAACGATTCAACCAATCTGACAATTTGTTCAAGTATACCTAGAGCCTATTGGTTATTGTCTTACGACTTTATTTTTCCTGCACTGCTGCTAAGGGCTTTGTCCTTAAAGATATCTGTAGGATGTAGTTGTTAGCTTAGCGCCCTTCTATATTTAATAAATGATAAATTCATTTTCTCTACACCGGGGATAACTCGAAATCTTTTCAGTGTAAAAGAAAAATCCTCCTCAATAATGTTTCATTCAAAGTAAGTATTAGGTTCAGAAACAATAGTGTGCATATTTACTCCATATTTATCACTTGCAGAGCTTTCATCAAAATAACTTTCTAAGAAACGGAGATAATAGATTTGCGTCTCTCTGGACGTGTCGGAAAATTTATCTAAGCCTAAACCTAAAAAATAAAAGAGTTAATTAAGAAAGGCAAAATAAAATTATTAATAATTGAGCCAACATATATATATATATATATATATATATATATATATATATATATATATATATATATATATATATATATATATATATATTGCGCTTTAATGGTAGCATAGAGATGAATGACTGGATCAGCTTTATAATGCGAGAGGAAAAAACCAATGCTAAATAGTTTGAACACCAGTCTCTTTTGCCACACCTAATCAAATACCTTTGAAACATCCAACATTACTGCTCTCAAGAATCCCCTTTTTAGTGGTCCGTACTTACACTTATAAGATCATTTCAGTGTCTGTCTGTCTGTCCGTCTGTCTGTCCGTCGGTCTGTCCGTCTGTCTGCCCGTCCGTCACACCCGATTTTCTCCGAAACTATTTTACGTAGAAAGTTGAAATTTCGTGTTAATATAGAAATTGATGGTCTCATTAGAGCCATGTAATTTTGAAAGTTAAATTTTGACTGAAGTTTTGCGGGGTGAAATCGGAAGTGAAAAAAAAATTTTTTACTAGGTCATCGAGTGGGGTGTCAAATGAAAGCTTGAACGAGTTCAAAAATATATATAATGTCTTACATGCGCACACTTTTCTTTGTATTATTTTGAAAGAATCGCGAAAAATCGCTGTCCCCCTTCTATCTCGAAAAATACTGATCCAAAAATTTTGAAAAAATTCTGGCTTATTCTCCACGGGGTGTAGATTGAACGAAAATTATCACGATTGCATTACCTTTAATAATTTATCTGATATTTAAAAAAAATAAAAATTTCAAGGTCATCAGTTTTCAGTAAAGATCGGAAACAAACCTTGTTGAAAACTCATTTGGAGTGTGTTTTGTGAAGTCACTGATCATTTTATACCTCCGTAACAAAATTTTTTATTTCAGAAGCAATCAACGTACGGAACACTAATTGCGCTTGACCAGTTATTTTTAATTAGTATACTATGCACTGGGCAAGTTCTGGCGTGTAGTGAGCATTTTCATGCTCAAACTGAAAGTCATAATGCTCTTTTGAGAGAGCACAGAAGAACAAACGCGCATATTTACGCAAAGGTAAATATAAATTGAGTATTTCTTGTCAGCAAGTTACTTTTCTCACTGTCTCTATAATGGCATATTTATCCTATATGGAGTCCCCGTCTCTAGTAGTCTGGTAGATTCTATTACGTATGACTTTTCCTGTCAGTCACACTACCCACTTACGAACTTCTTGCATCAGACTTTATTAAACTGAATATTGAACCTCGTGCAGTAAAAACAAACAGGGATTTTAGATTTCTTTACTCAATACAATGAGAGTATTCAGAAGAACATCCGCGTGAACCGTGAGTGGAATTTCACTTTAATTTGCACTTCTAAACACAAGAAAATAAAGTCCAAAGACCTTAATCAACAACCAATACGAAGCATATTTTACGCGACGAAGGTTTCCTTGAAACTTTTTGCAGTTACTTATAGAGATGAGCGATATTTTCATAACTGTTACTTAGATAGTCACAGGTAATACCTGAGACTCAATTCGTCGCAAAGCAGCGACCTTAGTCGCTATTTTAAATACTCGCTGCATACGTAGATGTCGCAGATCCGACCGACCTGAGCCTAATGATTGGCGATGGTGCTTCTCGTTACAGACAACGGTCACAGTCTGCCGACGACCGACGACTCACCGCTACACGATGACAGTCACGTGGCCGTTTTTTTTTTCGTTCACCACCACGCCTGAGTAGGGATTTTACTTTTTTTCATATCCTACGGATATCGGCTAGGATGTCGTCATACCCGTCAACGTTCTCCAAATGCCGAAACATACATGTCTGTATTTCACAGTACCTTTTACACAACGCGGTAGTGCTGCATCGGACGTTATTGCATTTCTGCGAATAACTACTATCTATGTACGTGCCCAAGCCAAATATACTAAATAATTGAATAAATAACTATACCGACCTGCGGGATTGAACCCTTGACCTTCTGTACCGTAAGCAACGTACTACACCACGGAGCCACGGGTCGCCACCAGAGCTACGGGCCGCCACTTGGAAGGCAAAACGCTGTTAGCTCAAATAACTACTTCCAACGGCGACGCAACGAGTTCGACATCGTGTACCGGTTCCTTGAAATATCGTAGTGTATCGCTCGTCGTCGGTTGGCTGTGACAGGCGCCATTGTCGATCATGTGACCTATATCACCGTCGCAGTTATACCTGTAACCTAAAAGTGGCTGCTGAGCTCATCTCTGGTTACTTATTTTTCGTACTGCTTTGATTTTATTTTATAATGCGACATTAGGGCAATCGAGCAGTGGCGGCGCGCTGTTTAGTGTGAATTTCATTCTAAACGGACGTTTATCAAGTAGTATAGAGGGTTTATTTGAGTCGAGCAGTCCGTAGATGATACTAATTCCACCTCTAATATAACGTCTGACAAAATCTTCTCTTGAAAATTGAATACAGATTATTTGGCATTCAGTATTTAACCACATAATGCCACTGTTAACACTGTTCTATGACTAAGTTCCCAGCTTTTTGCATCTAGAAATTATCGCAAATGGTTTACAAAAACTATTATTTCAACTTCGCTAAAAGCATAATCTATTAAATTTTAACCGCCAGTGGCAATGACTTCGAAGTTCTTTGTTAGTAATGTTTAACATTCAGATATTTGTATACACAATGTACCCCGTTACATTGTCTTCATTGTCATTTATTAACTGCGACATCTGTCCAATTTTAAATTGTAAAAATAATGGTTTTGCGGTATTTTTATGTCCGTTTGAATTTGTAAAGGATATATAGTTTTCCTTTTATTACTTTAATAGTATGAAATATAATTTCACGTTTATATACACTAGGAATTTAAGTACTGTCGTAAAGTCACAAATTTTTAATAAGATTATGTGCGCTATATTGCATGCTGTAAACCTACTTTAAATTTGTGTTAATCCTGCTTATTCAAATTAAAAATCTGTAGATATTAACACGATTGTGTAATGCATAAGGAGTGCGTGTTTACTTGATTGTACGAAGATGTTTTTATAAATTATCCATCTCGCTTTCGGCCCTTTTTCTCTAATGCCTCTCTCCTCGATTAATTGTAGAGCAAAATTCCTTCACAGTCCCAGAAAAACGGTCGACATCAACTTTTGAGAAGATGGTTAAGTTCTCGCCTTGTTAAGAGGGAGAGAATTCTTATGAACTCATTGCAGCGACTCTTGCTTCGTGAAAGAATCCCAATGGAACAACCAGTCTCGTTTCATGTGATAATTCGCAAGAAATAATTCTCATCGTTCTCATAAATTCTTGAGAAATTTCTTTTTTCGCAAGTTTTTTACTCTGGTGTGCGCCTTCCGGAATACATTGTGCAAAAAGGTTTTTCATCCCTAAATCTTTATGTACAATAATGAAAATTGTAGAAATTAATTATGGCAAAAATATGAACAAAACATACCAGTAAAATACTTGAACAGGTAATGTTATCCCCGCAAAATATGAGATGTCTTCCTTCTAAAAACCATCTGTGCAAAAGGTAAAATTTATTGAAAAAATGATAAAGTCCTGGGCAAATCATGCCTAAGGAATGAGGTTCTCCAGGTAATAGACTGCTTGAAAAGGATGTGAGGAGTGACAAGCTGAACCTCATACGGATGTGAAGTATTATGAAATGCTTTGGAAGGAATTATGCGGGCTATATCCATCGAACACTTTCCATGAAAATAACACGTAGGCTGAAAAGCACATAGATGTCGCCCTTCTTAAAAAATCCATATGATTTTTAGGAAGTACCAACCTTGAAATGATACATGTCAAAATTTCATGACATTTCGACGATAGGTTTACAAGTTACAGTGGTTTTAGTGACGCTACTTTTGATATTTTCAAAACATGGAAAAAATCGAATTTCGTGTGTTGATTAAACACTGTTTTTTAATGAGAAGAACTACCGTTCAAGCAAAGCAATGGCTTGAGAAGTGTTACGGGGACTCTGCCCCTCGAAAATCACTCATCATTTACTGGTATGCTGAATTTTAACCCGGTCACACAGATACAAATGATGCTGAACGCTCTGGACGCCCAAATGAGGTGGCTACACTGGAAAACATAAAAAAATCCACAAAATTGTTTTGGATGACAGTAAAGTGAAATTGCGTGAGACAGCTGACGCCCTAAAGATATCAAAATAACCTATCATATTTTGCATGAACATTTAGGCATGAGAAAGCTCTGTTTGAAATGGGTATCGCGTTTGCTCACAGTGGGGCCAAAAACAACAACGAGTTTATGATTCTGAGCGCTGTTTGGACCTGTTTACTGTTTAAGAGCAATAAAAAGGATTTTTTCATGCGATATGTGACAATGGATGAAATATGAATCCACCACTACACACCGGAATCAAATCGGCAGTCAGCTGAGTGGACAGCAGCCAGTGAAAACTGCCCGAAGCGACCAAAGACACAAAAGTCGGCTGGAAGGTTTTGGCCTCTGTATTTTGGGATGCGCATGGAATAATTTTCATATACTATGCTGAGAAGGGAAAAACCTTGAATAGCGAATATTATATAAAGTTATTGGTGCGTTTGAAGGCAGAAATCGTAAGGAAACGGCCCCAAATGAACCAGAAAGAAAGTGCTCTTTCATCAAGATAATGCACCGTGACACAAGATAATGGTTACGATAGCAAAATTGCATGAATTGAAATTCGAATTGCTTCCTCATCCATCGTATTCTCCAGATTTGGCCCCCAGTGACTATTATCTATTCGAAAACCTCAAAAAAATGCCGGCAGGAAAGAAATTTGGCTCCAATAAAAAAGTTATCGCCGAAACTGAGGCCCATTTTAAAGGCAAAGACAAATCCTTCTATAGAAAAGGTATAGAAGTGTTAGAAAAGCATTGAACTGATTGTATTGCACTTGAAGGAGACTATATTGATAAATAAAGTCGAATTGTGCAAAAAAAAATGTGTTTTAAGTAGCTAGACAAAAAACTTTTCAGCCTACGTATTCTGTGGTTATCAAGCGAAAATAGAAATATATTAAATGGATGAAAATAGCATGATAAAAATATACAAAGTTCGTAACATATTCACTTAAAAGGTCCGTTTACTGCGACAAAACCACCACTTGTTACCAAAATTTGTAATTCGTAGAACGTGGTCTATTAAAATTTCAACATTTCGGTTTTCCTAACATTTAAGTCCAGTGACATTTAGGATTACTTCATGGATATGAATACAGATGTATTTAAATATTAGGGCAGGACGTGGTGGTACCAATCAAAAAAATGAAAAAAATTAATTTAAAAACATTTGGTATCAACAGTTCATTATACATATCACAGTGACATCAAAACTAGAAAGGTAAAATTTGTTATGCGACAAAAATATTCCAAAGGATTAATTTTCAATGTAGTTTGGAATAGTATAGACAATCGTCACCGTAAATCCGCCTTTAGGTTCTATCAACCATAAAATAATTTCAACATCTAGTACCCTACCGATCAGTAACAGGGAGGCGCCCAAATCACGCAAGATTTGGTACTATAAATCTGCTAAATAGGAAGAACTCATTGAATATTTGGGGCCGTTTCTTTGCGATTTCTGCCTTCAAACGCACCAATAACTTTATATAATATTCGCTATTGATGGTTTTTTCCCTTCTCAGCATAGTCGATGGAAATTATTCCATGCATATCCCAAAATACAGAGGCCAAAACCTTTCCGGAAGACTGTTGTGTCTTTGGTCGCTCCGGGCGGCCTTCACCGGCTGCTGTGCACTCAATTGACTGCCGATTTGATTCCGGTGTGTAGTAATGAATCCATATTTCATCTATTGTCACATATCCCATGAGAAAATCCTTTTTATTGCCCTTAAACAGATCCAAACAGCACTCAGAATCAACACGTTGTTGTTTTTGGTCCACTGTGAGCAAACGCGGTACCCATTCGCATGCCAAAATGTTCATGCAAAATATGACCAACATGTTCTTTTGATATCTTTAGGGTGTCGGTTATCTCACGCCATTTCACTTTACAGTCATCCCAAACAATTTTGTTGATTTTTTTGATGTTTTGTGGTGTAACTCCCTCATTTGGGCATCCAGAGCGTTCAGCATCATTTATGCCTGTACGACCGCGTTTAAATTTAGCATACCAGTAAATGATGAGTGATTTTTCAGGGCCAGAGTCCCCATAACACTTATCAAGCTATTGCTTTGCTTGAACAGTATTTTTTTCCCATCAAAAAACAGTGTTTAATTAACACACGAAATGTTTTGAGAATATCAAAAGTAGCGTCACTAAAACCACTGTAACTTGTAAACTAATCGTCGAAATGTCATGAAATTTTGACACGTATCGTTTGAAAGTTGGTAGTTCCTAAAAATCATATGGATTTTTTGAAAAGGGCAACATCTGTGTGTCAGACCAAAAACTATTCAGCCTACGTATTATTTTTTTAATAATTACTAAATAAGTATTAGGTAATAAATGTAATATAATTAGGCTGCCTGTCTAGTTTGTTCGCCTCCACTATCAATACACCTACATACAGCAATACGTAATTTTATACCTGCTCTACCTAATTAATAACTAAACTTATTTTAATGGAGTGTAAACAAATTTATAAAATTAAATTCTACGTAATCGCCTTCCAGAAGAAATCCTTTATAAATTAGGGCAAGTTTAAACTAGCTAGAACAAGAATTTATGTATTTTTACTAAAAGTATGGGAATATATGTGTCTCACTAGATATTTAATTTTTAGTGTTCCGTACCGAACACTTATAAGATCACTTCGGTGTCTGTCCGTCTGTCACATCCGATTGGCTCTGAAACTATTTGACATAGATAGTTGAAATTTGTCACTACTATAGGAATTGATGGCCTCATCAGAGCCGTGTAGTTTTGAATGTTAAATTTTGACTAAAGGGGTTAGTTTTGGGGGTAAAATGGGAAGTGAAAAACAATTTGTTTTTACCAGGTGTCAACTGAAAGCTTGTAAAAAGTTCAAGTTCAAAAATATATACAGTCAGTCCAAGAAGTCTCCATACACCCACCTGCTTTCTATACTATTTTCTGTTACGTTTAACTAATTAATCGGAACTATGAGAAAGCATGTTTAAATTAATATTTGAAACTTAACCAACGAGGATTAGTATTAAAAACTACTACGGAACACTTGATTTAGAAGTTACGTCATTATTATAAAAATGTAAACAAAATGTCAAAAAAGTCTCCACTCAAGAACTGCATTGAAAAAACACGTTATAACCGCATTTTATCAAGCTCTCTGTTGCTCGCTAAACTGAAAACAAATGAATAATTTTCGGCCATACTTTATAATCTGTCACTTGTTGCTAGTAATTTTGCAGTGGCTTTTCAAAGTACTACTAAAAATGAGCGAGAGAAATTGTGAAAATTCCATTTCAAGTTCGAAAGGTCATAATTGATTTGTGGAAAGATGGAAAATCGTACAGAAATATAGGAAAAATTGTTAAAAAGTCGCATGCTACTGTTCAGTATATTGTAACCCAGTATAAATCAACGGGTTCCTATAAAATTCGACCACGCTCCGGTCATCCCAAGAAACTGACTCCACGTGAAGAGGCTAGTATTGTTAGAGAAATAATTATAGTTTCCAAGAAAGTGCACCAAAATTAAAAGAAGAAGTACGAGAACTATTTTCGAAAATATTTATTCACAAACAGTGAGAAATTGTGTACACAGGGCAGGCTATAAGGGGTGTGCAGCCAGGAAGAAGCCGTTAATTTCCGAAGCTAATCGCAAAAAGCGGTTAGCTTTTGCTAGGGAATACGTTACTAAACCTCCTGAATTTTGGGAATCCGTAATCTTTAGTGATGAAACTAAAATTTACCCTTTTGGGTCTGATGACAGAACTAAAGTTTGGAGATAGAAAAATACGGCGTTCGATATTAAAAGCATTTATTCCACGGTGAGACAAGGGGGTGACAGTGTTCTGCTATAGGAATGCATGTCCGCTGGAGGGTTTGGAAATTTATATTTCATTAATGGTACCAAGGATCAGCATGTTTATCTGAACATTTTCAGTGACAATTTAAGAGAAAGTGTCCAAAAATTAGCACTCGAAAAAGGATACATTTTCCAACAGGCCAATGATCCGAAACATACCGCAAACTTGATGCGAGAATGGATGATCCATAATGTGCGACAGCAGCTTCATACATCTCCACAATCACCCGATGTTAACCCTATCGAGCATTTATGGGAGGAACTTAAACGGCGCGTTCGCAAACATAATGTTTCAAATAGAGAAGAATTAAAAAACGAAGTTACTAGAAAGCTGGCTACAAACATGACAAAAAGGTTATAGGAGATGATCAAGGCTAACGGCGGCCCCACTAAATGTCAGTTTAAACGAAGTTGTTATTTTAAACTCCGTCAAACTATTATTGGTAATTGTTAAGTGTATGGAGACTTTTTTGACATTATTTTGTTTACATTTTTATAACAATGATGTAACTTCTAGTTTCAAATATTAATTTAAACATGTTTTCTCATAGTTCCAATTAATTAGTTAAACATAACAGAAAAATAGTATAGAAATCAGGTGGTGTATGGAGACTTCTTAGACTGACTGTATAATATAATACCTGGGTACACTTTTCTTTGTATTATTTTTAAAAAATTGCCTAAAATCACTGTCCCTTCCCTTTAGCTCGAAAAGTACTATTCAAAAAACTTTGAAAACATTCTGGAATGTTCTCGACAGGGTGTATATTGAACGAAAATTATCACGAATGCGTTACCGTTAATAATTTATCTGGTATAGAAAAAAAAAACCAAACGCTTCGAGGTCATAAGTTTTCAGTAAAAATCAGAAAAAAAAACTTTGTTGAAAACTCATTTGGGGTATGTTTTGTGAAATCATTGATCATTTTATTCCTCCAAAAAAAAAGTTTTATTTTAAAAAGCAATCAACGCTCTGTGGATCAATAATCTAATTTTCGTTCAAAATTGTCTAGAGCCCTCAATTATTAACGAAATCAGACATTTGTTTTTAAGCACTCGGTAAACGAGTTGCGAACAAACGTAAGGAAGCCGATTTGCAAGATTTTTTAAAATTGCAAAAAACATTACGCGTTCAAAACTGGTTCATCGGGGATTTCTGGGATCACTGAATCTATTTTCGGGGTCATTTTGATCATATGCACCGTTTTGAGGGTTGAAAAAAATGGGTGTTGGAAAATATATTCAGCGGCCCCAGAAACCCCCGAGGAACCAGTTTTTGAACGCGAAACTCTAATTTGGGAGAATATCGTAATTTCTTCGCCTCCAACCCCCATTTTCACTCCTCAGAAGGGAGCATATGATCAAAATGACCCTGAAAATAGATTCGGCGACCCCAAAAATCCCAAAGGAACCAGTTTTGAACGCGAAACTCTAATTCAGGTAAATATTGTAATTTCTTCCTTTCCAGCCCTCATTTTCACCCCTCAAAAGGGCGCATATGATCAAAATGACCCCGAAAGTAGATTCAGCGACCCTAGAAGCCTCCGATGAACTAGTTTTGAACGCGTAAACTTGAAATCACGTGAACCTCGAAATTTCACCTTCCGGTTCAGTACTGCTTTTTGCAGTTTTTAAAAAATTTTGAGGTTATATTTTGCAAATCGGCTTCCTTACGTTTGTCCGGAATTCGCTTACGAGTATGTAAAAAAAAATTGTCGTAAATAATTCTAGGCTCTAGACAATTTTGAAACGAAAAATCATATTCTTGGCCCACTGCGCAACGTACGGAATACTAATTGCGCAAATCCGACTTGCACTTGGCCGGTTATTAAACAATAAAATAAAAATGTCACTTTCATTATATACTATAGTATGTAGAGCTGATTACGATGACAAAGTCATTTAACAATAATCAAAAAATATTTCCTGCTTGTGTGCATTCGCATTGTTATATTATTAAATTGCTTTTTTTCTGGACGTACTTCTGACATTCTTACAACCATCTATTGTTCACTCCAAACAACAGAAATATTTAACGTGGCGATTATGTTAACAATGAATTTTTTCGTCAATGACACGACAAATATACTAAAGTAAGTAAAAAGAATTTTTTATCGTTTGTTGCCGTCCTTATGCCTATTATTGAGGGGTGTCTCAGGAAATATTGGTACTGGTGAAAGAGCAAGTAGTTTTACGGCTATCAGCAGAAATTGCACTTAATATAATTCCTTGTAGGCAGGGATGCGTACAAAAGGGCGATATATCATCCAAAAGAGGCGACAGTCTGTAATTACAAATAAAAATTTTATATCGTAGTATGAATAACATATTTCTTTGTTGATTATGTTTGTTATGTGCGCTTATTCTCTTTCTTGTTCGCTTGAGGCTTTTCAGAGTAACTTGCTTTCACTAAATGTGATTCTTCATCACTAAACTTTAAAAAGCTATTGATTTTTTCTTATTCAAGCGTTTGAAAATATTGTTATTTTAGTTCGGAGTTGAAATACAAGTCACCACTTTTGAACGCCGAAACCATCGTTTACACTATTTTGCGATGGAGCATGTTCACATAAGCTTCTCGAAGTAATCGGTATGATTCAAACAGCAGTTTTCTTCACAGGCAGCCCAACAATAAATTAAGCTATCCGCGAATGCTCTTTGTTCGGTATAAATTTCGACATATTGAACACAACAGCACAACCTATGCGTCACTTTTCCAAATTTATCACTCGTGGAGTCTGACACTTGTTAATGGACACAATCATAATGGAGCAGTGTCAAATCTTTATAGCACTCATTGTAGTGGTGCACCATCTGTTGTCTGAAATCCGCATTTCATACTTGTACATCCTGGTAAGCTTTCGGACCGTGTCCAAAAAGTTACAATAGGAAAACCAGTTTGTAGCAAAAATGGGAGAAAATTAGGGAGTGAATCTCCAGATTCGACTGGAGTAGACAAGAACAATATTTTATTTACCAATCTACGGATTAGCTATTGGGATAAGTTCAGTGACCGCCGGCGCACTGAAATTTAACATGGAGGGACCGCCTATCTTAAATGTATTCAAGGTACCATTCTAGTAGTGAGCTCTAAGTTTGAGTGTGAATAAACTGTAAATATGTGTTAAAGGTCTAATGAAGATCATAAAATTATTTTTACACAAAAACCAATTGAAGGCTTCCGAAATTCACATCGTTGATCATATGGCTCACCCAACTTTTAGACCTTTAATTGACTTACTATTGCTCTTGCCAATTTAGGCCCGTAACTTCCAAATTAAGATCAGTTTTTAAAGAATGGAATCCGGTTACGGTTTTCCTAAATTTTAGCGTACACCAAACAAATAAATCATACGTCGTAAAATACTTTTTTTTAGCATTCATTAACAGGATAGTGTGTTATATTCGACCTAGGATTTTGTTTTTATGCGGCAATTTACTCTATAATTTGACCAAATTAACGGAACAGGAAAAAAGGTTAATGTTCGCGAAATTAAAATTTGTTTGACCGAGGGTCGTTGACCCACGTTTTAATAACCGGAAAATACAATTATAAGAACTCATTAAGAGTAAAGGTATTACTAGAACGGATTGTGTATTTTCTGTTCTGCAAATAGAAGTAATTTAAGTAATTTATAAATGTTTTATTTGCCTATTTATTTTTGTTGCACTTTAATTAGAGCGGAGAACTAAGCTGTCATATAAAAATCCATAAAGGGGGATTAGCTTCAAAGTTTTTTATACGCTTTTCAATAGCCCAATTTAGGTTTTATCATTATTATATGACCTAAGGCACTCAGTTTTAATACTGATAGGAAGAAAAGGATAGATAATAAAAAAAATTGATCCAGCAAGTTTGGCGATTGCGTTGTCTACCCTTTCAAGTTGTTCGTCATCTTGTTTTTTATAAAATTACATGAGGTTTGGCGGTATTAACACAGTAAACTCAGTGAAGTCTTATTTGAGTTGGCATTTATTCTGGGTTGGCGGAACAAAACTAGTTGTATTATAAAAGGTATATAAACGGAACGGCTTTGAGGGAGGGGGTAATACACCCTATACAAAAACACATTTATATCTATATATATATGATTATATAAATAATATATATATTTATATATAAATATTATATATATAATTACGAGGCTGGTTTGAAAAGTCCGTGCAAAAATAAAATACTACTTATGTGTTTGGGTGTAAACCGTTTTTTATTTTCTCGACATAGTCCCTCCTTTTAGCTTATACACTTTCGTCCAAAGATGTTCTACTTTGTTGAGCCGTAACCCTTCCGAATAATAGGATTTGGTCCAAGTCTGCAAAATGATCCATAAGTGTCTGCAATCACCTCCTCGTTTGAATAAAATCGTTTGTCCCAAACCACCAATTTCTTCAAATTGGGAACAAATAGTATCCGAGGGAGTCCCAAGTCTGGAGAATAGGGGGGATGTGATACGAGTTGGAATCCTACAGTTCCATTAATTTTGCGACAAACACAACTGCTGAGTGTGTGCTGGTATATGCGTTGTCGTGAAGGAAATGGACTTTCTTGTGGGCCAATCGCGTGGCGTTTTTCTTGCAGCTCTATCTTGGAGCCTCGGTTTTCAGACGGTCCAATAACGATGAATAATATCACCTGTAATTAGTTATTTTAAACCCCTTTTCCAGATAGTCGAATGAGGATTATCCCTTGCGAATCCCAAAAGACAGTCGCCATAACCTTTCCGGCCGAAGGAACGGTCTTCGTTCGGCCTTTTTTTGGTGCAGGATTCCCCCTTGGTAACCCCATTGGTTTAGATTGTTGTTTGGTCTCAGAGTATAGTAATGTATCCATGTTTCATCCACAGTGACGAAACGACGCTTAAAGTCCTCCGGATTCTTCTGGAACAGCTGCAAACCATACCTTGCAACACTTCACACGATTCCGTTTTTGGTCAAGCGTGAGCAATCGCGGCACCCATCTTGCGGATAGCTTTCTCATGTCCAAATGTTATTGCAAAAATTATGTACCCGTTCAGTCGAGATGCCCCACAGCACTAGCAATCTCAATCTCACGCACCTTAACTCTTCTGTACATCCATCACCATATCATGGATTTGATCAATGATTTCTGGAGTCGTAACCTCCACAGGCCGTCCAGAACGTTCAGCGTCACTTGTGCCCATATGGCCAGTCCGAAAATTTTGAAACCACTTAATATAAACTGTTCTAATCGAAGGTGCAGAGTCACCATAATTTTATCAAGCTTTCTCTTTTAGTCTCCTGAGCCGATTTTGCCTTTCATAAAGTAATGTTAATCACCACACGAAATTCTTTTTCGTCCATTTCTTGAAAATCACTCGAACTTCCTTGATTCAAACACGATATGCCAAACACAAAAAACATAGACCAATATGGCTGAAACTTGGTGTGCGTTCATTCAAGAGATGCTACTAACTAACCATGACCTCGATACGCGCCGGTGGTGCCATCTCTCGGACTTTGCACGGACTTTTTCAAACCAGCCTCGTATATATATTATATATCTATATATAACTAATATATATATAATATATATATATATATATATATATATATATAATATATATATATATATATAATATATATATATATACAGTAGAATCTCGATTATCCGAAATAATATGGACCAAAGTGATTTCAGATAATCGAAATTTCGGTTAATCCGAATTTTTTTTATAAAATATAAGTTTAGAATGAATACAACATTGCAGATTGACTTAAAAGCATTTATACTATAACGATATGCTATTACGTACATAGGTATTTATTAAAACAAAGAATATAACAATTAGTTTACTTATTTTATGTATACGTACGGAAAATCGAAAATAAAACAGTTTCATTCTTAACTTGAATGTCTTAAAAATGAGGTACTTTTTAACTGCACTCGTTTTGCGTTAGTTCTGTTTTTGGCTACAATGTCTCTCCAACGTTTGATAAGCAAAACGTCCGCGGCGGTTGCATTTTCTTGTTGTTCTACATAAGTTAACGCTTTTTCTAGGTGCCTCTAGTCCTTCTGAATGTGACATTTTTACTAGAATATTGTCAGTGGCTTCTACTTTCGTTATACATCATCGTCATCACTGTCTATTTTATTAGTATTTCCGTTACACTTTACACTTTTAATTAATTCTTGGTCAGGTCATTTCATCTTCCACATTAATCACTGTTTTAACCAGTTCACAAAATCGGTTTCCGTAACACTTTCACATCCCGATTAGAACTTGTAAATGTATTTTGATGTAAACTTTCATTATCTTCTGTTTCTGCCTCTGAGTAATGTCTCTGGATCTCTTTGTTGGAAATCAATTTTGAACCAAGATTTTTCGTTTTGGCAAAGAGTACTACTCTTTACTTGATTCCAGAACTGACGCATATCCAATATATAAGTGTTTGAACATTTTATTCAAATTTACTTTCTTTTTTAGACAATCAATAACCACCTTCATGTATTTCTTCTAAAATATGCTCCAATAACAAATGCCTGTAATTGCGTTTTAAATTTTCCAGTACACCCTGATCCATAGGCTGAATGAGAGCAGTTACAGCAGGAGGCTCCGCACTTGGGTGCTTTTGGGGGCGTTTATCTGGAAAGTATCTATTCGTGGGTGCGGCAGTTTCTCATAATACATTTTCTAGGATACCCATGTTCTTTTAAAAGAAGTTCCACTTTGGGAACAAAATCTCCAATAGAGGTCGCGTTTATCCAGGCATTGTTTTGATTTTTATACAAAACAGGAAAAAACATTGCGATGAATATTCTTAAAGGTTCGTGGATTTGCTGACTTACCAACACACTATAATATGGGGAGAGTTTTGTGTCTTTCCAGAAAGCATTACTGCATGCAAGAACAGTAATACGTTCTTTGCTACGTTTGTAACCAGGTGCTCCAGCTTCCGTTTTTGAAGACAGCTAAGGTATTTGACGGCAACATTTTGTAGTTCAAACCTGTTTTTTTCATTACAATTATAGATTTGGTCTGGTTGTAAACCATGTTCTTTCATAAGCTGCTCAAAAATTCTCTGCAAATTTTTTTGCGCAGAATACATGACCCGACAATCTTTCTCCACAAACTTTCAGGTGTCATACTCATGTCTTTTTCTCCACCTGTCTAGCCATCCATCACTTGCAGAGAAATTTATACAGGCGCTTCAATAACCGGCAACTCTTCGCTTAAACTCACTGCCTTATGTTTTAAAATTGTTCCTGAAATTGGTATTACACGTTTTCGATTCTGTGTAAACCATAAAAATAAAGAATTATTCCACTTTTTGGTATTTACTCCGCATTTTCATACGTTTTTTTCGTGCCTGTGGGGCGATGACGAAACACTACAAACCTTTTTTCAAGTTTTTCACTATTTTTTCTCCACTCTGAAACCGTACTCACGGCTACACCTAAATCCTTCGCTTATATTTTTAACAAGTTCACCAATATCTAAATGTTGAATTGCTTCAAAATAATAACAAACGTTTACGCTTATTATTATGAGCGCCCCATTTTGTAAAAATAAAACACGTCTATTAAAACGAAACATAAACACTCGTATTCGACTAACCAAAACATAGACAGCGGTGAAATTCTAGACGTCGGGGAGTCCCCGACGCGTTAAGGAAACCAAACTCATCGTCTGTTTCGAATAATGGGGATTTTTTTCGTTTAATGGGAATACAATTTGCTTTTTAACAGCTTGTTTCGGATAAGCCGGATTTTAGATAATCGCGACTCCGGTTAATCGAGATTGTACTGTATATATATATATATATATATATATATATATATTATTATAAATATATATATATATAATATATATATATTATATATATATACATATACATATATACATATATACATATATACATATATACATATATACATATATACATATATACATATATATATATATATGTATATATATATATATATATTATATATATATATATATATATACTTATATATATATATATATATATATAAATAAATACCGGATTTCAATCCGTTCATCTACACAATGAATTTGCGCCAAAATCTCATTTTCAAGTGCTCCTGCTGGTGCTGCTACTCGAATGCTGCGATTTGCTGCTGCTGCCTTGGAGCTAGCTCAAGAGTTTACTTTTCAGCAAATTCATTGTTAGACGAACGGATTGAAACCCGGAATTTTAATGTATTATATTCCACCATCCGTGAAAATCTCTATTCTAACACATATACACTACCGTCAGAAGTATTTGCCCACCTCGTTATTTCAGTCCCAAGACAACAAAAAACCCAGACAATATATATTTTTTTAAATTTTAATGAATTATTATTTATTTCACACATTATTTACAATCTAGAAAATCAGAAAAATATTCATGATTTTCAAGGTTTTTCTCATCTTTTGTGATTCTTTGTTTTTAACTACCGCTTTACATAGTTTCGGCATTCTGTCCAATAGTTTCTTCAGAGTTTCTTCGGTTATTTTAACCCTTGCTTGTAAAAGTTCCCACAAGTGATTTTCTGATGTTGGATTGAGGTTTCGAACACACCTGTCCAAATGGGTCCAACAGGAATTCGATGGGGATTAATTCAGGGTGATTGTGAAGTCATCACTTCCAGGATGTCATCGGATTTCCATGAGTCCAGAAATTCTCTAATTTGTTCAGCAGAATGTTTTAGGGTGCGTTTTTCATGCTGAAAAAATAAATTTTCCCTGAAAAAATATGTCTTCCAGCATTTGAGTTAGCAAAATTTCTTCATTTTTTTTCTTTTCACATGATTTCTTCTATCCTTTCCAACTTTACCGTTTGCCAAAACATCCAAACCATTACTGAACCTATACCATGTTTTTACTGTAGCTTCCAACATCCTCTCTCTAGCACGTAAACTCGTCAATTTGAACCGAAAATTCGAATTTAGATTCGTTCTCCAGAGGACGAATTCCATTTGTTCTGATGTCCAATTTTTATGTTCTCGGGCCCCTTTCTAATCGGTTACGTTTATTCACTTGCCTACGAAGTGGTATTCTCACTACAACTCTCCCCGTGTAGTCCCACTTTCTGCTAACCTGTTCTTCACGGTTTGTCACGCTGATGGGGATGGGCCGCTCCAGGTTTAACCTTGAGCAGTGATTTCTAGTGCGGTTAGGCGGCGATTACGTTGCTGGACATTGTTATAGCTCTGTCTTCAGCGGGTGTCGTTTTTTTTTCGAGGCCTTCCTGAACGATTTTGGTTGGAATTCCATGTCCGTAGAATTTTTGTTACGATATAGTCCACCGTTCTTCTCTTTGGCATCCGCATATCACTCGCGATTTGTCGACTTGGGTGACTATTTTAATGTCTCGCAATTATCCAGAGCCCAATTTTTAACAGAAACTTCTTTCGTTTTGGCATTCTCACAAAACAATTGAGCCTGTATCAATGACAAATTACTATATTGCGAAAGGTTTAATTTCCAAAAAGGGCAATGGTATTTATAGCATAGTTTTTATCACTAAAATGTCACTAGAATTTTCCATAATCCCTAGAATCTTGAAATGAGTTCTTACTTCAACTGGAATTCTCAGAAATCGCCTCAAAACGATTATCGTGCAAAACTTGGAAATTTGGTATGTATATAGTTCATTATATTTGAATGAGTGATTTCTTTTAAATCAAGTAAAGAAACATTCACTCGTATTTCCGACATTTGTAAAAGTTCCATTTCCCCCGTGGGACGGCCCTAACATGTGACTAATATGTTACCGTTCTCTTGATTAAAAAAAAACTTTTTAGATAATGGACAGTGTCAACAAAATCGGTTGCTAATAAGACAATTGTGCCAGAATATTTTTTTCTTACCAGTATTTTAGGTAAATATTCCCCCCCCCACCCCATTATTAATGCGCCCCAAACCCAACTCTCCAATAAAAAAAACCTCGCTGATATAAATCATTAAAAAATATTCTGTTATAACAAACTACATTGAAATTCCTTCGTTCCAATAAAACCCTAAGGGAATTCATTTTTTGAATTAAAAAAAACGTTGCTTTTCGGAAACACTCGAAGGTACCAATTAAATTATTATGGAGATACACACTATACTACCAAAACAAAGACACGAAAAACTCAATTGCATGTTTCATGACTGAAAATACGCACTAGATAGAGTCACAACGACGAAATTATTGATTGAATGTATGAAGTATCACACATCATTGTGGAATAGCAACTGTCCTGGCAGTATGAGCATGCTAAATTGCAACAAAGAAAGTATGTAAAAACTGAACGAAAATCTTTTTTTTTATTACAGCGACCTTTTGTATCGTATTGAGAGAAAAATCTTTCTTTTCATTCATGAAACTATAATAACAGCTAAACAATGTTTTTCAACAAAAATCTAGGAATTATTAGTGGCATCTATTTTATTTAGTTTAACAATTTATTTAAAACCGTTGAACTTCAGATGTAGTTTTTTTTTCGGTAATCAGTTGCTTTATATATATATATATATACCCGTATATACATATATATATATATATATATAATATATATATATATATATGTATATATATGTATATATATGTATATATATGTATATATATGTATAATATATGTATATATATATATATATATGTATATTATATGTATATATATATATATATATATATATATATATATATATATATATATATATATATATAGATATATATATATAGATATTATATATATATATATATATATATATATATATATATATATATATATAGATATATATATATATATATATATATATATATATATATATATATATATAAACAGGTCATAATTTTGACTATACAAACTTTAAAATTCTAGTTCACGACAACAACTATAAAGGGAGACTTTTCATGGAAAATATACCACATAAACAGGGGCCCAACTCAATCAACTATGAATCAAACACTAAACAACTTAGTAATATCTACTGTAACATAATCAATACTTTTTAATCATTTACCATTACGCGGCATTAATATTAAAATATGGCACCTCTTGGTATAAAATAGAAGCCCCCCCCCCCAAATAAAGTAATTTTCTTTTTCTGTCTATTTCCATTCATTTGGAATTCACGTCAGTATATATGCACCGAGGCTCTTTCTCTTCCTCTCTTAGTTTGTGTAAAAAAATCGAGATGTTGAGTTTTATTTCCGAGGGCTAACTCACATTTTTTCGTGCGTTGTTTTATTTATTCGTTTTGTTCATATTTTTATTTGTTTTATATTTGAATATTTTAATAAATTGACGTAAATTATTATTATTGTTTAATGTATCTAATCCGTTTTATTAATATTGGAGTTACTCCTGAAGAAAGTTATCAAACGATAACGAAATATTGAGTATTAAAGAAGAAAAGAGTTTTATTCTTAGTCGAGGGCCGATTCCCGAAAATCAGACCGGCTGACATCTACATCATATATAGCCACTCTCAAGAAACATAAGGCGAGAAGATGCGAAGACCACCGTACGATGCGCTGCCTGATGTGTCATGCCGCAAAAATCTTTATGCGAATATCTACACTCGAATCTACATTAAATGTGAGGCATACCTCAGTCGACCTCAGTTCGGGTTCAAAGAGGAACCAGGCACCAGGGAAGCAATTCTGGGGTGACCCTGATGGCTGAAAGATACCTAGAGTGCAGAAAAAGTCTGTACACGTGCTTTGTTGAAAATGGCAAATACAAATTATATCAACAAAAAGGGATGTCCATGAAGGATGCCCTTTAATCTCCACTCCTTTTTAACGTGTACGCAGAATCCATAATTAAGTCATCGGTAGATAGAAATGCTCAAAAGGCGCCAATATTCAATGGGGAGTGTAGTCAACAATCTAAGATACGTAATACAACACCATGGTTCTGATAGAGTCTGAGGAAGATTTATCAAACAACACTGATTAAAATGTCCTTGTCAGAATCAAATGCCTGGTTGGGATTAGAACTAAACTCCACCAACCAAAACTCTTGTTTTTGGGTCCGAGGCGGAGATACGCAGAACAATGCCCAAATATCTTCATTCAGTATACGACTTAAGAGTACCTTTACATAAGTCGTGGTCTAGATTTTTTTCTTCTGTAATTACCAATAAACATCTATCCTAAACTTTTTATTATCGCTTGTTTTACATTAAACTTTTGGGAGGTCCAGGGGGGTGGGGGGGGGGGGGGGCAGAATTAGAAGTCCTTAACATGACCTAATTGTCTAATAGTTCAATTTTAGACATATGATTGTGCTAGACAAATAATATCCTATAATTTTTTGGTAGGACTCAAAAATAAAATAATATACAGGGCCTTTCGTTTAAAAAAATTTAAGATGGCGTAATATCTTCGAACTCACCAGTTGGCTAAGTTACGTTCTTATGGTATGTCTGAAAAGTTCTGTTTGTGGCTCTCATGTTTCCTCAGAGAGCATTCCTTTACGAGTGGCAGTCGACGGATTTCTTTCTAACACCTTCAACTATCAGCGCAGCCGGTGTGCCCCAAGGGTCCATACACTATCTCCTACTCTCTTCCTTATTTATATTAACGATCTGCTGGAAAAGACCGAGAATCCAATCTACAGCTTTGCAGCTGACAGTACACTTATCTCTTCATTCACTTTGAATGCTTTCGGACATCGACTACTCAGACGAATAGCCGCAGACAGCAGGAAGTCAATCAACTTAACAAAGACCTGGAAGAAATTCTATCTTGGGGTGACAGTAACCAAGTGGAATTTAACGCTACAAAAACCCAGGCGGCAGTTTTTTCTAAAAAAGTTAACGTTGCAGAACCCGACATAGTTATGTCGGGGCACACTCCATCCCTCTAACATCGTCCCTCAATCTGTTAGGCGTTAATTTGGGAGCAAAATATGTCCTGGCATGAACATGTTGCAGGCATAGCACGGAGAGCTTCTCAAAAGTTGGGATATTGTTTCGAACCAGAAAGCTTTACACTCCACAACAACTGTTAATTCTTTACAAAGCTCAAATTCGACCAACTCCCATGTTTGGAGCTCCGCTCCAAACATACACTGCATTTGTTGGATTCCTAAAATATCCAGAGAGCTGTTCGTCTGATTGGACACCCGGAACTGACCGACGGCCTTGGATTCGCTGGAACATCGAAGCACGGTTGGCGACTTGAGCCTATTCTACAAGTACTTTATGGCAAAGTGTTCGAAGGATGTGGCCCGCTTAATTCCTCCCAGAGCGGTGCATGTTGGGGAGAATACAAACATCGCGCTAATACATCACATTCGTATGAGGTTCAAGCTTGTTACTTTTCGTACAAACGCTTTTCAAAGCAGTCTTTTATATGGAGAACATCATACCTATGGTATAGTTAGCCCCCAGGACTGTGTTTCCCATCGAATACAATCTACAGCGATTCAAGGAACAAAGTGAATCGCTTTCCCTTTCTCCGCACACGTTGACGCTCCTGTAGCGCTTTAGGGGGGATTATTTATTTTTTCCATGTAGCTAGCCAGTGTGTCTAGAACCCATAAAAAAAAAAAAAAACCTTTTATTGTCTACAGTCCAGCATGTGCGCCCTATAATTTTTAGTTAAACATTTTTTTGATACACTGAGTAATAAATGCTGTGGAATTAATATTCTATTACATATGGAGCACCCTGTAGTATATTACATATACATACATAAAAAAAAAATTTCATCACACACGTGCGGCTCTCTGTTTCGTCCTCTACTATAAAATGGTCGCAAAGACCACACTTAGACCTTTCCGTAAAACGTCCATATAAAGTGGTGATTCATATAGAGGTACTTTTTTTTAAATAAAAAAAATGAATAAAAACATTTTATTTTATAATCTTTATTATCATATAAAAGAACCATTCTTTACAATTAGTTCTTAAAAGATAATTTCTTTCAAATGTTGTCCGCGACTACGGTTAACAACGTCCATTCTGAAGTTCCAATTTTCAATGACGCGTGTGAGTATTTCGAGTGGTATTTGGCCAATGACTCGAGTAAAGAGTAATATTGGGCCTCCAATGCCTCAATTTGTAGCTGGCTTAACTATGTTAGAGGGCTTTGGACTTTACATACGCCCCAAAGGAAAAAGTCAAGAGGTGTGATGTCACATGATCTAGCCGGGCCAATTCACTGGTCCAAAGCGTGAAATGATCCTGTTCGCCGAATTGCTCTCGCAGTAAAGCCATGGTTTCACGGGCTGTATGACAAGTGGCGCCAATCTTGTTGAACCAAAATTTCGTCGAGACCAGCGGGCTTCAATTTTCTGGCATCAAATAGTCTGTTATAATGGCGCGATAACGGTCACCATTCACAGTAACATTCCGGCCCCGGCCTCTGTTTGAAGAAAATATGGACCGATTATTCCACCGGTCCATAAACCACACCAAACAGTTGTTTTTTCTGGATTTAATGCAGCTCTTGAACCTCTTCAGGTTGTTCATCACCCAAATACGGGCATTTTGTTTATTCACGAACCCATTAAGCCAAAAATGGGCCTTCATCGGTGAACAAAATTTTTCTCGAAAACAGTGGATCTTCTGCAAGCTTTAGCAAGAGCCCCAACGACTAAACGGAAACGATTCGGAAGTCGGTCGCTTCAGTTGTTGCACTAGTTTGAATTTTGTATGCTTTTAAAGAAGATCCTTACGTAAAATTAACGCCAAGTTGTTGAATATGACAGGCCAAGCTGTTGAGAACGGCACTTCACGGTCTTCACGTACACTCTCCGCTACCGCCCCTATATTTTCTTCACTACGTGCTGGATGTGGTCTATTCGGTCAAGCATTATCCAATAATGAAAATTGGGTCTCAAACTTATTGATGGTAGAGCGAATTGTGCGTTCGGTAGGCCGATTATGTGGACCATAAGTTGCTCTAAGCGCCCGATACACATTCCTCGTAGAACGACCATTTTTCGTAATAAAGTTGAACAATTTGTAGACGCTGTGCAGGGCTAAGTCTTTCCATTATGAATTGTCAAACACTACTGAACAGGAATGCCACTTCAGGTGACACGGACGCATGCGCAATCTGCAATTAAAATCCCCATCACAAAAAGTACCTCTAAATGAATCACCCTTTAGATCAAACGGAGCGAGCTAGGAAACTGAAACTTGTCATGCAGCTTTGATTAGAGATGTTACCTACCGTTACCTATTGGTGCGAATCGATACTATTCGCACTTATGCTATCTGGCACTAGTCTAAAAACTTGTCGATTACACCACGAATATCACAGCAATTAGTTAACTTTTTAGATGTTTTCAGAAACATAAAATATTTTTTGACCATTTCTATTCCCCCGTTTGAAAAATACTAGATTTCAAGTTTTTGTTAATAACTTCTAAACCGTTTAGAGTTATAAAAAAATAAAATTATAAGAAATGTTGCCACACAATTAGTATCTCTTGTCTTTGTCGTATTATGAACAATAAAAAAAATTATAGGGCTCAATTCTAACCATTAACAAACTAATACAAAGCGAAAGTTTAATTTAAATTATGAAAGTAAATTGTAATCACAATTAATGCTGTCTTCGATAAAATCGCATTTTATTGCTTGCCATTCACATTTTTTTAAGACTATTTATACAGTTACTAAGCAGCAGGTTTAAGAATATATTTTTAAATGTTACCCTTTCCTTGTTTGTACCAGGCTCGTTTTTAAGGGGTTACGTCACCTTGGCGTTCGAAAAAAAAAATAGGCATAAATAAAAAAAAAATTTGACGTAATTATTGTATATATAATTTTTATATTTTTCACAAATTTCACAATAGTTTTTAACAACAAATTAAAAATATATATATCAAAAAAATTTAAAAATAGCGGAGATGTGAACCAACTTGTAGGACCCTCTTTTAAAAAATCCTGCTACCGGTCCTAATTTGTTTTTTTTCTGTCAAGAATCGTCCAAAAACTAAAACAAATCATTTTTTATCGTTAAAGAAGATCATAGTTAAGTCGCCACATATGGAAAAATTTGAAAAATTTTTTTTGTACAAGAATGACAGCTGTTCGAAAATAAACTCAGAATTTTTCACAAAAATTTTATGTTTTAAAAATTAATTCAAAATAAATGGTGCATCTAATCGAAAAAAACCTTATGTCAAATTGAAGATAATATTATAAAGAATATGTGATATAAAATTTTTATTAAAATCGCTTTTCAGTAGATTTTGAGATATTCTATTCACCAGAAAAAAGTACCGCGTCTGCGCCTTAAAAGTCTATATTTTTTTTTTTATATTACCGTCAGGTCTGCGATTCCATTTTGTAAAGCTTAAAATTATGTTGAAAAGTATAAATAATAAATCTAACCAAAAAAAAAATCGAGAGTTTTTGAAATTTTTAAGGTGGCTTATCCACCTTTTTTGATATTTAAAAAAAAAACGCACAAGGCACAAAACTTTTATTTTTACATAAACGCCCGGACTTTAATCTGTTTTCGCCAACGGTAATTTCCAGCCTATATTTAAAGCACTTGTATCTATAATCCATCCTCATAGAAATCTGCCATATGCTACCGTTGCAGAACGGCTGTGCTGCCACAATTTTATAGAAGACACTATTTAAAACTAGAGGAAAAAAAAAAAAACATTAGATAATGATGAAATCGTAAAGGGTATGTCTTTCTTCTCGTACCTTTTCATCAACTTTTCGCCCAACAGGTGATAATTAGTGACGGATGCGTCGTTCACTTCGTCTCTCATCGTGCACGTTTCTTTAAATACTCTAAATCCATTTTCTTACCATTCCATCGCCCATAGCGTTTTCGTCATACGCTTTACTAATCTGCCGATGAATTTCGGCCGCTTTCACGTTTGTTGCATTTAAGAAATTAATTCCAGAGCGTATTTCACAATACGCAGGACTTTCAATGGTCATGAGGAAATTTAAACACGCACAAATAAACGTTTGTGGCTGGTCAATAGATGCAGATACTCAGCGCGCGTGCACGGACCGGAATCGCAACTCTGAAGCGGCCATATTTCGAAATGGTACTTAAAAAACACGCCTCGTATGTATCAATATTCTTCTATAATGTTTCTATGTTGCTTCTTAAAACGTATTTTGTTAAACAAACCGCTATAATCTTACGTGTTCAAAGATTTAAAACATATTTCAAAAATGTAAATAAAATACAGTTGGATTTCATTTCATAAATTTTTCAGGTTGCGATTGTAGAAGAAACAGGTAAATTTTGGAGGGGTGCAATTATTTTAAGATTGAGCTGAAGAAAAAAATATGAAGTAGTATTTTTTGCTTTTATTTAGACATATTTTTAATTTTAACTGTACAGGGTGAGTCCACGATAGAGTAAAGTTCATTATCTCATTTGTTTCGGGAATGACGAAAAAATGTTAAATATAATAGTTTCAACAATAAGATATAATACAGAACAGCTTACAAAATGAAAGTATCAGAAATCTATACAAGAGTAGACTGGACCAAAAGATACAACGGACGGGATTTGTTAATATAGAACAAGAATATAAGTATATAAAGGAATGCCTACACGCAGCCGCACTGGAAGCATTAGGGTACCAAGAGAAAAGGGAAAAACAGCAAAAACCATATTGGTGGGATGAAGAAATTAAATACGAAATTGAAGAAAAACGGAAAAGCTATCACAAATACTTAAGTTCAAAGAGCACAAACGACAAAGTAAAATACAAAGAATCCCAAGCTAGAGTACGCAAAATGATTAGTGACAAAAAGAACAACCAATGGGGAAAAAGACATGCTCAAGACTCAACACTTACATAGGAGGAAGAAAGAGCACAGAAAGCTGGAGACTTCTTAAAAATATGAGAGAGCAGAACGGAAAAGAGAGATCTTCTCACCAATAACACCAGAAAAATGGGAACCAATATTTTACAAATATGCTAACAGGAGATAGACCAGAGTTCAAAAGTACCCAACATGGAAACCCAATATAGTTATACGAGGATCCCCAATAAGGATAACAACATCAGAAGTTAAAGAAGTATGTAAAACGCTAAAAATGGTTAGAGCTCCAGGACCAGGAAACATCTCCCAGGAGAGATAGTAAAATACGGAACTGAAAAGCTATTTAGCGCTTTGAGGAACTTATTCCAAAGATGCATTAACACATGAGAAGTACCCGAGGAATGGAAAATATAATACATATCAACAATTCATAAGAAAGGAGACAAAAAATAATTGCGATAACTATAGGGGAATAACGGTTACAGGAATCTATTAGCAGAATATACGGAAAAAATACTTAAAAAATAGAATAGAAACGGAATACGCGGACGTAGAAGCTAAGAATAACAGGCAGGTCTTTAGAGCAGGAAGATCCACAATAGACCATCTCTTCTCACTGACACAAATCCTAGAAAAAGAAAACCGCATTTGATCAGGAAGTCCATGTCTTGTTTGTTGATCTAAAAAAGGCCTACGACAGCGTGCCCCTAAATGAGATTGTGGGAAACACTACAACAGAGTAATGTAAGCACCGAAATAATTAAAGCCGTAAAATCCTTATACCAAGACGCAAGAAGTAGTGTGAAAACCAAATATGGTATAACAACAGGGTTCCCGGTCACAAAGGGGTCTCAAACAGGGCTGCTGTATATCCTCAACGCTATTTAAAATCTATTTGGAGAGTGCACCTGAAGAACTGGAGTAAAGGAAATGCAGCAGTATGGGATTTACCACTGGATGACGATACTACATTGTACACGCTATCATTCGCAGACGACCAGGTAGTAGTCGCTCAGGACATCGATGATATGGAATACATGACACGAAAACTTATGGATGAATATGAAAAATGGGGGGCCTAGAAGTCAACATTAAAAAGACCGAGTACATGTGCGTCGGAGGACAACAGCAGGACTTGAAACTGGCCACAGGACACACCATCAAACACTGTGCCAGTTATAAGTATTTGGGAACGAGGAATATCTAGGGACGGAACACTGGAAGAAGCAATAAATATTCGAGAGGAATAGCCAAGGTAAGAAAAGCGATTGCAATGCTTAATAGTATACTATGGGACAAAAAACATAACCATTGAAAATAAGAAGAGAATTTACAACTCAATAGTGAAAAGTATAATAAATTACAGCTCCCAGGTGTGGCCATTAAAGGAAAGAACAGAAAAAATACTAAAAGCTACAGAAATGGATTTCTGGAGACGAGCAGCCAGAAAAATCCAGAAAAGACCGCATACCAAATGACACGAGCTTTAGAAATAAAGCACGATATAGTGGACGAAATCAGAGCCCAACAGTTGGTATGGTACGGACATGTACAGAGAAATGTCACAAGACCGACTGCCTAAAAAGATTTTAAATTGGAACCCTCATGGAAAAAGAAAGCGAGGAAGACCACGCCAAGCTGGAGAGCAGGAATCAACAAGGAAGTACTAGAGAGAGATCTGGAGAAGGAGGGATGGAGAAACCGGGAGGAGTGGAAATTAGGCATCCGCGAAGACGGAAGACGTTATAAAAACTATTGATATTATATAAATATATATATATATATATATATAAATATATATAATATATATATATATATATATATATATATAGTTTCAGGAATGTTAAGGTACACAGTTTAAAATTATTTTTGAGTATACAGGGTACTTCAAAAAAAGTGTGGCCGATATAACATGTTTTTTTTAAATGGAACATCCTATTTTCTACTTTATTTTTATATTCTGCTCTTTAAAATTTTATAAACTTTTTTATTAATTATGTTATATACCTATACCTAGTAGTTTTTCTCATTTTTAATTTTTTTTAAAAAATACTAGTTTTCAATTTTCTAAAAATTTCCAGTAGCGCCATTGGTTCTGAAGGTGGAAAACTCATAATTGGTACGAGCGTTCATAGAGATAAAAAAAAGATATATGTAAAGAAATTTGAGTTAGATGCTTACAGGGTGTTCAAAATAAATTTAGGCATTTCGACTATTTTAAATTGAAAAATCTAAATATTTTTAAGTGGCACACCCTGTATATTATTATTTTTTCTGATAGATTTTACGTTTTTATTAAGTATGTCATATACCTAATTTCTAAGGGTTTTCGATTTATTTGAATTTTTCAATTTTTACCCTTGTTTTTTAATACACTTACGCTATTGTGAAAACATAAACAAATAGTAATAATTTTAATTATAGTTTAACTTATCTATTATTAATAAATCTTCAAAATATGCCCGTCTACCTTGAATATAACATATTTAGTCATTTTTACTATATTTTCCTTCACGTTCCTTAGCATAAAGGGCGTTATTATCCTGCACGCATCCCGTATCCTATTTTCCATATCTACTGGTGCTTTTAGGGGGATTCGCTATAAACACAATCTTTAATGTTAGCCCCACAAAAAGAAGTCTAAAGGTGTTAAGTCACATGATCGAGGGGGGCCACTGAATGAATCCATCCCTACCGATCGATTTTTTGTTATCAGAAGTTATCAACTTGCTTCAAGAAGCTGGAATAACTTGTTTTGAAAAAATTTAGATATCTAGGCCGTTAAGCGGTTCGCGGAAAAAGATATGAACCAATAATTCGAAAATTTAATATTCCACACCATACATTAAGCGACCAATGTTTTGGTTTTGAATTCCCCTGCGACCCAAAATGGATTAACTGTTGAATAATATTTGCATGTTATTTCTGTTAGCTGCTCCATTACTCGCGAAAAGATTGCTTTCATCAGAAACTATTATTTTTAAAAAAAAAAAAATTTGGATCGGCCTCTGTTGCTCCATTCATGGTTAGTACAAAAGTTTACTTGTCGTTCAAAATTACCTACTTAAGTTCTTGGTGTAGTTTCCATATGAAAGGGATGATACTTGTACATTCTCGTGGGGCGATTAGCCGTATATATTGGGATGTGTCAGATAAGCTCAAGTCTAGTTGACTTCTGCTGAAACTGTGGATTATCTTCAACATGAAGTAAAATCTCCATTTCTTTTTCCTCATTGGGTTTACACTGTCCGTTTCGTATACTCAACGCTACACTACCATCAAACCGTTCCATTAAGCACTAAAAAGATTTTCTAGATGGTATACGTCTTATTAGGGTACTTCGCTCCGTAAACCCTTACTGCTGCCAAAAGACATTTTTTTCCCGCCTCGCCCCAGTATATAAACCATATCAATTAATTCATTTTTAGGAAAATCTATAACTATTACTTTATACGTTACTTACTACAGAAAGTAAACTATTTTTTACTTGCTTAACAGACATGGTCATAAAAATTTGACATTGCCTACATTTTTGTTTGTCTTGGCAACTATGATATTAAGCGTAAATATATTAAAAAAAATACAAGGTAAAAATGGAAAAATCAAAAAAAATGGAAAACTATTTAGGAAATAGGTAAATACTTAATAAAAGTTGGAGGGGTTTTGTAAAATCTATCAGAAAAAATAATAATATACAGGGCGTGCTATTAAAAAATTTGCTGATGTTTCAATTTAAAATAGTCGAAATGCATAAATTTATTTTTGATCACCCTGTGGCATCTAACTTCAAATTTCTCTTTCCATTTATCTCTATTTTTTCATCTCTATATAACGCTGGAACCTATTAAGAGTAATTCCACCTTGAGAAACAACGGCGCTCTTGGCAATTTTTTTAACAAAACTGAAATCTCAATATTTAAAAAAAAAAAAAAATAAAAATATTAAAAAAAAACTACTAGACAGCTAGACATTATCGATCAAAAAAGTATACACCACATTTCTCTACCATAGAATTCAAACATACAATCATACGCGACAAAAACATCAGGCATGTCTCCCCTTTATAAAAAAACCATATCGTTATAATCGGCACACCCCTTTTATTTTATAATTTCATGAAGTCCCTGTTATACTCCAAAAAATAAATTTAGAAACAATGTCACCTTAACACAATCCCTCAAAAAAAACCATATTGTATTTACACCTTTATACGTCATGAAATTAATAAATGTTTTATATTTTTACAAACTACGTTCATTCGTTGTCAATGATTATCGTTTAAATTTGGTATGCAACACTTGTAAACGCCGAAGTATGCGATATACTTACTAATTAAATAAAACCATTACTAACGCTAATTTTTCAAATTGTATTCTAGGTGCTGATTTATGTTTTACCAAATTTGAACATAAATTATTTCGCCAACAAGTAAATGTATTTCATAAACGATATAACTGTCCTGGCGCTTGAATTAAACAGTTTTCGATAAGGCAGTGGTGGTAAGGGTGGCATAGTAATCTATTTAAAAGAGATGAACAATAGAAAATAAAGACCAGTTGTCAATTACCTTATTTTCATTTATGTATTAAACAGTTGAATTCTCAGAGAAAATCCTAAATAATTTTTATGAAATGTTTCTTATTTCAGATACCAATAGCTTCCTAAAAAACGAGATATGAATCAGTTGATTTTGCAAGATATACTTTTATTATTTCACAAAAAGTAGATTAATATTGAGATTCTAAAGGGTTATCTGACGTTGAAAGTATTCTTTTTTTCTTAAAAACTTTCTAATTCCTCTATCTTGGATTTTGAGTTCACTGTGCTGGGAAGTGTCTTAAGGTTTTAGCGCTCCAGAACAAAAGTTTTTTTTTTTCATGAAGGGTCTTCACCCTTAATTATCGATTGATCCCTCCTTCTATAATTAGTTTTGCTTTCCTTTAAGAAACACTCTTTTTCTCCCTATTCGCCCTCACTCCGCCCTTGTTTCCGCAACTGTCAGCAGTGAAATGATAAAAATCTATACAGAGACGGAACAAATAAATAACAATAATAAACAGTAAAGCTTTAAAATGCAGAATAGCAGTCACGCACACGAAAATTTCCATCACAAATCAAGACAATATTAGTTGTTTTGATCGGAAACTTTCACATATTACAAAGCTTATAGGTATCATTTTTCTGGATTTTTCCTGTGTGGATTGAACAAGCGACATTTTGCCAATCATTCTGTCGGCTTCTTCAGAGCTTGTTCCGAGAAATGGCTTCCTCGGGAGGTCTGTGCGTTGAACCGTCCACCATACTTATCAGATGTAGTGCCTAGTCACTTTTCGCAATTCCACCAAATTAGAATGAGCTTACAAGGATATACAGACAGTCAAAAGACTCCTTCTAATCGTGGTATGCAGGCAATTCCATAGAGTTAGCTAGATAATCCATTTGAATAAATAAATCATTATAAAAGCGTATTAAATCATAGGGAGAATAATGTAGGAAAGAAAAATTAAAACATATCTGTTGCATTTTATTTTCACAGACACTAGTCGAGAATTTATAACCCAGTATTCTGAAATAATTAAATTTGATTAATTAGATAATGTTAATTTATTATGCGTCGATAATAATGTAAAGTTTAAGTAATATTTCAATTACTTATCTTATACAGGGCTATAAATCCAATATTTTTCTTCCGAAGCGCTGTTATTGTTAACGTTTCGTCCGACTTCTGAAATTTATACAGTACATATAAATATATATATATAATATATATATATATATATATATAAAAATATATATATATATATATATATATATATATATAGATAGATAGATAGATAATGTTTTGATTTATTCCTTTGTAAATTACAAATTACAAAGCTCCATATAGGATCGTTGGAACAATGTCAAAATTTCTTAAACTAAGAAATAATGCATTTTGTTCAAATATATCTAGTACACACATAAAATAGCCGAGATTCATCAGCAGAAAAACTCCTTCCAAACTATAAAATGTTTACGGACTAAATTAATTCATAATTACTAGTTTTTCAGCAAGTTCGTTGTCGTAAAATTCTATACATGATTAGGAAAACAATTGTAAACAGATCTTAAAATACAAACAATGATACATTCTTTTGTATCTAGGAATATTTACTTTTGTTTGTTTTAAATCTATTTTAACCTAGTGTTATTTCAATGCACTCTTATCTTTCTTGAAAAGATCTTTCTTACTCTATGAACAAAAACTTCTCTTCAATATATATAAACTTAGTACAGTAAAAAATTCGTTTGAAATGAAAGACTTTTACAACTACTCTTTGCTTTATTCTTACACTACTCTTAACACTTTCTGCAAACAAAATTCTGTTTATTTTCACAGGAATTTCCCAAAAGATGATTCCATCTGCGTTCGTCACACCAACATAATCTAAAATGACCTTTACGAGTAACAATACTTAGCCATATTTTTGGCCAAAGCACTGACATGACACTTCCAATCAAGTCTCCTGTCCACAATCACTCCAAGAAATAAATCTCATCTCCCGAAACTACATCAATGTTGTCATATGTTACTGTTACACGTTCATTACTTCTGTTAGAAAATAGAATCATCTGTGTTTTTGAGATATTTAAAAGTAGATCATTCGAAGTAAAATATTGCCTTAATAGGTTTAGAGTATTAACCATTTTTTTGAAGTAAGAGATGTTTATTATCCTCTTTAA
>CM032455.1:51157239-51162239 GCA_019049505.1 Pachyrhynchus sulphureomaculatus
AATTCTGAGCGATACAAATGACTGTCGGCAGTGCCTTACTCTACAAGTTGAACAATCCCCAGACGAGAATGGAATAAGCAAGATGAGAGTGAAATATTGAGTGAAAGGTATTTGGTAACACTTGTCGAGTTCATAGCTAGCAGCAGCACAAGTAGATTAGAGCAATAAACTTCGGTTGGTGGGCTATTATAAAGGTGGCATCTTACAATATGCTAGATAAGGACTTCCACGTACTGTGAGACAAATCTAGCTCCAAAATTGAGTTATAAGATTTTACCTCATCCCACGCATGGGTACTAAGAACTTCTACCTTCCCACATACCAACAAGATTGACATTTAGCTGAACGACCCAATGAAAATGGTCTCTTGCACAGTCAAATCAACACCTCTCCAGTGGCTACCAGTTCTGTCAAACATTCCCCCTCCTCCATTACAAAGAAGTGCTGCCTTAAAGAGAGAATGGCAGAAGTGTTGTGGATCAAATCCTGATTCTCTAAACCCAATAGCAGACCCAACAACTTAACCTGCAGGATTCAACTTACCGAGAAGATTATGGTCCTCATTAAATTGAATCGGTACTAACACACACAAGTGGGGAATCTCTAAAAAAACTCGACTGTGATTGTCGGCCCCCGTCCAAAGGACCTAACATATTGTGTTTGACTACCCATTGGGAAAATTTAACGGCATTCTCCAGAATTTGCACGAAGCCAATCAGAACACGATTTCATGGCTGTCAAATCTCTATATCTAATTATAGCGTTAATACAATTCTATTACAAACCTGGTTTTAAAAGCTTTAAACGTTTGTGAATGGTTCTTTTTTTTTCTTGCTTTATTTGCTAGCCCAGTCGCCAGGGGTTTTGTGCTCTCACTAAATGTTAACAGGCTATATTTTGGCACACAGGTAGTTTTTTGGACGTAGCATACGATAAAAAAAGATTGCTAAAGTTTGATGTACGCTAAGCCCACAAAATCCAAAATAAAATCAAAAATTTGGTTTTTTCGGTAATATTTTGAAAAACTAATAGCATCACGCGAAAGAGCGGGAATTTTACAAATAAAAATAGTATATAGATTTTATTCCAATTTTTTTTTATTAGTGTGAGAATTAATTACAAATTCCGATAGGTGATTCAAAAACTGTAGCGCGCCAAACAGGTTAATTTGAAAGTCTATGCGCATCGCTCGAAGGTAAACCGATATTACTTGTTTTCAGACATTAAACGGTAGCTTTATGAAGAGGAAACTTTCAGTTTTCCGATGATACTAATAATTTTTATTTTTGTTGCTTTACAATTTGTAAAACTTAAAACAAAATTTTTGTTTGCATGATTTTAACGGGCATACAGTTAATTACAAGTATTTAATAAAATATAGTATTTAAAGAAAAATCTTTGTGCATATATCATTATTATATCTTAAGTTTCAATATAAGAATAATTAACAATACCTACATTGTCTGTATTATTATTTAAAAATTGAGTTTTAAAATATGAAAATATGTCTGTTGTAGTACGCAGTCGTGCAATTTTACGGTTCAAGAATGCAGTAGTTTTTCTTTCGTTAATTTTGCTTCTAAAAAAGTGTTCGTGATAAAAGTATTTTTTGAGCTTATTATTAATCATATAACTTAAACTTAAAATAAAAAAAATATATTTAAGGTGGGAAATGAAAGATAAAATCAAAGTTTAAGTATAAAGTATTTATATTTTATTTAAAGCATATCCAGTACAAAGAAAACAATTACTGAAAACTCTAAATGCTAAATTTCTAGAAGATTAAAATGGCACTACGTACTCTCTAGCCGACATAGTGGATCCGCCATTCTGAATTTTTCAAATCTGTCATCGATTGTTAATCACATCCGCGAAAAATCCCTTAATAGCGAATTTTCAAAAATATTTAGCGATACCAGAATAGTTTTAATTTAATCATAAATGAAGTTGGAAGCATGATTATTCCACTCACAAACTGCAAGGGGATAAGACCAACCGTTTTTTATATTAAAAATTCTTTCTTTTAATTATCGGTTAAAACTTTAAAAAAATTATTTTAAATACTATTTTTTTTTTTGTATAATTTCCCGTTCTTTCTTTCACGTGTGTGCTATTATTTTGTTAACGATCTAGTTTTTTTATTTATTCTTTCGAGATATTTGCGAAGAAAAAAAAACGAATTTTTCATCCATTTTTGTAGACTTAGCGTTACACTTTAGAGCAGCAAACTGTTTTTTTTATCGTATTCTACGTCCAAAAAACGAACCTGAAAGCCAAAAACACAGCCTGTTAACATTTAATGAGAGCTTTTTTGTTAAAATTTGTTTTTTACTTGAACTGAAGATTAATAAACTGTGTTTTGAAATTAATAGGATTTTTCCAATTGGTAAAAAAATGTATTACTATACAGCTAATAAATGGATGAAATAAATTTATTCTGTATTATTATGGCAACAGTAAACTATAAGTTGTACTACTAACTTACCTGTCCTTTCTTTTTCAAACATCTCTTTCCCTATATCTATCCTTATCACCGATCCCGGTCTCGCTCTTTATCTCTAGGGTGGTTTAGATTTCTCTGCAAGATCGTCGATCCTGCGGTTTCGAGATAATTGTTTTCTATCGCTGTCACTGTCACTGCTTTCTTGTCTACTGTGGCGACGAGGCGAATGCTCCGGTAAGCTGGTGTTGGAAGTTTGTCCGTCAGTAAGGTTTTTTCACCAACGGTTAGATTTTCGCACGGAATTAGTTAAGTTTGAGATTGATGTATCATTAGTTTGCCCTAGAAAAATAAATATATACACAGGATGTCTTAAATTAGAGTCTTAATATTGAGATCTTGCTTAAGATAAGGTTTTTGTTTTATTGGCTTCACGAACTTAGCGTATTAACCACTAGCTTATATATAAACGGTTTTTCATTTTTAAAATCAGCCGCTAAGCGCCGGATTCGAACCTGAACCAACCACGCCCTCGTGTCACTTGGCAGGCACCGCGCTACCGAATTTTTTAAGTCAGAAAAATAATTTTTTTCGTCACGATAAAATTTTTTTCCTCCATTTTTATTTTACTTTATAATATTTTTATGTTTGTCTAATACTTTTCAAGAGTTTTCAAATGGTTCGTTTTTCTCAGTCGGAATTTTTGTAATTAAATTAAATAAATGTATTTGAAAACTAAACTATTTAAATGTTTCACAATAATTACACCGTATAATGGGACTATATTTTATATCCACTTAGTACCGATAACATCAAAGAAGTATAAAATAAATTCTTTGAATGAGCTGTTTTTGTCTATGGGCATTTTTTACCTGCAATGAGATCTATTTTGCCTTTAATGGCCTGAATATACATTTGTTTTAGCCCTAGGTATAAAATTTAAATACCATAATTATACTATATGTATTACAGTTGACCCAAATCTTAATACATATATGATGATATAATCTTTATATCACCATATTTGAAGGTTTAAAAATAAACTCATAAACTGCAGGGGGATTTATTTTTACACAACCTGTAAAAAATATTTCCAAAAGAATGGTAGTAATAGTTACTTCGTTAAACTTTATGTTACATTTGAGAAAAAAATACTTATCGACGGGCCAGATTTTTCTAATTTTTTACATTTCTAAATGATTAAAACTCTCTATAACAAAAAAAAAAAAAAAAATTTTCAACATATCCTTAAATAAAAAAAAAAAACGGCCAAGTGCAAGTCGGACTTGCGCAATTAGTGTTCCGGACGGTAAATTGCTTTTAAAATAAAATAAAATCTTTAACCTAGGCTAAGTTAATTAAGTCCCTAACATGTATATATCTTAAGATCCAATATGTATTTTCACGTTTTTTTTCTTAGTGAATAATGTATAATAGTTACACCATCTTAGCTACACAACAGCCAATATTTTAATTTAGCTCAATCTAGAATCTAGTAATAAAAGTGTAAAACACATATTTACTACCTAAATATTAAGTATTAAAAAATAAAATAAAATTATTTTGTTTCTGTACAGTAACGCGCGACGCAGTAGCAGTGATGTACTAATAAGTATACTATAAAAAAACCTCCACCACATTGTCAAGCCATATAGTTTTTTTTTATACCATATAAATTATCAAACATAATGCACTGGTGATAATTTCTGCTCAATTTTACACTTTATGTAGACTATCTCCGAATTTTTTTTTCAAAATTTTTTGATCAGTGCTTTTCCAGATAGGATGGACAGCGATGTTTGGCCATTTTTTAAAAATAATACAAAAGAAAAGTGTGCGCATATATTACATCATATATATTTTTGAACTCATGTTTTTCCACAAGCTCTCATTTGACACCCCATTCGATAACCTCGTAATCAATCGTATTTTTTTTTTCATTTTCGATTTCACTTCCCCTTTAAGGTCAAAATTTAACTTTCAAAAATTACAACGGCTCTAATTGGGCCATCAATTCCTATATTTGTGCCAAATTCCTACTTCACATGTCAAGTAGTTTCGGAGAAATTCGGGTGTGACAGACAGACACCGAAGTAAGCCCACAAGTGTTCCGTATAGAACATTTAATAAACTTTCTGTCTCTGTCCATGAAACTGGAGCTTCAGACCAAATATGGATTAAAAGTCAGCTTACAAAAACTTAGAGGTGAAAAAGTTGTTAAAGATAAATTTCCCCAAAAATTATTTTTACCAAACAGAAAATGGTACAAGAAGACAATTACCTTCTATAGCTTCTCTTCTATTCTCTTGTTGGTCGATTCTCTCTTTAGGTTTCAAGCTTCTTGTTTGTTTATTCTCACCAGACGATGTACTTGATCCTCTTACATGTGTTGTTTCTGTTTTATCTCCACCTGAAATGTTGTCCTTATCAACAATGGGTTCACTCGAGTCAAACAAATAAGTAATATATAGTATAACAAGATAAAAAATATATATTATAAATGCTACAGAAATTTCCTTTCGATTTTCTTTTGAACGGGTTAAGAAGTTTAAAATTGGAT
>CM032455.1:51164739-51204739 GCA_019049505.1 Pachyrhynchus sulphureomaculatus
TAAACGAAACTACAAAGATGAGATCTATTGATTCGCCAAAAATTATTAAACATCACCGGCGGTGGTAGTATTTTATTTGCCTAGTTTGACAGTAGTGCAGTATTTTCCTTTTCCCCGTTCGTGGGCTATACTCTTGGATTGAATTTGGGCGGTTTCACATCTGGTGGAACTTAAGTCTGTTGGTATTTTGAGATATGGTCTTTAAACTTTTACTGCTAGCGCAATAGTGTTGCGAAAGAGTATTTTAGCTGACGAGCCCTGAATGGACCGAAACATGTCACATACTAGTTTCATAAACGGTACTCTCGCTCTTAAATAGTAACACAACATTTATAACCAGGGTAGTGTTTAGATAGTAAATAAGTAGTAGTAGTAAAGGTAAAAATACCTAGTTAGCTAGAAAAATATACATAAATAAATAGTGAAGGTTTCGGCCGTATCCAACAGAGCATACTTTATTGAATCCAATAATAAGACTGAATAAGAGAGAAATACATCAGGTACAGTGTACGCACAGCGCCCTAGTTTGATACATAGAGTATTGCAGTTTAGGACTAATAATATATATATATATATATATATATATATATATAATATATATATATATATATATATATACATACATTTATATATATATATATATAATATATATATATATATATATATTGTAACATTCATTTTTTCCTAGATTTTAAGACCATATAATGTTACTGTTTTTCCTCTTAATAATGTACTTCTTTTCATTTCGAGCGTATATTAATCAGAAATTCTTAGCCGCTCGGTATATAGTGTGCTGTGCGGGTTTTCGACCGAATCTATCGATACGCCGGGGACTTGGTCAAATGTTTGTATCCGGCGTTTTGGTTCCGGGCGCCGCCATATTACAGAGAGAGTGCCCACGGCTTATTTAAGGGTCCAGAAGACACAATCTTGGCTTAGAACACCGAGCCGCCGCCAGGCAGTACCATCGAGCCGCCGCCAGGCTTAGTACCCTCAAGCCGCAGCCAGGCTAATTTCCACCGAGCGCAGTAGAGGCTTACGACAATATCTACGAGAGCCAAGTTAAGCACGAGTTTTTTTAACGTAAAGCCGTAGTGGGCTCGTGTGTTTTCTAAATGGAGTAGCCAAAGTAGGCTCTTCTCAAAAGTGTGAAATCGGTTTTGTGTTGCATTGAAGGCCTAGAAGCCCATAGGAAGACCGTAAGTTACCAGTACATACATCAATAAATATATTCCCCGCAAATAAGTGTTTCAACAGCAATTTGAACTGAAAAATCGCGAAGTGAAAATCACGACTCTTTTTTCGATTTCGGGTGTAGTCAAGATTTAGTAGTAAAATCTCTGATTTAGAGACTCTAATTTATAAAAACTACTTTTAGGCTAGAATTTTTTTTTTGTATTCCTTAAAACTGCAAAGGTTGGAACTTTTATTTTAAATCATGAATAAATTTCTTTTTTTTGTTGATTAAAGCTAGTGTCTCACTGAATACCTATTTTTCTTTTCAGGATAAGAAAAAGTTGTACTAGTATAATTCTTTTTAGTAATATCTCCGTAAAACACTTCAGTATTTTTTCATGGTTTTTTTTAACTGAAGTTAGATCCTTTCTATTTTAAAATGAATGTGTGCTCCCAAAAATTTGTACGACTGAAGCTTTTTTAAAAAAAAATAGAAAATAATTCCAAAAAGACGTATAACAATTATCTCTTACCCATATTTCTCTACCAAGGAAAACTGAGCTAGGTGTGTTTAATTTCTTTAGTTCTTTTAAAATCAGGATTCACTCAAATTCATTATCAGAAATTAAAAAGAGGTTGCAAGAAAATTGCGCCCAAGCCCTGGGGCATCCAAAATTCAAACGGTACAAAATTGCGCCCAGCGTGGGAAAAACAATTTTCACAGGGTACAAAATGAACGCCTCAAAAAGCGGGCAAGTTCACATGTTACAAAGCCATATGACGGAAACGCTGTCAACGCGAGGGCTTTTGGAATTTTTATTTTTTAAAGGGTTCAGTGTACTAGCTTTCGAACAAAGTCAAAAAGCTCTAACTTTTCAGACATTTTTTATTTCATAATATTTATTATTTATTAAACGAAACTACACTATAGCAATAAGGCAAAAGCAGGAAATTTGTAGAATTATTTATTTCAATTTATCTGATGGTGGTATAGATATTTGAATTTTGTTAATCGACTCTAAGATAAGAGATTCCTACTTTTTTCTTAAAAGCTACTTTTATAGTTCAGATTAGCAGATGTGGCTGGTTTACTTTAATTTTTGCAGTGTTAGATTTATTTTGCGGTTAACCGAAGAAAAAACTGTACATTTTTTTTCTCACCGATGTTTTGCATGAATATTAAAAATACTTTGCTGATACGAAACGGTATTTGGAGATTTTTTTGTTGAAAATTCTTAACATATTTAGTAAAGGAATTTTAATACAAGGCGATACTTAGAAATTTTTTTTGAAATTGTTGAAGATTTTTAAATGTTTGGTAAAGAAGTTTACATATTTTAAGTGTCTTTACATATTTTTTATTTTGACTATTGGGAGCACAGGAGAAATATTTTCACGACTTTTTCAAACGATTCTTTTAAAATCTAAATTCATTTATCATGGAAGCCTTCAATTTTAAAGTCAATCACCTACTGGAATATGAGTTAGACTATGAACTGAAAATCCGTCGTATTTTTCTCAGAACGTCCGGTCGCGGATAAAAGAAAGATTCCAACGAGGATCTTAAGTAAAGAAATAATCCAATAGATCAGATTGGACTAAATAGTTACAAAAGTTTCTGATTTAGTTTTTTTAAGTCTAATAAAAATTCTCCTTCTCAAGTTAAAACTCCTGCTTCTCCAAATGGTCACATATCTCCTTTATATTCGTGCATAAATATTTAGATAATAGACCGCATATAAAGATAAATCTATTAGGTGTCCATTTCTCGGCTTTATTTGACTCTCGTGCAAATACCTCAGTAGGTCAGAATGGTATTAAAAATTTTAAGTCGTTTAAGTATAAAAATATGCCATGTCGAAAATAGAAGTGTTACCACTGCAGATGGCAGCCGTCTAAAAGTTTTAGGTACGGTTGAGTTGCCGCTAGTCTACAATAGTCATTGTTTAGTAATCTCTGCTCTAGTAGTACCTTCTCTATCACATACTTTGGTTTTAGGATGTGATTTTGCACAAAAATTCGGAATTTTAGTAAACTTTAAAAATAATTCGTGGTATCCACAGTCCCTAGAAGTCAATTCTCAAACAAGTTTTAAAGATTGTTATTCAGAAAGTTCTTTAGAAAACCTTTTCTCGCGTCTATGTACCCTAGATGATCTCTCGCGGACGGAACGCTTAAACGCAGAAAACGTAATAAGCTCTTTCAAAGAAATAAGTAGTAAAGATAGGTTAGGCCGAACGAATAAATCACCATGTCCTATAGATACGGCTGATGCCAGTCCTGTAAAGACAAGGCCCTTCGCCATGTCTCCGTACATGTCAAAAGTATTAAATAAGGAGTTAGACGAAATGTTGAAACTCGGAGTGATATCGTCTATGCTTTGACGGAAGAAAGCTCAACGAGGTCAGCAAATTTGATAACTACCCATCACCGAACATCGACAGAATTTTGACATCACTCAGGAATGCTAAGTATGTATCCTCGATAGACCTTAGAAAGGCTTTCTGGCAAATTCCTTTAGACAAATCCTCTAAGGAAAAGACCGCTTTTGCAGTAGTAGGCCGAGGTCTATTTCAGTTCGTCACTATGCCGTTTGGTCTAAAGAACGCTGCTCAAACTCAGCAACGTTTAGTGGACGCTATATTTGGTCCGAAATATGAGCCACATATTTTTACCTATCTCGATGATATTTTAGTAACATCGGAAGACTTCGAATCGCATATACGCTTACTTAAAGAAGTAAAAAATAAATTGAAAGAGGCCGGACTGACGATAAATTTGAGCAAATGTGATTTTTTCAAAACTTCTCTAAAGTTTTTAGGCTATATTGTAGGCTCAAATTCCTTGCGTACCGATCCGGATAAAGTAGCAAGCATGGTTAATTATGCGAGACCTACTAATACTACGGAAGTTAAGCGTTTCGTAGGAATGTGTTCATGGTATAGACGTTTTATAGACAATTTTTCTACCCTGTTGTCGCCTATTAATGATCTTTTGAAAGGACGAAAAAAAGGACAATCGATAGATTGGACAAAGGCAGCCGAAGAATCTTTTATAAAGATTAAAGAGCTATTGGTTTCAGCTCCCATTTTATCCCAACCAGATTTTTCCCAACAGTTTTATATTTCTAGTGATGCTTCTAATACCGGTTTAGGGGGCGTCCTAACACAGAAAATCAATGGTGAGGAAAGAGTGATAGCATATGCCAGTAGAACTTTATCAAAGGCTGAACGTAACTATGCGGTTGTTGAAAAAGAATGTTTAGCAGTACTCTTTAACATCGAAAAGTTTCGACCTTACATAGAAGGTGTTCCTTTCACGGTCATAACAGATCATTATAGTTTATTGTGGCTTAATTCTATTAAAAACCCTAGTGGCAAACTAGCGCGTTGGGCGATTAGGCTGAGACAACATACGTTTAATTTAATTCATAGAAAAGGAGTCCACAATGTTATTCCTGACGCTTTGTCAAGAATCCCAGATCATACAGTGGACGAAACAGTCTTAATGCACAATTGGCGTAAGAATTAATACAGTTGATATAGATCGCATGATCCATGGTACGATAATTTACGGCAGCAAATTAAAGAATTTCCTCAAAATTTTCCGCAGTGGAAGGTGGAAAATGATTTCGTGTACAAGTTTATCCCAAACCAGTTGCCTTTAAAAGTTAATGTACCTGAGTGGAAAATACTAGTTCCTAAACCACAGAGAGAGGAAATTATAGACATGTGTCACACTCCTCCTACTTCTGGTCATTTTGGTTTTTATAAAACTCTTTACAGGGTTCAGGAACAGTATTATTGGCCAAAAATGCGTTTTGATATCTTAAAGTTTGTGAGGACTTGTGAAGTATGTGGAGCGCAGAAATCTCCAAATACACTACCTATGGGACTGATGGGAAAAGAGAAAACGGTTAATTACCCTTTTCAAGTCATAGCAGCTGATCTAGTAGGCCCATTCCCACGTTCAAAAAGGGGAAATAAATGGCTTCTCGTGGTTTCTTGCTGGTTTACAAAGTATACCATGCTATTTCCTTTGAAAAGCTCTAAAGCTGAATATATAGAGAGGATTTTGGAAAATAATGTCTTTCTAATCCACGGTGTTCCATCGCTCTTAATATGCGACAACGGTACTCAGTTTACCTCTAAGAGTTTTAAGAGCTTAAGTGAAACTTATGGTTTTAACATCCGTTTTAATCCTGGTGTACTCTCCACAATGTAATTTTGTTGAACGTAATAACCGAACAGTCGGGACCGCTTTAAGAAGTTACGTTGATTCACATGACACTTGGGATGGCAATATTTCCAAAATTCAACAAGCAATAAATACCGCAAGACACGAAGTAACAGGGTTCACACCGTCTTTCTTAGTTTACGGCAGACATATACCTCTATCTGGATCGTATTATAAAAATTTAGATTTGGATGTCAATGTTGACAGCGAAATAATTCCGGGTAACAGGGGTGAGTATGCCGAAAATTTAAAGGGTTTAAAAGATATTTTCACTGACGTGCGTAGTAGGATACATAAGGCTTATGAACGGAACAGTAAGTCTTACAACCTTAGAAAAAGGGATTTTTGCCTTTAATATAGGAGATCACGTTTGGCGAAAAAAATAAAATTCTTTCCAGTGCAGCTGATAAATTCACATCTAAGTTGGTACCTAAGTATGTGCATTGCGTGATAAGAGAAAAGATTTCAGACTTAGTTTATGGTTTAGTTAATTTAGATGGGACTAAAGTAGGACGATGGCATATTAAAGACTTAAAACCATTCATGGACCTAACCCTAATGAAAGTTTGTCAGAAGAAGAATAATTTATATTTACATTATCTTAATTGCTTTACTTTAGTTTTTTTTGATGTTGCTCTGTAGAGGTGACGACCTCGTTTTTTTTGACTGTTATAAAAGTTGAGCAGAGTATGGCTTACTTTTATTAATTTTTTTTGCTAAGGTTTTGGGTACTGATCATATCCAAACTTAGGTAGATTGTAGTTGATGTTTAGCATCGACTCAGCTGTTGCGAGCTTGCGAAAGAGTCACACTCAGGATTTATCATAAGACTGGTATGTCGGTGGTCGCGGGATTTGATTTGCTTATGACCCCAAATAATATCCAGTTCTTGACACTTGGAAGCGAAATTTTGATTAGAGGCAATCCAAAGTGATCTTGAGTTTGGACAACCGCAAGATGGAGCTCGCGTGGTATGATGTAGAGTCAAAAATTTTTTATGAGCAATTTCAAAGTTTGTTACCCGAGTGGGTGTATTTCTATTACCTTAGTGGTATATGTTGGGTGCAATTAAGAGTAAATTGATTTTGGTTTATCCAGTGAGTCTAAGACTTGGATTATTTTGATTTAGATCTTCTTCTGAATTGACAAACTGAGGGTATACTCTATTCTTTTCAGGGCCGTTTAAACGTTACCTTTGAGTCACAAATTTTTTAAAAATTTTTTTGCATAGACTCATAGGCGTCTGATGAGTTTTTTCGGTCCTACTATCAGATTGGATAGGAAATTGAAGTCCTGCAGGAGAACTAAAGGCTGATCATTTACAAGAGATGAGAGCAGAGTAAGACAGTCGTTTTCCCAAAGAAATGATCAAAATCTGATACCGAGATGAGAACCTTGTCAAGAGAGGCTAAGCGCAGTGAAGGAAGATTCCTAACCGAATTTTTAGATTTTTACCAGATAATCTAGAAGTTTGGGCTGACAGAAAACGGTTATGCCTGATACCTGTAGCAGTTTCTTCTAGAGGCTATTGTCTAGGAAGACGATTAACACCATGATCGAATATTTTAGCTGTCAACGATGTTTTCTTCTTGTTTCTGATTAAGCTGGAAAAGCTCTTGTCGTCTTCAACAGTTTTGTTGCGTTGCCACCGAAAAATAGAGAAATTTTTGCTTCATGTAGCTTTTTAAGCTCATTTTCGTTTTTTGGAAATTTCCGTTAGAAGCTTGGTTAAGCTAACCTTGTAAACCTTTTAGGTTGTATCCCATGAGTTATTTGTCTTTACAGGCTGTGATGCACCGGGTGCTAACAGATGCCGTTACGACGTTTGGCAAGGAGTTAATCTTCCTGAGGAACAGACTGATTGGAAGGGTAGTCTATGGGGGCGAACGTTTGACCTTTGGGACCTTTAGGGTTTTGTTACTCAATGGTTATTTCTATTTGAGCCAAAGGAGAGCCTAGCTACTGTAGTCGACCTCAGTTCCAATTAGCCTATTAGTGGTGACAGGCTGTTGGCAGTAGTGTGTTTCGGAACACCCTATTGATTAATTTTTTTGACTTATGGTGGTGTGGTAGACACCGTTTTAGTTTAGTGGATGCTATAATCTACTCCCTTTAGTTGGTGGACTCCAGGGTCACCATTTCCATATTTTATTGTCTCCACCTTTCAGTATATCGTGGTGAGGTGTTTGTCTCCTGTTATGTGGGATGGATTGAATTCTTTTCGTTGTTGTTCTAGGGCGAGACCAGTACACGAGGGTTCTTCATGCAACTTGAAGAAGCGCAATGCTGGTTAAATTTTATATCTCTGTGTAGCCACCCTGAAGAATGATGGAGGGGCGTTTCTTCTGGCTCATGTTTCTAGGCAGATTTGTCACTTTGGTGCGATGTGCCGAAGATTTGATTAGCTTTTGCTAAGAGCTTTCACCAAGCTTGATATGGAGTTATCATGACCAAGAGTTTGGGATTTGAACTCCTGTATATATTTCTGTATATATTTCTGTATATATTTCGGTGTATATTAGTTGCCTGAGGGCATGAGCTCAAAATGCGTGATTTTGAGTCGTTTTGTTTATGGACTCCTATATATAAGATTATGATTTTAGGGAGGTCCTATTTCGAGACTTGCTGTCTCATATAGTTATTTTGGGAATGTTTCCTTGAATGTTAGTTGCGCGCGGACTAATCATTCTGTTCTTTGTGAACATTGCTTTTTGAAGCAGGATCATTCAGTTTGGTGAATTTTAGCTTTTATAGCTATTCACTGTGTTTAGGGTGAATTTTGGCTTTTATAGCTATTCACTGCGCTTATAGTGATATTGTTAGCTTTTATAGCTGCTCACTATGTTAATGGCGAAATTGTTCTTTTAGAACGCAGACTTTGTGTAGTCGAGGGCGATATACCAGAGTGTTTTCTTGGCGAGGAGCCAAGGTTTTTTCTGGCGATTTACCAGAGTGTTTTCTTGGCGAGGAGCCGAGGTTTTTTCTGGCGATGTACCAGGATGTTTTTCTTGGCGAGGAGCCGAGGCTTTTTCTGGCGATGTACCAGAATGTTTTCTTGGCGAGGAGCCGAGGTTTTTTCTGGCGATATACCAGAGTGTTTTCTTGGCGAGGAGCCAAGGTTTTTTCTGGCGATTTACCAGAGTGTTTTCTTGGCGAGGAGCCGAGGTTTTTTCTGGCGATATACCAGAGTGTTTTGTTGGCGATGAGCTGACGTGTTTTCTGGCGATCAACCAGAGCGTTTTTCCCTGGCGATTCTAGCATGTCTGGATGTCTTAGGACGTTGACATTGCGCGATAGAGTGCGATTATTTTCTGATGCGACTAGTAGTGATACTAGATTTGAAATGTTCTTTTAGCGGTGAGCTAGGACATTAATTGCGATTTTTTTCCCGAGCGTTTTGTCTGGATATTTATCCAGATGTTTTTCTTAGCCGAGTGCTAAATGGTCTTACAAGACTTTTTCCTAGTAGTGATACTGGATTTGGAATGTTCTCTAGCGATGAGCTAGAGCATTGATAGCGATTTTTTCCCGAGCGTTCGTCTGGATATTTATCCAGATGTTTCTTAGCCTTGTGCTAAATGGTCTTACAAGACTTTATCCTTTTAGTGTTAGTGTTTGCACTAGAATCACTTATTTTTTTTGTTTTTCTTTATTTAAGAATTTTTATAAATTTCTTTTGCTGAAATAGAAAATTTTCAGACAATCCTTAAAATACTTTAAGGGGGGTGTTCATACTTTGTTTCAGTTCATTTTCTTTTTGATTTAGACAAGAGTCTAGACAAAGTTATATTTTTTTTTGTTTTGGTAACAATAACAGAGCTGATTCTTTTTATAGAAGAAGACCACTATTGTTACTTTGAAAAGGTATTTCTTATGTTCATGCAAGGATTTTTTTATTTACTTTTTGATGTACTTAACCTTAGTGCTTAATTAAGTTAAGTCTAGTTATAAGATTCTTGTGATCATGCAAAGATTTTCATTTGGTTTTCATTGTACTTAATATTAGTGCTTAATTAAATTAAGTCTAGTAGTAAGGTCCGAAGTTTGTAATTTTGTTTTAAGTTCTGACCTTAGTATTAAGTGATAGTGTACCACTTTGTACCTTTTCATAAGTAGCCTTAGTTTAATAGACTAGTGTAGTCTATTTCTTTTTGGAAGGGGTAATGTAACATTCATTTTTTCCTAGATTTTAAGACCATATAATGTTACTGATTTTTCTCTTAATAATGTACTTCTTTTCATTTTTGTATCGAGCCGTATATTAATCAGAAATTCTTAGCCGCTGTTATATAGTGTGCTGTGCGGGTGTTTGCGACCGAATCTATCGATACGCCGGGATTGGTCGAATGTTTGTATCCGGAGTTTTGGTTCCGGCGTCGCCATATTACAGACAGAGTGCCCACGGCTTATTTAAGGGTCCGGAGAACATGCATCGAGGCTAATTTCCACCAAGCCGCCGAGAGGTTAGTACCATCAAGCCGCCGCCAGGCAGTAACATCAAGCCGCAGCAGGCTAATTTCCACCGAGCCGCAGTAGAGGCATACGACAATACCTACGAGAGCCAAGTTAAGCACGAGTTTTTTTTATCATAAAGCCGTAGTGGGCGTTGTGTGTTTTCTAAATGGAGTAGCTAAAGTAGGCTCTCCTCAAAAGTGTGAAACCGATTTTGTGTAGCATTGAAGGCCTAGAAGCCCATAGGAAGACCGTAAGTTACCAGAACTACATCAATAAATATATTCCCCGCAAATAAGTGTTTCAACAGCAATTTGAACTGAAAGATCGCGAAGTGAAAATCACGACTCTTCGATTTCGGGTGTAGTCAAAAATTAGAAGTAAAATCTCTGATTTAGGGACTCTAATTAATAAAAACTACATTTTAGGCTAGAACTTTTATAATTTTTATAACAGCAAAGGTTGGAACTTTTATTTTAAATCATGAATAAATTTTCTTTTTTGTTGATTAAAGCTAGTGTCTCACTGAATACCTATTTTCCTTTCAGGATAAGAAAAGTTGTACTAGTAAAATTCTTTTTTAGTAATATCTGTAAAACACTTCAGTATTTTTTCATTTTTTAACTGAAGTTAGATCCTTTCTATTTTAAAATGAATGATGCCCAAAATTTGTACGACTGAAGTTTTTTTAAAAAAATAGAAAATAATTCCAAAAAGACGTATAACAATTATCTCTTACCCATATATCTCTACCAAGGAAAACTGAGCTAGTGTTTGTTTAATTTCTTTAGTTCTTTTAAAATCATTATTCACTCAATTCATTTTCAGAAATTAAAAAGAGGTCGCAAGAAAATTGTGCCCAAGCGTGGGAAAAACAATTTTCACAGGGTACAAAATGACGCCGCAAAAAGCGACCAATTAATATACACGGTACAAAATAACGCCTCAAAAAGCGGGCAAGTTCACAGGTTACAATATTTTGTTTTTTCTTTTGTTATTGCACTTTTTTACCGAAAAAAAATAATGAATTTTACACGAAAAAAATTTTTTTTCTCTCTCCATTAATTTCTAAATAACTCCCAAACGATAAAAGATAGAATAAAATAATATTCAATCAACTTTAATAAAATTTTGTTACGCATTTTTTAATGTTTTATTTATAAAAATCTGTCAAGTTGTTCCAGAGTTATCGTTAAATATGTCTGCGTAGCTGACTAATTTAGGGGAAAAAATTAGCCACGCCCATAAAAAAAACCAACTCGATGAATTTTTTTCTTAAAATAACTTAATATGCCTAGAATATACATAAACAATTGAAATAAGTGAAAAAAATAATTTGTCCAGCTAACTTGTACTAGTCGACACACTGTGCGTCGCCGCAAAACGAACCTCGCTGATTACCGCTAGATCGTTAAAACGAGTTAAGTTTCTCAGAGACGCTACGCATATTTCTCCTCCTCTTCTTCTTCGGGTACCATAACCGCTGGCTACCATATTGCCGATGATCCTTTTATTGACAACCTGCTTGGAATGGTTGACTTACCGTACCACTGCCTCAAATTTTTCAACCACGATGTGCTCCTTCTCTCTGGACCACGTTTGCCTGGAATCTTTGCCTCTATAATGATGCAAGATTTCATATTTTTCTGGATGTCTCATAATGTTGCCAAAATATCATAATTTGCGTCGCTTGATAGTCTTGACCACCTCCAACTCCTTATCCTTGCGAGTGAGAACGCTCTTGTTACAAATTCTGTCCATCCAAATGATTTTCAGCAGTTGTCGATACATCCACACCTCGAATGCCTCCAGACGTTTAATTATTGCTTCAGTTAGTGTCCACGCTTAAATGCCGTACAAGAGAACCGGAAAGACACAGTAGCCTACCATTTTCATCCTTAGTTTCAATGACTAGTTAAGATTTTTTTGTATTTCATAAATGCGGCTCGAGCCTTCTCGATTCGAATATTTTGACCTCCACAGTCAGGTCCCAGTGGTCGTTAATATTGCTACCAAGATACATTAATTTATCAACTCCTGTCTTTGTGCCACTGACTGTAATCCCGCCATCTTCAATATTAGATTCTTTGTTCATAATCATATATTTTGTTTTATTTGCATTGAGACTTCAACCAAAGTGTGTATAAGTGTCAGTTATTTTATCCATAAGTTTTTGGTAGGTCTGTTCCATTATTAGTGATAATTAATGTATCATCAGCATATCTGATGTTGAGCGCTAGTGAGTGCTTCATTGAATATCACCTCCAAATAGAATACAACCCTGACGTATTCCCCGCTTGATTTTAATTTCACCCGACAGTTGTTGCTCCAACCGTACTTCAGCAGTCTGTTACCAGTACAAATTGACGATGTGATGTGAATGTGTTTTTATGTCGCGCCTTGCAAAGGTTTTTTAGAAGTTAATTGAATAAAATAACACATTTTGGTTGACATCGCGACATCTCTGTATCAACAGATGGATACCAAACAGTACCTCTTTAGTTCCTAATTCGTTTCGAAAACCAAACTGACTGTTTCCAATTCTTTCTTCAAGTTTATTATATATTCTGCCTGCCATATTTCTCCTTATTATTGTTTAATAGTAAGTTGTCAAAAAAGTATTGTCAAAGTATAAAGTCAAAATTAAGACAATGGTTTCTTATATTGTGAAAGCACTTTATTGACCATAACCACTGTAGAACTTCTGTGGTTTCTGGGAAAGAAATGTAAAAAAAGGTGTTTTCACAGGCCTTAATTTAACACTATTCAGAGAGTTCTATAGAGACCGAAACAGATAGCAGTCTGACCGTACAAAGCTCTCTCAATTTTTGCCGATTCATCAAAGATGTGCCTGGTCTGGCGTTGTCATAGTGGAAGACCCTTTCCGGTTTTTCAATCGCTTGCTTCAATTTTGTCAACTGCTAACAATAAAGTACAGAATCAATCAACCAGGCTGCAGCAGCTCATGGTGCCCGATTCCCTTCCAATTCCACCAAACATACGATTTCACTTTTTTTGGCGTCAATCCTGGCTTATGGAGGACCACGATCTTTTTCGCACGTTATTATCGTACACAATCCGCTTTTAATCGCCCGTGATCAACGGTACAGAAATGGCTTGGTTCGGTTACGTTTTTTTTTAGAGCTTTCTCCAAATGGTTTGATAGTTTTTGTAACCAGCTTTCTCCAGATGGTTAAAAATGTTTAGTTCTTTGGAGATGTCTTGGCTACTTACATGTTGGTCTTCCAACACGATGCTCTTAAATACTGCATTATAAATGAGGTGCTTTCTCAGTGATATTATGTTCTTCAACCACAGAACAGAGTGGGTATCTTATGACCACCTTTCCTTTACTTATTCTACTGTCCACTTCTTTTTCCGTTCTACCGTCTTTACTTATGTTAGTTTCGAGATATATATACTCTTTACTAGCATCAATGACCTCACCGGTATTTAGAGTAAGGCTTCCCTGGTTTCCTCCTGTACACAAATAGATTTTCTTGAAGTTAACTGTTAAACCCCAGTTTTTTTTTATCGTCATAAATTCAAGGTCTTCCTTGTCCTGAGTAATAACCACCTGATCGTCGGCAAAATATAAAGTGTACAACGTTATTTCGTCGGTCAGCTGTGTTCCCATTTCTTCTCCGCATGCTCTTCGCCATCTCTCAAATGCCTTGTCTAGATAAATTTTTAATAATGTAGGAGACAGACAGCAAACCTGTCTAACATCCTTTGTTACAGAAAAATTTTCGGAGAGAATGTTTTCCAACTTTATTCGGGAACGCGAATGGTCTTACAGCTGTTTTTACTGTACTGTTTATAGTTGATCGTTCTAATATTTGCCATAGTCTATGGCAGGCAGCTGTTGAGTTTCAAAAATAATCTCTTGTAACTTCTTAGGAAATATTCCTAAGTATGCTGCTCATACATGTTGCTAGAAACTAATTCGTGAGGAACTTGTCTAAGCTACCATCTCGGTCAGTATAGGGAGAGGTTTCAGTCTACACGTCAGTTGTTGTTACTACGCAAACGCTCTTTATATGATGATATTAGTCTTGACGCTGTTAAACGTGCTTATTTTGTTTAATAAGAACAGCTTGAATATTGGTTTCTTCATTTATTTTAGATATTCAAACACTAGTTGCCTTTGTAATTATAGAATTTTTCATCTTGAATCTACTTCATTAGCATGGTCACAATATATCTTAATATGATCATATTACAAGCATGACAAGAAAAAATAATCTCAGAATATTTATTCTGTACTAGAAATCTGTACACCCTACAACAAAGCTTAAATGTGACCATTGTTAGAATACTTTTCCCATGTTTGAAGCTCTATTTCCAAATATTAATTTTAAGAGTGAGGCATGCTAGAAATATATATCGGGCTGATACAGAACACCTGTATGAGGTTCAGCTTATTGCTCCTCGCTCCACCCTTTTCAGTAATTCTTTTACATCCATGTGTCCTCTAATTGTTTAGAGACTCCGTACGACTCAGTAGAGGGAAATAATATTACAAAATCTCTCTATTGAGCTATTTTATAACTTATATTTACACAGATGATATTGGTTTGAAATCGCTGTCTCGACAACTCAATTTTAAATCTAAAAATCTAACGACTACATTTAGAAACTAAATGAATTCTCTTGGCAAAATACTCATCTACATTCCACCACTTGATACTTTGAAAACTGTCTAGTCATCGAAATTCAGATGGCGGATTAAATTAAGGAGATGTGAAACGGGAGACAGCAAAAATAGACGCGATAACGATCCTGAAAATAGTGTTTTCTTGCTGCAGTCAAAACTACTACCAACTTTATTTTCTGCAGAACTTATTAAGGGGATATAACCACAACCTAAAACCAATCTTTTTGGGTTAGTTTATATATATATATATATATATATATATATATATATATATATATATATATATATATATATAATAAATATTTAAATTAAGAACAGTATACTAAATAAACAATGCAATAATACAATGTAATAATTTATATAACAAAATATTACTTACTTGCGCGCCCCTCTTCTTCTCTAGTATAATCTGACATCTTTAACAAGTAATCAAACTACTGACTTCTTTTTATTTTATTTTGTCTGTGACTGTTTTTGTAGATTTTTCTAATTTTCATTTTTCCTGTGATAATATTTTTGGCCGCATTTTTTATATAAAGATCTTCTAATAAATATATATATATATATATATATATATATATATATATATATATATATATATATATATATATACATATACAGTCGACACTGTTTATAGTGAAACTCTATATAGTGAAAAACTCTTTATAGTGCAATTTTACCAATTACCAACATAATATACATACATAGCAATATATATGGATTTTTTCTTTATATAGTGAAAAACTTTCTATAGTGAAATTTCGGTCAACATTTTGGTCTTTTACTATATAGAGTGTGGACTATATATATATATATATATATATATATATATATATATATATATATATATATATATATATATATATATATATAAATATATATATATATATATATATATATATATATATATATATATATATATATATATATATATATATATATATATATATATTATATATATATATATATATATATATATATATATATCTATATAATATATATATATATATATATATATATATATATATATATATATATATATATATATGTGTATATATATATATATATATATATATATATATATATATAATCCTAAGTTTAACTACTGGGAAACGCCCTTATAAGGAGAAGAGATGAGCAATCAAAGATCTAAAGGCACTAGTATCTGCTTTTTTATTTTTGTTATCCAGCTTTCGCTGCCTAATGGTAGCTTCTTCTGGATTCTAAAAATGCAAACCAGGTACAGAAAATAAACCAAAAACGTTCGTTTTTAAAATGTGATTCAATGAATTGTAAGACTGTATGAGAAATTACTTACAAAAATTTAGCAGTTAATTCATCTCTGATGAAGACAATAAAATTTGCATTTTTGTTGGCGAGGTAGTAGGTATGATTACAAAAACGTGATAAATGGACACTTGGAGAGTTACACAGAGTATTAAAAATAAGACGTTGTCAATAAACATTAATCAAAAACACTTTTTAAGACAGAACACAACTGTAAGAAACACCATGATGTTGAAATGGTACTCCATTTTAAAATTTTTTCCGACATCGAATTTAGTAACTTATTTAGTGAAATTTGAGTCCGAACCGGATATTGTTGGTAGTCTATGTCGTCATCAGGTCGACAAAAAACCATAAAAGCATTAAAGTTAGGGATGTGGTCAAATTTTTGGTGAATGCTACTATTAGATAAATTATTTATTATTAATGATATTTATTTTTCAGTTTTAATTTTATAACAAAGGGACTTAGATTTGATGAATGTTACTATTAGACGAGTTATTTATTATTAGTTATATTAATTATATTAATCCTTTAATTTTATAACAAAGGGACTCATAGGCTAGTTTAAAATATTTGAGAGAAAATATTAATACTGGATGTTATTTATTATTTGTCATATTTAATTTTTAATTTTTTAATTTCAACAAGAAGACACAGAAAAGTAATTAAAAAAAAATGTTTCCAGTAAAGTTGACGTTTCTTTTCTTTCGGTTATTTCTGCTTTTTACTGCTAAATTTTTGTAATTTCTCATACAGTCTTACAATTCATTGAATTACATTTTAAAAACGAACGTTTTTGGTTTATTTTTCTGTACCTGGTTTGCATTTTTAGAATCCAGAAGAAGCTACCATTAGGCAGCTCGATAACAAAAATAAAAAGCAGATACTAGAGCCTTTAGATCTTTGATTGCTCATCTCTTCTCCTTATAAGGGCGTTTCCCAGTAGTTAAACTTAGGATTGTTTGTTGCCAATGCTCTTTTACTGTCTTTCCTCTTTTGTATATATATATATATATATATATATATATATATATATATATATATATATATATATATATATATATATATATATATATATATATATATATAATATATATATGTATATATATATATATATATGTATATGTATATATATATATATATATATATATATATATATATAATATATATATATATATATATATATATATATATATATATATATATATATATATATATATATATATATATATACATACATACATACATACATACATATACATCCATGTAGATACATACATGTCGGTTGATGTCCCTCTCTATAAACCTTTAGTATTCTCTTTGGTTCCTTACAAGATGCTCTTTGTATACGTATTCCTCCCTGCCTGGGACCTAGCTACCCCATTGATATATATCTATATAACACGTAGGCTGAAAAGTTTTTGGTCTGACACATAGATGTCGCCCTTTTTAAAAAAAATCCATATGATTTTTGGGAAGTACCAACCTTCAAAAGATGCGTTTCAAAATTTCAAGACATTTCGACGATTAGTTTCCGAGTTACAGTGGTTTTAGTGACGCTACTTTTGATATTTTGAAAACAAAGGAAAAATTTCGTGTGTTGATTAAACACTGTTTTTGATGGGAAAAAATACCGTTCAAGCAGAGCAATGGCTTGATAAGTGTTACGGGGATTCAGCCCTTGGAAAATCACTCATCAATTACCGGTATGCTGAATTTAAACGAGGTCGTACAAATACAAATGATGTTGAACGCTCTGGACGCCCAAATTAGGTGGTTATACTGGAAAAAACCACGAAATTGTTTTAGATGACCGTAAAGTGAAATTGCGTGAGGCCAGCTGACACCCTAAAGATATCAAAAGAACGTTTTAGTCATAATTTGCATGAACATTTGAGCATGAGAAAGCTCTGTTCGAAATGGGTATGGCGTTTGTTCACATTGGACCAAAAACAACAACGTGTTGAGGATTCTGAGCGCTATTTCGACCTGTTTAAGCGTAATAAAAAGGATTTTTTCATGCGATATATGACATAATGATCCACCACTACACACTGGAATCAAATCGGCAGTCAGCTGAGTGGACAGCAGCCGGTAAAAGTCACCCGAAGCGACAAAGACACAACAGACAGGTGGGAAGGTTTTGGCCTCTGTATTTTGGGATGCGCATGGAATAATTTTCACTGGCTATGCTGAGAAGGGAAAACCATCAATAGCTAATATTATATAAAGTTATTGGTGCGTTAAAAGGCAGAAATCGCAAAGAAACGGTCTCAAATGAATAAGAAAAAAGTACTGTTTCTTCAAGATAATGCAGCGTGTCAGAAGTCAATCGTTTCGATGGCCACTGTTATCTCCAGATTTGACCCCAGCGACTCTTATCTATTCACAGACCTCAAAAAAATGCTCGCGGGAAAGAGATTTGGCGCCAGTGAAAAAGTTATCGTCGAAACTGAGGCCTATTTTGAAGATAAAGACAAATCCTTGTGCAAGAAAGGTATAGAAATGTTAAAAAGCGTTGGACTGATTGTATCGCTCTTGAAGGAGACTATATTGATAAATAAAGTCGAATTTTGCAAAAAAATGTATTTTAAGTAGCTAGACCAAAAACTTTTTAGCCTACGTGTTTTAAAAGACGTCTTATATATATGTAACTGTATCAAAATATTTAATATTTTTTCACGTACAATATTAAAAAAATAATAAAGGAATTAGATTTTAAAACTACAGAAAAAATTTCTTTCTAAAAAAATTTATTTTATTTTATTCAGTTATTTAATATTTACAAAGACATTCTAAGATTTTAGCAGCTGTGCTTTTAATTTAACGTTTTGGCTGTTGTTCTCAGTCTCACTTTTTTCTCTTTCCTATTTTTAGTATATGATTATTGAGTTTGGGATTTATCTTGAGAAACTGTAAGTCTTTAGAGAATATAGCTGTTTCTTGGTGAGAAGCAAATTGTAATATGGTTTTTTGATATGGCCACCAATTTATAGTAAATATATACTGGCATTGGAGCAAGTGCAAAGAAAATTTTTAATCAATCTTTCTTTAAAAGAGATTGGGGGTACCAGTAAAAAGGAATAGGCGATGCAATATTATTGCAGCGGTTTAATTTTGATAGCCTTCAGAAACGCAGATAATTTCATTTTTGTTTAAAATCGTTAATGGTAGTGTTGTTTGTCCTTCTTTGTTGGAGTTTGTTATACCCAAAGGCCCTGGTAGATCAAGAAACCATTTGCTGACGGATACTACAAATGTTATTTTAAGATCACCAGTGCATAAAATATGTCAAATTTATAACCGAATAGCACATCAGTGTGATCTTAGCGTGCTCTTGAAACATTTTCGTTTGGAGTTGTAGTTTTGTGAACCTATACTGTGTTATTTTGACTGTCAGTGCCATATGAACGTGTTTGTTGCTTTGTTTTTTATTTACGACCTATAAATTACTTTGTGCTGAACTCAGTTATAAACATATATATATATATATATATATATATATATATATATATATATATATATATATATATATATATATATATATATATATATATACCGGGTGACACAGCGAACATGTAACACCCTGTCATTTTTTTATTTTGAAAGTTACATATTTGCATTTTTAGGTAGGTACCAAAATGGGACATTATTAGGCTTTTTTATCACTTAAGAAATATTTTTAACTACTTCCGGTTTGACCTGAAGTGACTGCAACTTTCTTATTTTTAACGGAATCCTGTATATTTTTTTATCAATTTTAATTCGCTTTGAAATTCTCTTTCCGACGATGTATGACAAGTTGACATTTGTTTGACAGATGACCGGCAAAAACTGATTTAAACCCTTAGACTTAGGCGGCTATGGCGGATATATTAGCAGTTGTTTTTGTTCGTTTTATCTCACTTTGGAAAGAATTTAAGACTATCCATTTATCGTGCCATTTTCGCGAGTCTAAGTGGCTCCTAAAAAATTTTATCTTACAGAATTTTCTCTTTAAACCGAACCGAAATTAAGATAGGAACACATATTTTTTATTTAACCTAGTTACACATTACAGGTTTTTTTGCCAACATACATCTAACAGAACTATCTAACGCCAATTGGATTTATTATTATTTTCAGAAAATAAGAAACCTATTTATTAAATAAATATTTAAATGCAAATAAAATCAAAACATTTAATAATAAGAATAACACAACAAAACCTATAATTGTAATTAATTAATATTAGAAAGAAGTAATATTTTAGCTAAGTAACACAATAAAAATAAATAGATAAAACCATTTTATACTAGATATAAATTTACTAGGTATTTATTCCAAATGTTCAAAATGCTGTCCGTTGTTGTCCTACACAATCTTGTTTTTTTCACCGTGGCTCTCATAACGTTCTCTAATTGAATTTCAGTAATTTGATTTACTGCTCTTCTTAAACACATTTCTAAATCATTTCTGTCTGTTGGTGGATTTTTGTAAACTTTTTCTTTTAAATGGTTCCATATAAAAAAATCGAGAGGCGTAATATCTGGCGATCTTGCAGGCCACTTATTAGGTCTATTTGTACCTAACCAATTGGCACCAGATCTTTGATTCAAGTAGTTTACTACATTTATACTATTGTAGGCGGGAGCACCATCCTGCTGGAAAATAATGTCTCCACGATTTGAAGGTAAAGTTTCTAAAAAATCTTCAACACTATTTTGAATGAACTCCAAATATCTTTCTCCATTTAAACCACCATCAAATATAATAGGACCTATAATTCTTGTGCCAAGGATTCTCAACCACACGTTAAAGCCGAATCTTTCTTGATAGTCACTTTCTCGCATAATTCTAGGATTTTCTTGGGCGCAATATCGAGTATTGTTACGATTAAATAGACCCAAATTGGTAAATCTAGATTCATCCGAAAATAGAATGTTGTGATGAAATTGATTATCAAGGTGGTATCTTTGCAAAAACCAATTACAATAATCAATTCTTCTTTGGTAATCTGTTTGAAATAAATGTTGATTTATTTGACATTTGTAAGACCTGAATTTATATTTTCTTAAAATGCGGCGAGCGGTTTCACGATTTACACTGGTTTGTTCTTTAACATGTCTTATAGAAATTGTAGGATCTACCTGAACAATGGCCAAATCATTTTTTTCTGACTCTTCGTCACCAATAAGTACATCAGCAGGTTCAATCGGTTGCCTTCTAAAATGCTGCTCTACCCTTAAAAAATAATTGTTCTGTGGGTGCCTCCTATCGGAATATCTTGCCATGTACAATTCGGCTTGTTGGCTATTCTTTCTGGACTCTAATTAAATTAATAACATGTCTACTTTTTCATCCGTTGAATACATTTTTGTTAACGAAAAATTATTTTTGACGTAAAGTAAACAATAATAATGGCCATTTTGGTAACACACAGCAACCATGACTTTCGGTTCGTCTGTTTTATCACAGCCTACTAAGTCCGTAATGGAACTTGTTGATATCACATTATTTTTATTTTTTTTTTTTGTGGGTCTAGCACACGTGCTGCAGGGAAGTCCCTAAAGCGCTCCAGGAGCTGCGCGTGCAGAAAAAGCGATTCAAGTTGTTCTTGAATCGCTGTAAATTGTACTCGGTGAAGAAACACAGCGCTGGGCAAATTATTCCAAAGGGATGATATTCTCCATATAAAAGACTGTTTGAAAAGCGTTGTACGCGGACTAACAAGCTGAACCTCATACGGATGTGAAGCACCAGCGCGACGTGTATTTCTAACATGCACCGCTTTGGGGGGAATTAAGTGAACACTTTCCATGAAAATACTTGTAGAACACACTGAAGTCGCCAACCGTTGTTCGATGTTCCAGCGAATCAAGGCCGCTGGTCAGTTCCGGGTCTCCAATCAGACGAACAGCTCTTCTCTGAACAGAAATCCAACAAATGCAGTGTATGTTTAGGAGCGGAGCCCCAAACATGGGAGCAGTATTCCATAGTTGGTCGAATTTGAGCTTTGTAAAGAATTATCAGTTGTTGTGGAGTGTAAAGCTTTCTGTTTCGAAATAGTATATTACGTAATAAAACGATTTATTTTCTAAAAATATTATTAAAATCCAATTGGCGTTAGATAGTTCTGTTAGATGTATGTTGGCAAAAAAAACCTGTAATGTGTAAAAAATATATGTTCCTATCTTAATTTCGGTGATATTGATCATTATTTAGAGAGTAAATTCTGCAACTGAATGTAAAGCCTAATAATGTCCCATTCTGGTATCTAAAAATGAAAATATGTAACTTTCAAATTAAAAAAAAATACAGGATGTTACATGTTGGCTGTGTCACCCGGTATATATGGGAAAATAAAGGAATACTAATGGATGGTGAACGGTTAAATCACTTAAGGTTCGCAGATGATGTCACTCTGATCCCAACACAAAAGAAGAATTGCAAGAAATTCTGATGGAATTAACACATTAACAAGTCTCGAGAAATAAGTCTAAAAATAAACTTCACCAAATCAAATATTTGAACAACGAAACTGAAGATAATAGCCAAGAACTATTAATGGAAAGAAAAATAGGAAAGGTACAAACATTCATATATTTAAGACAAACAGTCGAAGTACCAAAAAATAATGTAAAGGCTGATTTGGATAGAAGAGTCTCGTTAGCTTGGTCTGCATTCGGAAGGTTACAATCTACATTTAAATTGGATATCCCGAGTACAATAAAGGCCAGAGTGTTCGATCAATATGTACTGCCGGTTTTAATATATATATATATATATATATATATATATATATATATATATATATATATATATATATATATATATATATATATAATACATATATATATATATATATATATATATATATATATATATATATATATATATATATTTATATATATATATATATATATATATATATATATATATATATATATATATATATATTTATATATATATATATATATATATATATATATATATATATATATATATATATATATAGATAGATAGATAGATAGATAGATAATAATTTATTTGTTTTTATGTAACAATAGGTTACACTTATAAGCCAATAGGCATTAAACAATGTTAACTAAGTTTACAATAAACTATAATTAAATAAAAGAAAAGGAAAAAACAGTAAATAAGTAAAAAACACTTTAAAAGCACAAATTACAATATAGTAACAAATACACAATGAAATAAGAGGCACAATGGAAAAGACAAGAAACCACCTCTGCTGACAGAGTCATCAAATCCCCGTGCTAATTTCAACTGGACTTAAGAAAAATTCATTTAATGAGTAATAAGCTCCTTGAAGCAGATATTTGGTTAAAAGTCTCTTTACTTCCGTTTTACATAACGCACGTACACTCTTTGGGAAAATATTATATATCTTTAATATGACAATTAACATTTTTCTGTATGTAGCAGTAATTACACTTTTCGGGAAGCAGATTCAATTTATGTCTAGTGGCATACCTGTGATTGTTCACATGAGTCTCAAAAATATCGCTGTTCGTGTGAACAAACATAAAACTGTCCAAGATATACATAGAAATAATGGTTAAGATCTTTCTGTCTCCAAACACATTCCTACAGCTATCACGCGGCGTCATTCCAAATATACCTCTAATACATTTTTTCTGAAGAATTACAACTCTTTCAATTTCCGGTGAATTACCCCAAAAGATAAGACCGTATCTTATTCTTGACTGTATGAAGGCATGATAAGCTGACAGAGCAGCATCGACTCCAACATTTTCAGAAATAATTCTTAAAGCATAGCAATACCTTGAAACATTCAATGCAACATTCTCAATATGCGCTCTCCAGTCCAGTCTCTGATCTATTTCCACCCCCAAGAAGGAAACACGTTTCGGACGATTGGATATTAATATTTCGATATGTAGAAGATAAAGTGTTTTCTATTCTATTGCCGAAAAATAGGCATTGTGTTTTTTGAGCGTTTATTAATAAGTCATGAGCCGAAAAGTATCCATCAAGAGCTTCGCACGCTCCTTGTACACTGGTCAGCATTGCGTGCGGGCTCTCCTCACTAAAGATCAATGTAGTGTCATCTGCGTAAAGTATAGTAAATTCTCCGGATATTCTACTGAGCTCATTCGTATATATAATGTATAAGAGAGGTCCTAATATTGATCCCTGAGGAACACCCCTCGACACCCCGATGTTGTGGGAAATTATAGGCCTACCAAAATCATCAATTTCCATAACCTGTTGTGTCCGATTTTCCAGGTAGGATGCTAACAAATTCAACGCATTTCCCCGAACACCATACGATTCCAGCTTGGAACATAGGGTATTATGATTGACACTATCAAACGCTTTTTACAGGTCAATGCACATTGCCATTGTGAGCTTCTTATTATTTAAAGAACTTAGTATATGAGTTAATGCTTGATAAATCGCTCTAACTGTAGATTTATTTTTTCGAAATCCATTTTGGTTGTTGGAAAATAAAGAGTTGTGTTCAAAAAAATCGATTGGCCCATTGTTTATAATTTTTTCAAATATTTTACCTACGTTTGAGAGCAGCGATATTGGCCTATAGTTTTTTTCCTCATGTAAACCCCCTTTTTTGTGTATTGCTTTAACTAAAGCATTTTTTAGAAGTTCCGGATATGCACCTGTATCAAAACATAAATTAATGATATAGGACAAAGGCTCTGAGATAGAATCTGTAACCTCTCTAATAATACGTATTGGTAAATTATCATCCCCGACTGACTTTTTATTTTTTAGACTTTTTATTGTCCTGGACACTTCCAGAGGAGTAGTTGGTCTCAGATAAATAGAGCGTACAGAACGATCAAGGGAAAGGACATAATTGTGTTTATTTGTACTTATGTTCGGACAAGAGCTTATAAAGTAGTGATTTAGGTTGTTAACTATCTTGAACGGATCATTAAATTTATTCGAAAAATTGTTAAGTACATTGTTACTATTTCTATTTTTCCCCGTTAGGGTCTTTACAAGTTGCCAAGCAGCTTTAAGTTTGTTTTCAGCAGAATTTATAAAGCTGTTATTTGATATTTTTTTGGCATGTTTTATAACTTGCTTCAGTACTTTACTATAGGTATTAAAGTATTCATTGGTTACCAGACCTTTAATTTTTTTAAAATACAGCACACGTTTATGTCTACATGAAACTCTAATACCCCGCGTAATCCACGGATTGTGTTTGTTATGTTTGAGACATTTTTTCACTGTAAATATTGCATTAAAGATATTTAGGACTTTGTTTAAGAAGGTACTGTACGCGTTGTTTACTGAATCACATTGATAAACTGTAGACCAATCAACCGCTTCTAATTCGCTTTTGAATGAAATGATTTTATTATTTGAAAATACTCTTTTATAATAGAATTGAGGGGTAGAATCCTCACTGCCAGAAGTCTCGATGTGAATAATCTGTGCGTGAAGGTCAGAAAGTGCCGAATTCAATACGTAACATGAATACTTGTGATCGAAATTACAGAAAATGTTATCAAGCAAAGTAGCCGAATCTTTAGTTTCTCGAGTTGCCTTAAAAATGCATTGATTAAAACAAAATATATTAAACAAATCTGACAGTTGTTTGATTCGAATACCTTCCTGTTCAAGAAAATTTACATTGAAGTCACCTGCACAAATTACTTTGTGTTTAGGATAGTTTGCATGTATGTAGTCCAGCATATGTTCAAGCCTTTCCACAAAAGTATTAAAGTTTCCAACTCCACGTCTGTACAGGCAAACTATTATTAGTTTGGAACTGGGGTATCCAACTGCAGCCAATTTGATTATTCCCTCAATGTTCATGCCGCAGATGTCGCTGAGATCATTAAACACCAAATCACTCCTACAGAAGATGTAGACTCCACCATGCTTCATCTCACTTCGCGCAAAAAAAGATATGACTGTAAAGCCCTCGATTACCACAAGGTCAATATTATGTTTCTCCATCCAGTGTTCAATGAAAAGCAGCACTGCCGGTTTAGACACCAAACCATCCAGGAAGCATTCTATTTCCAGAGCCTTGTACCTCAGAGACTGTATATTTTGGTGCAGTATGCCCAGAGATCGTTTTTCTATTGGCTTATTTTTAGAACTTGTGCTCTTGAGTTGCTATTTATCCGAGGGACAGTACTGTATTCTTAATTTTTCTTTCTCTTGTAGCTGATGTAATTGGGTCAAAAACTGTATGGTTGGCATCGAGCTGTAGCTTGAATTTGCTATTACTGGTCTTACAGTTAATGCATTGCAAATTATTGTCGACACAATCTTTCGCATCATGTCCATTGGCACCACATTTTCCACATATTTTTTGAATCTTACATTCCCTGGAGGTATGATTATATTGATTGCAGTTAAAGCACCTGACCACATTAATGTACTCGAAGCACCTACATGTTCTACATCCAAGGCGAACTTTACCCTCGTTCTGTATACGCCTGAAGGTATCCGAGTCACACTCCAAAATAGCAAAGAAAGCATTGACCATTTTTTTGCTGACAATGAGTTTCATTTCAGACTGTGTCCCTATAATGTCTGGATTTTGTTGTTTGAGGTTAAGAATGAGTTCCTCTTCATTATATAAGTCTTCTATTCCTACAATCTTGATTCGTGGTCTTTTTTAGTAGGTATTGTAGTTAGAAAGTTCTGACGTATCTTTGGTTCCAGATTTTCTTTAAGTTTTTTAGCTTCTCCTTCGTTTCTACATTTGATCACCACAGCACCCTCTTTGGCACTTCTTATAGCAGTAATTCTAATACCCAGATCTGCAGGTCTGATCTGCTGTTTTACTATCTTCTTTGTTTCTAGGCTCTCACATGATTTGGTATATATATATATATATATATATATATATATATATATATATATATATATATATATATATATATATAATATATATATATATATATATATATATATATATATATATATATATATATACATATATACACCAAGACGGTAACAAACCTAATGTGTTTAAAACAATTATTATTATATTATATTGGAGATAAGAGAGAGATAAGTTGGTATCCATGAGCTCCTTGTACAAACGTATTACTTGCTCTATAAATTATTATTATTTATCAATTTATTTTTAGTAACTTATAACATTTCTATATTTTTCAGAGTTAATGTTGGATGTGGTCCAGCAGAAGAACGAGTTTTACTCACAGGACTTCATGCCGTAGCTGACATATACTGTGAATGCTGTAAAACCACTCTCGGGTGGAAATATGTAAGTAGTTTTTTTAGGCATTTATTAAACATAAATGAATGATGTTCTGATAGGTACGGTTATAAATACATAATATTTTACCGGACAAAAACCCCCAATAAGCAGCTTTAAAGTATGGGAAATCCCAGACAATGAACAAACCGAATGTGTTAAATATTAATTGCCAACCTAGCACACGACATGTTCGGCTCTTTTCAGAGCTTATGAGCTACCTTTAGGCGAAGATAACAATCAAAGGGTTCAGAACCCTAACTAGAAAAAATATTAGTTATTAACAGGGTAAACAAGACTTATTAACTATTTAGTGGTGACTGTGAGATAAAAAACAATTTGAGTGTAGCGATAGTAGTACTGTGTATTCCCCCTACTCTATAAAACAACTATTCTCATTTATATTTTCAAGGAATTTTTTTACTGCAAATTATTTATTCGTTTCTTCTTATGCACAGTCAGTACTTATAAAATAAAGGAATTTATAAATAATAACCGGTCAAGTGCAAGTTGGACTTGCGCAATTAGTGTTCCATACGTTGATTGCTTTTTAAATATAAATATTTGTTATGGTAGTATAAAATGATCAGTGACTTCACCAAACACATCCCAAATGAGTTTTCAACAAAGTTTTTTTTTTCCGATCTTTAGTGAAAACTTATGACATTATATATATTTTTGAACTCGTCTTTTTACAAGCTTAACTTTCTATGTCAAATATTTTCGGGGAAAATGGGGTGTGACAGATGAGCAGACAGACCGTCAGACAGACAGACAGACGTACACCGAAGTGATCTTATAAATGTTTCGTACGGAATACTAAAAATCAATATCAACTACTTAAATTGAACTCAGCTGAAGATTGTCCACAATAGGGGTTTCACCTCGGAATGAGAGGTAATAAACTGTAAACTTGTATAAACCTTTATTGTGGCATTCTTAAAGTTGTCTCAAAAGTCTCATAAAATCTCATGTCCGCGTCTTAAGATATTCAAGGTCAAAAGTCACAAAAATCGGTTTATCGCAAATATCTTGCTTCCTATGGTTTCAATGATATCTGCATCTATTATGAAAATTGTAAAGCATAAATTTGCCTACAAATTTTTGTTCTAAACATTTTTTTATACCCTTAGCCGTTTTTGAGATAGAGCGCGGAGAGCGCGCAGCGCTCAGCCATACATAGCATAATGCAAGGTCAACCGTAAGTCCCGATAAATAATACGTCGTATAAAGTTAATTAAGCACTAAAAAATCCTTAATTATGAATAATCGCATTATTTATTAATTAATACATTATATTTAATAATATTTTTCAATTATCAAATATATTCGTTTAATAATACTTACCTACTTCGTGTAATTAAAAAATTTTTAAGTGAAATACTTTAAGTATATTTTAATTTATATTCTAATATATCTTAATTATATTAAATAGAAAAAGAATTAAGTACTTTTTCTTTAACATATGTAAACTCTTAAATACTTATGTTACTATTAAGATTATACCTGGGAATACGGACCCCTATAATACGACCTTTTCTATTTATAGTCAGTAGGGACAGATGTTCCATTGTATAGTTAAGACCGATTTCTTTTTCAAGGGACCACTTTCTACTAACCAAGTTTATTGGTTAGTTTTAAATTGTATCTTGGCAACGACGGACGTACAATTTTAAGAGTTATGGCTGATTTGTGTTTTTATATGTGATAAGTCACTTTCAGAAGGTGATTCTGTTAATGTAGTGCGCGGCTTACAAACTTTAAAAACTGCAAGTATTGAAAGAAATGACGGTCACATAAACTATTTAAATATTATTTAAAAAACTGCCCTGTACAAACATTGTATGAAAATGGAGTACGCATCTTGTTAGCAATATATAGTAGTGCTACAAAATCTGAGGACAATATCGATCATATTCGCTACACGCAATTCGTCAAGTCAACAAAGCTTAATAAACCTGTGCAGTTATCCAATCTTCCACCAACAAGTGCAGCGGCTCATCAACATATCAACCGTGTATACTATGAAATTCAAACTTGGTTAGGGAATGATTTAGAACCCCAGGAATGGGGTTGGGTGCTGCAAAATGAACTCCTGGAACCGATAACGACAATATTACCATCAGCTCCAGATGAACTACTGAACACAATATTTTGCAACTGCAAGAATGGTTGTGGTTCACGCTGCGGATTCAGGAAATCGGGGTTGCAATATTCTTTAGCTTGTGGCCAGTGTAATGGGCAAGCTTGCCTCAATGCTTCATTGTATCAAAGCGATCTCGATGAAGAAAATGCATTTGACCCCGAAATCCTTGACGATTTAGAGACATATATCCTTGACAACGAAGATGATGATAATGAACTGAAAATTTTCGAGCGCCCGGAAGACGATGATAAAGAAGAAGAAAATTGAGACTCATGTCCTTCTAATTATTAAAGTTTACGTAAATCCTCCCCACATTTGAACTTCAATTGTAGTAAATGTATGATACATAATTGCTAAATAAAGATATAATTAAAATGTATTTACTCTATTTCTTTTCTACTTAAAATCTAATTTAGATATATTAGAATATAATTAAGATACACATAAACTATTCTACTTAAAAAAATTTTTAATTACACGAAGTAGGTAAGTATTATTAAACGAATATAGTTGATAAATGAAAAATGTTATTAAATATAATGTATTAATTAATAAACAATGTTCATAATTATGGATTTTTTAGTGATTAGTTAACTTTATACGACGTATTATTTACCGGGACTCACGGCTGACCTTGCATTATGCTATGTATGGCTGAGCGCTGCACGCTCTCCGCGCTCTATCTCAAAAACGGTTAAGCATATAAAAAAATGTTTAGAACAAAATTTGTAGAGAATTTTATGCTCTACAGTTTTCATAATAGATGCAAATATCAATGAAATCATAGGAAGCGAGATATTTGCGAAAAAACGATTTTTGTGACCTTTGACCTTGAATATCTTAAGACGCGGGCACGAGATTTTATGAGACTTCTGAGACAACTTTTAGAATGCCAAAATAAAGGTTTATACAAGTTTACAGCTTATTATCTCTCATTCCAAGGTTGACCCTCTTTTTTGGCTTAAGTGACTGTACTAAGAGCCGTGATACGGCAAAGCGCGTCCTGAAATGGATTAATGGATGAGAAAATAGTAAAAAAACTGTTGAAAAATAAACGTTGTCCAAGATAAGCTGAAATTTAGGAGACAACCCAAGAAACGCCTATGAATACGGGTCTACTAAATTGAACGTCAGTCTTTAAGCAGGCAATATTAGCGTTAGTTACAAAAAGTTCCTCTTTAGTTTTCCATTATCTACCATAAAGTTAACTTCTTACAATTTAAAAAGTAGTAGAAAGATCATCTCTTTGAGATTTAGAGAAAGTAAAAGATTAAATGTTTTTAAACTTCCCATTTAACATCCAAACTTTTTTTTACAAATTATTAAAAATATTTGGAGTTTTAAGGTGCAAATTAAAATATATTTATGTACGTCATATAACAATTAAATCTGTTACAAGACTGTACTCATAAGCTTCTAAACACTGTCTTTGAAACATGTGACACTTACTACTATTTAAAAAATTATATTTTTCGTAAACATAACCTTTCAAAAGAATCCTGTCAAATGTTCATGCCGCTGCGCTGCGTGATTTAGTTTGTAAGTGCCATTTAAATAGAACTGTTGTGATTTTACAACAGTGGAAAAAATTAAATATCGAGCAGTGATAAAATGTTTGTTTTTTTAAAAATAATAATAAGCAACGTCCAGGTCGTCCAAATGAGGTCACCACATCAGAAATGATTGAAAAAATGCAAAATATAGTGATAAATGTTCGGTGAATGAACATGCGTGAAATTGCTGAGACTGTAAGCACCTCAATTGAAAGGGTACAGAACATTTTATGGGATATGAGAAAGCTTTCCCCAAGATAAGTGCCAGGATTGCTCACAATTGACACTAAACACGCACGTGTGTCAACTTCAGAAAAATGTTTGGCGATGTTAAAACGCAATCGAAATGATTTTTGGCGTAGAGTCATAACCATTGACGAAACATGGATTCATCACAGCACACCAAAGACCAAAGAACGGTCCAAACGAGTTTTCCGTGACGAACTGTCGCCAAAGAAGGCTAAGGCGACTTTATCGGCCAACAAAGTCATGTTCACAGTGTTTTGGGATGCACGCGGCATAATCACGTGGATTACCTTAAAAAGGACAAAATGTTTAATGGGGAGTAGTATTATGTCAAGTTAATGGATCGTTTCAACCATGCTGTGAAAGAAAAACGTCCGCATTTGGCGAAGAAAAAAATTCTCTTTCATCAAGACAATGCACGCGTGCAAACTTGTGTCATCGCCATTGCAAAATATCATGAGTTAGGATACGAATTGCTCCACATCTACCATATTCGCCAGATTTAGCCCCCCCAGCGATTATATCCTATTCCCGAATATGAAAAAATGGCTCGGCGGAAAAAAAGATTTGGCTTAAACGATGAGGTGATTGCTGAAACAAACACCTATTTTAAAGGGTTGGAGATATCGTATTATTTTAGATGGAATACAAACGCAGAAAAACATTAGACTAAGTGTATCGAGCAAAAGGAGATTATATTGAAAAATAAAATAAATTTTATACATAAAAATGTTTTTTCTTGACAAGGCCAGGTACTTATCATACAACCTTCGTACTTCTCGGACAATTTCAAGAATTTATTTGTTTTGTTTGTTTCTGTTGGGCAGGGCGCATCGACAGCTAAGATCATTTAGCGCCCACTAGAGTTAGTTTGGTATAAATAGATTAGACTATGAAGTTGAATTCTTTTAAGTATTGGTTATGTTTTCTTTAAGTGGGACAAAAGATTTTATGAGGATGGTGATGTTGGATGGAATGCCGTGGGTGTCTCTCAAGTTTTGATGTTAAATGGATTCGATTAGATGTAACACTGATAAGGGGGAGTCACATTTAGGACAGAGTGGACGGGGATCTCTCATTAATAGATGTACATGCGTGGAGTAGGTGTGTCCCAATGCCAGTCTTCTCATTATTACATTATGTCTTCGGTTCAATTCTGTGGAGTTAAGGGGAGGAAATACATTGGTTTTGATGGACCATAATTTGTTTGTTGGGATCTTCCAAGTCCCATTTGAGTTGGAAGAGAGAGCTGTGTAGGTGTTTTATCAAGATGTTAAAATCAGAGTAGTGATTCTCTCCCATGTTCATACCCCTTTCTATGGCAAGTTTAGCAAGATAATCCGCTCTGTCGTTATGAGGGTTGCCTATGTGACTGGGCAACCAAAGCAAGGATATGGTACGTTTTTTCAAGGTGGCCGTGTACATCAGATCCAGAATTTGCCTGATATAGTTGAAATTGAGATTTCTAGAATTGATGGCTTTGAGAGCGCTTAGGAAATCAGAAATTATGAGAGTTGGTTGTTGGATGTTTGTCTTGGAGGGAGTATCTGATAGCCTCCTTTATTGTCAACAATTCTGCGGAGAAAATAGAGATATGTTTAGGTAATTTAAACATTTGGACGATATTATCAAAAAAGAAGGCAGCCCCAACTCCCTTTTTCGTCTTTGATCCATCTGTGAAGAAAAGTAAATGATTGGGATAGATATTGGCATAGTCTGTCAAGAAAGAGCTTGTTAAAGAATATATTTGAATGTTCTTTTGTTTCAAGAATTTACAACTTTTCAAAGAAGGTTCTTTCAAACGTTCAAAACACGTTTCTAGATAAACAGGAATATAATTTTTTTTATGTGGGCACCGTATAGGAAAATATTTTGTAAAGAAAAATGAGTTTAACGTTTCATAAAAAAGTTTTAAATACAGATCCAGTAGAATTTTAAAATGAAAGCAACTAGTATTGACAGATATTAATTCTAATGATTTCATTCAACAAATAATTTCTACTCTTTTTAATATATATTTTATTTATATAGAACATAAACTTTCAGATCTCTAATTTAAGTTAATGTTTTCACGGCTGTGGTCAGATGAAAATTCATAGTTCTTGAAATCTTTTTTCTTCTTTTTCCTCCTTGATATAGGTACTATTACTTGCTGATTACCCTCTTCACCTAACTTACATCGGAAGGTTGTTCTCCAATATTTTTTTGGGGTCTATTCCTTTTCTACTGGTGACTGGTCATTCTTACTTTTGTCATCCTGTCTATATGTTTCTTTAATTCTATCTTTCTGTTTTATATCTAATCACTGTTATTATCTATTTTACATGTTTGTCTAATGTTGTCACTGATCTATTTATCGAATATTGTGTTTCCCGCACCATTTTTATTTCTGTTATTTTGAAAGTATAATGTCTGGCACGTTGAAGCGCAATTTTATAACCTCTAGTAGCGGTGCCGTTTTTATAGCCTCACGTTGGAGTGCTATTTTGTAACGTCTCGTTGCGGCGTTATTTTGTATAGCCCCAACTTTCTTTATTTTTAATAAATATTTTATTTATTAAATAGAAGCCGTTATTTGCCCCTTATGTATATCTTAATTTTTGAGAATGGATTGAGTGGATATTAATATTGATGGAACTAAAAAAATTAGATATAAGCTAGCTCGTTTTTTTTTTTTACTGGTAGAGAATGTGGATAAGAGATAATTTTTGTACGTCTTTTGAAAATAGTCTCTATAGTTGTTTAAAACTAGGTTGTAAAGTTTATTTTTTTTGTGCACCATTCATTTTAGAATAAAAAGGACCTAATTTCAGCTCAAAAGATGAAAAAATACTGAAGAGATATTTAGTTGTTAAAATAAGATTAATTTACGTACAACCGTTGCGTCCTGAGAGAAAGAGCAGGAGTTTAGTGAGACACTACACATTTAAATAAAAAGGGTATATTAACAAAACAAAAATTCCTAACTTTATTACACTCTTAAAATTACTTTTACTAAATAAAAATAAAGACCCTTAAGCTAGAAGAGTGTATACTATGGCATAGAGTCTTTAATTTGGATTATTAGGTTTTTAATAAAAGGCTTGATAAAACACGTTATTAAAAGTTTGTGAAATTAACTCCGCGAGTTGCACGTGTTGAGTAGTCGTTCGAAACGCACTTGTAGACAGAAAGTGAGAAATTTAGACTGGTGTGCTTATGACTTACTGGTTGGTTTCTCCTCGTGGATTTTCCATAAGTTACTTGACTTGTCCTGGTGAGATTCTCATAAAAATATTGTCTCAGCTATTACCATCCTAGTTTCATTTAGGTTGCTAAACATTTTTTGACCCGAAATGCCTGAGAATGAGCAGGATATTTCAAGAAAGGAAAAAGGCCTTAAACTTGAGAGCTAGAAACGGTTACTGCACTACTACATCACTGAGAAAAAAAACACTCTGGCGTGCTGGAGAAGAAAGCCACTACGGCCTACTGGTGAAACAAAGCCGTTACTGCTTCATGGAAGAAAAAAACCCCTACTGTTTCATTGTGGAAAAAGCCCTTAAAAATTCCATCTGGCCATTTATATATCTTTTGCCCCTTAAGCTACACTCCTCAAGAATTGAAATCACTGCAATAAATATAAAAATGTAATAAAATACAAATTATAGGGAGAAAAACAATGTCGTAACATGATACAATTGTGGTCTTATAAATCAAGATTTCGTTTCAGTTCTTAGGTGTTTATTTCAAAATATTGCATCGTTTAAGAATGCCACGGTTTTACATATCTATTTAAACTTCATTTCATGGTATACAAGCAATAACAAGCTGACTTCTTAGTGATGATTTAGATGTTGTTATGCATTTTATTTTGGCTGCCTATATTCCCAGTCAATTTTTTTTTTTTTGCAGTTTTGTTAAACCGGTAAAGTGACCTCTGAAGATCATCTTAATTCTCTTCTATCAGCACAACATCGTCAGTATACCATAATTTTTATCCTATCCTATTCATATAAAGCTAATTATTTCATCCATTATTATATTGAAAAATAGTAGGCCGAAGAAATCTCCTCGGCGAATTCCTCTTTTTGGTGGTATCGACTATGTCAGCATGATTTATTTTAACTATAATATCGTTTTTTGAGTAAATATTCTATGGTTTTGATAATGTTGTGCAATATAATATAAACTACATCTTCTAGTTGTACTCGACCGAAAGTTTTCTCCAAATTAATAAAAGGTAAACACTCAGATCTATTGTATTTTATTGATTTTTGATACCTGGCTTTAAGATACAATAGGCGTTTAATCTAAATCCCTACCAACGAAACATATTGGTTGATTGATTTTGTTTGTTATTAATTTTGCCATTAGATTCACAACTATAATTAGGAGATTTAATATTGTGTAATTTCCTAGTATCTTTTTATCTCCTTTTTTGAACAGCAAGATTGTAGAGTTAGTTACGTGAAGATTTAGTTAAGTAGATATGCTATTTATTGAATCAGTTTCCTCGATTTATTCCAGCAACTTATTGGTAATACCGCCTTGTCCTGAACTTCTTCTGTTAGATTTTTTAAGCGCTATTTCTACATCTTTTTTCTTTATCGAATCATCGTCGTTTTTTACTATTTGTTTCTGCCTCTGTCTTTGTGTTCCTGAAAAGTCCTGTCTAATATTGCCTCAATATTTCTTTTTCTATACAATTAGTTTTTATTACTTTAGATTGAAACTCGCACAAGTCCTTTCACGTTCTTTTTGTAGTCTCCCAGTGTTTGTTTTTGATTCTTCTGAGCAATAATGAAATAACGTCATAAACTCTTATAATTTTCGTATGATTCTGCATTTTGTGCCGTCAGATAATTTAGGTAAATTTTCTTTTGCTATTGTGCTTTGATTTCTTTCTGATTGTTACTAAAAGCGTATTTATGTTGAGGTATATGATCAAAGAATATATTGTTTATTCTTAATCCATTAGGTATACAAAGATTGAACATCAAATTGCCATGATTACTATTATTTTTGGGTAGACCACATACCACATCCTGATGCCATACTGCAGACGTCGTACTTCTCGTTTGGAATTCATATTTATAGTCGTTAAATATGGGTGGCAAAAAGAATCTCTCTTAAGAAACATTTTATCTAGAGGAAAATGAGTTTCATACAAAAAAACATGTGGGTGTCAAAAAGAATCCTGACTAGAAGAATAATGTGTAGAGGAAAATGAGTTTCATAAAACATATATTTTACATACATTTACAAGGAATAATTACAGAAAAGAGCGCTGAAATAAATCCAACTTATTATTTTTTTTTGAACATAGAAAGTAATCTTTCACAGCTTTAGTCCAATGGAAAGTTATGAGTTTTGGAGTTAGCAGGTGTAAAATTTAAATTACTCTGTGATATTATACCTGCAACTGCACGGGGCGCGGGACCTCTTTAAGGCTCTTTACTTTCCAAGAAGGCGGGCATTGGCAGACTGAGACTATATTAGTTACTTAATTAAACTCAATAAGTAGTATCTATGAAATTTAGAGTGTCATCGTGTATATAAAAATAATAAAATAAAAATCAAACAAAATTTACAACGTGACGGATGCCTCTCTCGGGAAGGCAATTGTAATGGCCTCTCGCTTTGTCTATTCGGAACCGGCATTAAACTGTAGGTTCCATTTATCTTGGAAACACTTAATAAGGCACCAACCACAGGCAAAAGCGAGAGAGTCGCCTATGTCCGTATCGATGACACTTCAAGAAGAGGAATGTCTCACCATATATCGCTATTTGTTCCTGATTTGCTCTATGAGTAATATATTTACGCTGATGTTCAGTATACCTAGTGTAGTAACCAGTTTCCACGAGTAATGCACACCATCAATCGATATCTCTTAATGTTGTTAGAATATTTTTATATTTTTTCTAATTTTTCTTTTGCAATCTTTTTATGTTAATGGATATCCTATAGAGTGTTATGTTGTGCTTTAGAGGATCGTGTATGTTTTTTTTAATACCACTCTCATGTTCTTTAATTATTTCAGGATAAATGGATCTGTCAGTTTCTACCGCCTACATATTACCATACAGAAAATTTTATGTTAGAAAATATAGAGGAATAAAAGAGAAAATGCCTGAGTTTCGCTTTATTTTATTTTCAGTCTGCTCGTATAAATTCAACTTATTACTTTCGACAACTTATTACTAACTGCTTCCATCCAAAAAATCTTGATCGTCACTATTTTTTTTTTTTTTATAGGTCTAGCACACGTGCTACAGGGAAGTCCCTAAAGCGCTACAGGAGCGACACGTGTGCGGAGAAAGCGATTCACGTTGTTCTTAAATCGCTGTAAATTGTACTCGGTGGGAAACACAGTCCTGGGCAAATTATTCCAAAGGAATGATGTTCTCCAAATAAATGACTGCTTGAAAAGCGTTGTACGAGGAGTAACAAGCTGAACCTCATACGGATGTGAAATATTAGCGTGACGTGTACTTCTAACATGCACCGCTCTGGGAGGAATTAAACGGGCCACATCCTTCGAACACTTTCATGAAAATACTTGTAGAATAGGCTCAAGTCGCCAACCGTTCTTCGATGTTCCAGCGAATCAAGGCCACCTGTCAGTTCCGGGTCTCCAATCAGACGAACAGCTCTTCTCTGAATAGAATCCAACAGATGCAGTGTACTGTTTGGGAGCGGAGCCCCAAACATGGGAGCCGTATTCCATAGTTGGTCGAATTTGAGCTTTGTAAAGAATTAACAGTTGTTGTGAAGCTTTCTAGTTCGAAATAATATTCCCAACTTCTGAGAAGCTCTTCTTGCTATGCCTGCAACATGTTCATGCCTGGATATATTTGCTCCCAAATTAACGCCCAACAAATTGAGTGACGATGTTAGAGGAATGGAGTGACCCGACATAACTATGTCGGGTTCAGCAACGTTAACTTTTTTAGAAAAAACTGCCGCCTGGGTTTTTGTAGCATTAATTCCACTTGGTTACTGTCACCCCAAGTTAGAATTTCTCCCAGGTCTTAATTAAGTTGAATGACTTCCTGCTGTCTGCAGATATTAGTCTGAGCTGTAGATTGGATTCTCGGTCCTCTCCAGCAGATCGTTAATATAAATCAGAAAGAGAGTAGGAGACAGTATGGAGCCTTGGGGTACACTGGCGTTGATAGTGAAGGTGTTGAAAGAAATCCATCGACTAACTGAGATCTATTTCTCTTTTTGATGACCTAATTATTTTTAGTACGTGACCTGCCGCCATAAAAGGACTAATAACTGTACTGAGTATTTATATAGTTTAATCTAACCATGTTTTAACTAATATGCATAGATCAAGAATTTCAGAAAGATAGACAATATAATACTCGGCCATCATAAAAAAGTTATCTCTCCTAAGACCTAAACATAACTAACATGCGTAAAAATCAACTATTTCAGAAGCAATAGATATATATATATATATATATATATATATATATATATATATATATATATATATATATATATATATATTTATATATATATATTGTAACGTGTGAAAAAATTGTAGCCCCAAGCTTGAGCACAATTTTCTTGCAGCCCCGCTTTAATTTCTGATAATGAATTGAGTGACTAATGATTTTAAAAGAACTAAAGAAATTAAACAAACACTAGCTCAGTTTTCCTTGGTAGAGAAATATGGGTAAGAGATAATTGTCTTACGTCTTTTTTTGGAATTCATTTCTATTTTTTAAAAGGCTTTAGCTGTACGAAATTTTGGCCACCATCCATTTTAAAATAGAGAGGATCTAACTTCAGCTAAAAAATGGAAAAATGCTGAAGGGTTTTATGGGTATTACTAAAAAGAATTAGTCTAGTACAACTTATCCTGAAAAGAAAAATAAATATTCAGTGAGACACTAGCTTTAATCAAAAAAAGAAAATTTATTCTTGTTTTTTAAAATGAAAAGTTCTAACCTTTACAGTTTTACCTAACAAATTCTAGCCTAACTAGTAGTTGTTACATTAAAATTTCAGACTATTATAACCCCCGAAGACGAGAAATCGTGCTTTACACTTCACTTTTTAGTCTGTTTTTTCATTGCAGTTAAGGCGCTACTCTCGAATAAGTCTATTGAAGGGAGTTTTGTTGACTTACTGTTTTTTATTCCTGCTGTGATCGACTACGCCCGATTTCACACTTTTTCTTAACAAACACTTAGAAAGCTCACTACGGCTTTTATTTAAGACACTGGTGCTTTTACTTAGCGACTCTAATGAAAATTAGCCTACTTCGGCTAGATGGAAAATAGCCTCTCGGCTAGACGGTACTGCCTGGCTGCGGCTAGATGGAAGACCTTGGTCGGCGGCTGGATGAAACGACCTCGATTTACGGTCTGCGGAGCCTTAAATGATCGTGCGACTTTTGCCAGTAAAATCACGACGCTCCAATCAAAACTGCCGATCAAACATTCCACCAATCGCGGCGTAGCGAGAGGTTCGGTCAGGAATCCGCACAACTCACTATATACCAAACGTCTGGGAATCCCTGTTTAATATACCGTTCGGAACAAAAATGAAATAAGTACAATTTGAAATGGAAAAATCAGTAACATTACATGGTCTTAAAAATCTAGGAAAAAATGAATGTTACAATATATATTATATATATATATATATATATATATATATATATATATATATATATATATATATATATATATATATACAAGGATGGATTGAAAAGTTCGCGGCCTCATCAAAAAATAATTATAGTATTTTTATTATAGTACCCTCAATAAGTTCATACTTTCTTTGGTTGTCACAGTGTAAAATTTCGTTGCTGTAGAATTTGTGGTTTTTAGGTTAGAACGAGTTTAATGAGACCACGTGCAGCTTTTTTGAAAAAATGGAAAAAATTGAATAACCTGCGGTCTTCAAGTACCTGTTTTAAAAAAAAGATTAACACCAAAGAAGATCTACAATGATATGAAAACAACACGAGGAGAATCTGCTCCGTCATATACCACTGTGAAAAA
>CM032455.1:51212239-51222239 GCA_019049505.1 Pachyrhynchus sulphureomaculatus
ATAATGTCATCCGCAAATATTTTTGTTTTTATGTTTATTGGTATGTGATTAGATATGGTGGGGATGGCTATATTAAAAAGGGTAGGACTGAGACCTGATCCTTGAGGGACACCTAAAACTTTTTTATTAATATTGTTATATATGTAAACCTAGTAATTTTTCTAATATTTCAATTTTTTTTAAAAAATACTAGTTTTCAGTTTTGTAAAAAATTGCCAGTAGCACCATTATTTCTGAAGGTGGAATACTCATAATTAGTATGAGTATTCTATAGAGATGGAAAAAAAGACATATCTAAAGAAATTTAAGTTAAATGCTACAGGGTGTTCAAACTAAATTTATGCATTTCGACTATTTCAAATTAAAAAATCTCAAAATTTTTAAATGGCACACCCTGTATATTATTATTTTTTCTGATAGATCTTACAAAACCCTCCAAATTTTTTTCAGTGCTTAATGGAACGGTTTGATGGTAATGGTAGCGTTGAGTATACAAAACCAGAATGCTACCATTGAGGAAAAAGGAATGGAGATTTTACTTCATGTTGAAGATAATCCCCAGGTCAGCAGTCGTCAATTAGTTGACTTATCTGACACATCCCAATATACGGCTAATCGCACCACGAGAAAATACAAGTATCATCCCTTTCATATGGAACCACACCAAGAACTTCAAGACCGTGATTTTGAACGACGAGTAAACTTTTGTACCACTATGAATGGAGCAATAGAGGCCGATCCAAATTTTTTATCCAAACTATTAGAAATAGGTATATGACATACTTAATAAAAGTTGGAGGGTTTTGTAAAATCTATCAGAAAAATAATAATATACAGGGTGTGCGGTTTAAAAAATTTGAGATTTTTCAATTTCACCCTGTAGCCTGTTTAGGCAGTAGCAGTTGATTTATTATTTATAGCGGCGGAGCGACCCGCAAGATGCGCGATCCGAGGCATTCGACGCATGCTGACAGCACGAGCGTATGGTAAACAGCGCCTCGATTCGATGTCACGGTATAGAAACGATAGTAGACCGAAGCGCTGCTGGGAAAGTAAAAAAGCAGGTTTTCCATATTTCCGGTGAAATATTGATTGGACGGATTGAATCCCGAAAATTCGTAGTTGCATATTACAGCAAGAATAAAGTTTTTCTATCGTTTAATATGGAAGATAGAGTCGTTACCCCCCCCCTCCTTCTTCGACAAAAATATTTATTAGCAAAGATATTTAAAATAAATATTTTTAGTAACTCATGCCTAAAACTAAACCCTAACACGGAAATTCCCTAACAAAATATAATTTTAAAATATCGCAAAATTAAAAATCTTCTGTTCTTCCTCCTAAGGGGACGGTGGCGGATGTGGACTCAACCACTGGACCTCAGGCTGGGCCGGGCATTTCGCTTATGTCGTTGTTCTACGTCGTGGTAGAGCCTTATGCTACGTATAATGCCTCACCATTTCTCATATTGTAGCATTATTGCTGTTGACGATCAAACGGCATCTACCGGGGATACAAGGCTTGTACTGGATACGTGGTTGACGAAAGTGTGACGCGTGACTGATAACACGTCTACTGGGTTGTCATGTCGGAACTGGCTCTATTTGGTAGTTGGTGACAGGGACGGTAAACACCGTTTGATTACAAAAGGTCTATTGTCGAGCTATCCATCCTCAACCGGAGAAAGACGAGAGATACAGGACTTTGGAAATATCGATGTCAGGGAAACAAAGGAGAGAGAAAGAAAGAAGGATAAGGGGAAATCCACTCCTGAGAACTTCGACTAGTAAAGCGACTCTTAGACTGGTAGACTTGCTCTAAATGGTCGGTCTAGAATGGCCTAGTGGAGCTTCATACTGTCCTTGATAGTGTCGATTCTGCCCTGTGAGCCAGTTTGAGATCCTTGATGTGAATATTGCGGAGCTTCTTTCCAGGCTGATCTTTGAGGTCATACACAACCGATATGAGATTACCTCGACAACGGTAAGGGGTCTCGAGTATTTGGGTGCCAGATTGGCGGATTAATTCGTACAAGAGCTTTAATTTTTGCAGTCTTTCGTACTGCCCTGTATATAGTTGGGCGTCGGTTTCGGCGGTCGGTGTTTCGTGTGCCGGCTCGGTGTAGTCAATTTGCCGATAGATCGAGTTCGCGACCGAAGTTTAGGAAAGCGAGAGAGAACCCGGGAAATTGTGACGAGAGCTGTTTATAGCAAAAATGGGCTCGGGTGGATGCGAATCCTATTTCTTGTGGCCCGTTTCTTTATTATTATTATTATTTTACATATAGATTGTGTTACATTGTGGTTTTACTTATTACCACGAAAAGAATTATGCAGACGAATGACGTTAGCATAATCTACGATTATGTTCCACCATAAACAATATACATTTATATAATCTTTCGGTGCAAACAACCTACATACTTTGCTTGATTTTGAGGAATTTGAGTATCTAAAAATTCGCATGAAAAACAATTCTTTTAAAATAAAACATATTTTGAGACTTTTCAGTTAACGCCACTGTTCCATTAATTAAGTTGCTCTTGTTCCTCCCTCTCCACCTCTTTTTCTTCTGCCGTCGACTTTCCCCGGGATCAGCAACTTTTCCATGCGATCACTCCTTATTATGTGCCCAAAAAAAGATGCTGTTTTTCTCTGTACCGATGGTAACAGCCGGTCATTATTTTGGATGTTAAAATCGCTCAGAACAGACGCATATGTCCTATGAGCTGTCCACGAAATTCTGAGCATCCGTCTGTAGCATGTAGTTTCGAAAGCCTTTAGTCTTTTATGGCATGCTGCATTAAGTGTCCGTGTATCGGCTCCGTATGTATATTAGTATTAGCACTAGTTTATTTGTCATTTTATTTATTCTGTGATCTTTTCATACTTTGCTTAGGCTTGTCATTGCAGTTTTGTCCATCGCAATCCTTCTTTTAAATTCTTCTTCGCAGCCTCCCTTGTTAGAAATTCTGGCGCCTAAGTATATATCTGTCTTTAGTAGTATATCGTGGATTTTGTTGAGAGGAGGCAAAATTTTAGCTCGATCTACTATAAGAAGAGAATATTTCATTCGATTTAGTAAAATGCCGACATTTACACTAACCTTTTCGATTCGATGCAGCAGTGCAACCATTTCTTCCTCAGAGCTAGTGATAATTGTAGTATCATCGGCGTATCTTAAGTTCGAGAACTTTTTGCCTCCTACCCCTCCATTCCACTCCTCCGTGGCTTTATATTGAAGAGTAATGGAGACAGGATACAACCCTGCCTCACCTCCTTTCCTACTTGGAATGGCTTGGGCAGATTTTTCTCAACTTTAACATAAGCGATGTTTATGCTGTATAATCTGTGGATTAAGAAGACTAAATTGTCTCGTGTCCTCATTTCTTGATGAATTCTTCATAAGTGATCTCACTGTATTGTGTCGAAGGCCTTTGTATAATCAAGGAAACAGAACACGGCCGGAACATTATATTCATAGAACTTTTCTATCATTTGTCTCACTAGCTGCTCTCTTGTGCCTCTACCGGGTACAAAACCTGCCTGTTCTTGGTAAATCTGAGGCAAGAGAACTGATTTAATTTTACTTGAATGACATATAAGATTCTGTAATTTTCAGAGACGTCTCGTGGGCCTTTCTTGTGAATCGGTATATATATATATATATATATATATATATATATATATATATATATATATATATATATATATATATACATACATATATATGTATATATATATATATATATATATATATATATATATATATATATATATATATATATATATATATATATTGAAAACGTCTTGACTTTTTTTACTTTTAATAGATATTTTATTCATTAAATAGAAGCCGTTATTTGCCCCTTATGTATCTCTTAATTTCTGAGAATGGATTGAGTGGATATTAATACTGAAAGAACTAAAGAAATTAGAGATAAGCTAGCTCATTTTTTTTGGAGAGATTATGGATAAGAGATAATTTTTGTACGTCTTTTGAAAATAGACTCTATAGTTGTTAAAACATGGCTGTACAGATTTGGGCACCATTCATTTTAGGATAAAAAGAATCTAAGTTCAGCTGAAAAAATACTAAAGAGTTATCTAGTTGTCGAAATAGAATTAATTTACGTACAACCGTTGCGTTCTGAAAGAAAGAGCAGGAGTTTAGTGAGACACTACACATTTAAATAAAAAAGGGTATATTTATTAACAAAATAAAAATTCATACCTTTATTACACTACTAAATAAAAACCCCTTAACATAGAGTCTTTAATTTATGATTATTAGGTTTTTAATAAAAGGCTTGATAAAACTCGATATCAAAAGTTTTTGAAATTAACTCTGCGAATTACACGTGTAGAGTAGTCGATGGAAACGCACTTGTAGACAGGAAGTGAGATTTTTAGACTGGTGTGCTTATAACTTACGATTGGTTTCTCCTTGTGGGTTTTCCATAAGTTACTCGACCTCTCCTGGTGAGATCCTCAAAAAAATATTGTCTCAGCCATCACCATCCTAGTTTCATTTGGGCTGCTAAACACTTTTTGACCTGAAATGCCTGAGCATGAGCAGGATATTTCAAGAAAGGGAAAAGCCTTAAACTTGAGAGCTAGAAACCGTTACTGCACTATTACATCACTGAGAAAAAAAACTCTCTGGTGTGCTGGAGAAGAGAGCCACTACGGCTTCATGGTCGAAAAAGCCACTACTGCTTCATGGTGGAAAAAAAGCCACTACTGCTTCATTGTGGAAAAAGCCCTTATAAATTCGAAATGGCTCCTTAAATATTTTTGTCCCTTCCTATTCAAAGTGACGTCTTTAAAATGGTTCACTTCCGGGCGCAAAATTTCGACGCATTCACACGAGTTACACACTGCCGGTTCAAATTAAACTGCTCACAAAATTTTAAACACCATTTTAAACTACACTGCTCAATAATTGAAATCACTGCAATAAATATAAAAATGTAATAAAATATAAATTATAGAGAAAAAAACAGTGTTGTAACAAGATCTTAAAATCTAGGAAAAAATTAATGTTACTATATATATATATATATATATATATATATATATATATATATATATATATATATATATATATATATATATATATATATATATATATATATCGTGTCCATTCTTTAGGCCATTCACCTATGGTCCAGATCTTATTGCATATTTCGTGGATTAAGTTAATACCGGTCTCTCCTGCCGTTTTAAGCATTTCGGCCACAATGGCATCCGCCAAGCATAAAAAAGGTGCTGCAACTAATGCTGTTAACTCGTATTGTTGCTTAAAGACCTTTGCTAGACCGATTCCAATACCTAACTTGTCAGCATAATAAAAAAACCTCACCATGCTAAGAAATGTCATAACTCTCAGCCATTCTCGGAATCTCTGGCTGTTTAATGCACTGTCTACTGATGGAACCTTTCAAATATTACCCAAAATTCTTACGGGCCTTGAAAATTGTACGAATACTTGATCTTTGAGATACGTTAGTTTGGTTCCGTATTCTTGTATATGGAGTAGAACTATACAGTCCATTGGTGGATCTTTTTACAATTTAATTTTGTCCAGAATTTTGGTTTTCAAATCGATTCAACAACAAAGGTCTAATATCAGTTCAATTTCCTGATGCTTGTTGTAGGTTTTTCTCTTTTAGATCCAAAGAGCGGACAAAAATGAATACGCAATAATAGGACGTTCTTTTTAACCTCATAAGACTGGGAGCATTTCCCACCCTCTCATCCTTGGCTGGGCCACTATTCTGATAAAATAGAATGTTCATCACATATTGCTTGACCTCTAACAACTAATGAATTAATAAATTGAATGTTTCCGCGAAGCATAAAAGTGTGCATTTTGATTTATCTTCCAATAAATTAGTTTTCTATAAACGGACTGTGCCTTAAACTGCCACTAATTTTGTGGTGAATTATGAATTTGATATTTGAATGTTGTTCAATTCTAAAAAACATCTAGCTATTATTCGCTTCGACAACATTCAAATTGACACTTGATACGCTCTAACTTAAGAAGGAAACTTCCGTTTAAAATTAATTAAATAGAGAGTATTGTATTCGTAAGAAAATTACCCTCCCAGATTTTTCCGATTCTTCAAGGATATGATATATTGATTTCAAATTTGGCACCTTAATCCTAAAAAAAAGAAAAGGAATCTAAATTTTACCAAAGAGATGGAAGTCGATAAATTTTGTATAGCTTCAATCATATTATAGAATTTTTTTCTGGTTTTTGTATTCGTCCATCTACAAATTTTAACCACACTTACGCATAGTCGAAACATATAAGGAGCTTACTAGAGGAGATGGAGTTTAGAAGAGGTTGCTTGAAATATACGAAGATGGATTGAAAATGTCGCGGCCTAGTCAAGAAAACAAAATTAAATGCGTACAAAAATATTTTTATTTTTCGACTTAATCTCCACCTAGCTCTATGCACTTCTTCTACCTGCTTTCCAAAGCTTCCACACCTGTTGATGAAATTTTCTGGCCACCGAGCTATTTTTTTTAGGTTTGGAAACAGTTGAATGTCCGAAGGTACCAAATCAGGAGAGTAAGCCGGGTGGGACAGCAATTCGAAACCACAATCACGAATTTGAGCCATAGACTCAACAGACGTGTGAACGCGAGCATGGTCTTGATAGAACAAAACTTTCTTTTTCAGTAATCCTGGGCGTTTCTCTTTAATTTCTTGACGTAAAAGACGCAAAAGGGTGCAATAGTAAGTCGAGTTTATTGTTTCGCCTTTCGGAAGGTAGTCCACCATAATAATACCTTTAGCATCCCAAAAAACTGACGCCATCACTTTTCCAGCCGACAGAATTGCCTTCGCTTTCTTTGGGGTCGGTTCACTAGCTTTTTTCCACTGCTTGGATTGTTGTTTTGACTCTGGAGTATAGTGGTGAACCCAGGTTTCGTCCATTGACACAAACGTGTTAAGAAAATCTTGCGTATCAGCCTCAAACATCTCCAAACAGTCGCGAGAAATCGTGAGTCGAATTCGTTTTTGTTCAACTGAAAGCAATCTGGGGGACTCACCTAGCAGAAATCCGAGTTGGTTGGCAATGATGTTTTGTGTTCGTTCATACGAGATGCCTATAGTGTCTGCAATCTCCCTGATAGTTAATCTACGGTCTTTTAGTATGTGATCACACACTTTGCCGATGTTCTCTTCAGTCGTAGACGTCGTGGGCCGGCCGGAGCGAGGGTCATCTTCGATGCTCTCTCGTCCACGCTTAAATTCTGCAACCCATTTTTTCACAGTGGTATATGACGGAGCAAATTCCAATAGTGTTGTTTTCATATCATCGTAGATCTCCTTTGGTGTTAATCTTTTTTTAAGCAGGTACTTGATGACTATACGTTGTTCAGTATTTTCCATTTTTCCAAAAACCCTGCACTTGGTCTCACTAAACTCGTTCTAACCTAAAAACCACAAATTCTACAGCAACAAAATTTTACACTGTGACAACGAAAGTATGAACTTATTGGGGGTACTATAATAAAAATATTATAATTATTTTTTTGTGAGGCCGCGAACTTTTCAATCCATCCTCGTATTATGTTAAGAATTTAAAAATCGTGTTTTATTGTTTATTTCCAAATTGAACAGAGATACGAGGGCCACCTTTTAAGTTTTTACAAATGACCACTAAATGGCGCTATTGAGATGCGACATTACCATTGTAAAAATTATTATTGTTAAAACAGTGGCAGCTCAGAAATTGGCCGAGTAGTTTGTTTACAGTGAGCGTTAAAAAACCTGAATAAATGGAAATTTCACGTGAATTTTTTTTTTTTGATGATTTTTTACGTTACTAGTAAAGGCCTAACTCAACAACAATGCCTCGAATCGCTTCGTTCGACTTTTGGTAATGAATCACCATCAGAAAAGACCGTTTACAATTGGTTTGCAGAATTTCGTCATGGTTGTGCTTTCGTCAGTAACGAATTTCGTGAAGGTCGACCAAAATCAGTTGTTGTTCTAAAAAACATCGATGCTGTGCGCAACATGATTGAAGAGGATCGGCATGTGACTTACCGTGAGATAGAGGCATCCTTAGGCATATCGAAGAGTGCAGCACATTCGATTTTGCATGAACATTTAGTTGTGAAAAAGATCTGTTCCCGATGGATTCCGTATAATTTGACCGAAACTCAAAAACAAGCTCGTTTCAATTGGTGTAAGGGAATGCTCAAAAAATTCGACCAAGGACGTGCAAAATCCATATACAACATCGCAACAAGAGACGAAACTTAGATATATTCGTAAGAGTCTAAAACTAAGCAACAATCAACTGTTTGGGTGTTTCAAGATGATCCGAAGCACCGTTCGTTCGCGAAGCACTTCCAAGGAAATGATGGTGATGGAGATGCTGCAACCATTGCTTTAGAGAATCGAAAAACAGTTAATGCTGAATGATATACAACAATTTGTTTGCCAGAAGTCATCGATGAAATCAGGATAAACAACCGAAAACGTCGCATCATTCTTCATCATAACAACGCCTGCTCTCATACAGCCCGTCAAACAATTGATTATTTGACGGAGAAAAACATCGAATTAAAGTCTCATTGCCCGTATTCACCTGACTTATCGACTAAAGACTTCTTTTTGTTCACGAATTTCAAAAAAAATGCGTGGACAGCGATTTTCATCACCTCAGGGAGCTGTTGAATCTTTCCAAAATCATGTTTTTGAGATACTAACTTCAGTGTGGAAAAAATGTTTCGAGAATTGGTTCGAACGCATACAAAAGTATATAAATCCAAAACTATTTAAACTAATTTTTTTTCTTTCATTGTTTTTGTAAAAACTTAAAAGGCAGCCCTCATAGTATACAAATAAATATCAGTTTTCAGCAGAAAATATTCCATTTTGTGGAAAATTACATCATTCTCCCCTTTTGTGTTATTTCATGTTGTTTTAAAATATAGATTTCAAATTTGGTAACTTAATACTTGAAATAGAAAAGTAACCTAAATTTTACAAGAGCTTAACAGGTGAGAGTTGATAAATTTTGTATAACTTGAATAGTATTATAAAATCCCAGAAGTTATGGAGTACGATGGTAGGATACAACGAATTGTATTAAGTACGCATACCTATTACTCCATCGAAAGCTGACACAGCAGCTTTCGAACCGACAGAGTGGTTGACACAGTCAACGCTTTAAAAGCAGGTAGCGCTTTTTCGAGGGATCCTTCCTCAAGTATATATAATTACTGTAAAGCAACTGAAAATAGACAGAAGTCCATATTCCAGCAGCTTACTAGCTGTTCTCTTGTCTGTCAGTCAGGCTAGGATTGACTGACAGACTAGCCTGACTGACAGACAAGAGAACAGCTAGTAAGCTGCTGGAATATGGACTTCTGTCTATTTTCAGTTGCTTTACAGTAAGTATTATAAAAATTTTCCCTGGCGTCTGATTGCGTTAATCGACAAATTTTAAGCATACTTACCTATAGTCAAACATACTAATACGTAGGCTGAAAAGTTTTTGGTCTAGTTACTTAAAACACATTTTTTTTGCATAACTCGACTTTATTGTTCCATATAGTCTCCTTCAAGAGCGATACAGTCAGTCCAACGCTTTTCTAACATTTCTATACCTTTTTTGTAGAAGGATTGGTCTTTGCCTTCAATATAGGCCCCAGTTTCGGCGATAACTTCTTCATTGGAACCAAATCTCTTTCCCGCGAGCATTTGTGTGAGGCCTGCGAATAGATAATAGTCGCTGGGGGGCAAATCTAGAGAATACGGTGGATGAGAAGGCAATTCGAACTTCAGTTCATGCAATTTTGCGATCGTAACCATTGACTTGTGACACGGTGCATTGTCTTGATGAAAGAGCACTTTTTTCTTGTTCATTTGGAGCCGTTTCTTTGCGATTTCTACCTTCAAACGCACCAATAACTTTATATAATATGCGCTACTGATGATTTTTCCCTTCTCAGTATAGTCG
>CM032455.1:51227239-51229739 GCA_019049505.1 Pachyrhynchus sulphureomaculatus
TGGTTGAAAGATTGGAAGGTTTGAAGGTGAAAGACCACGTATATAGAAAGAAGGTCACTCCTATTAGATTTTGGAAGACACAAAGAAACTTCTCTAAATTTCATTGTATTTTTATAAAAACAAAAAAAAACGATCATTTTGTTTCATGACACTAACCGTCAATTATTCGATATTTTTGTACTATTGAAGAATTTAGGTAATAGATGAACATAAGAAGAACTCGATATAAAACATTTTGACGAAAAACATTCAAGTAAGAACTGGAAGTACAACAGCATCTTCCACTCACAATCAGCAGCTTTTGAATTTTTTGTTTCTTATTTACACATGTCAAAAATGCAATAGGAATATTTATATACTCTTTTAAAATAATTAATGATAGATGTCGCTGTTAAGTAATTAATATAAAATAATAATCAAACCAAAAATAGTATACTTAATATATATGATTAAAAATGGAAAGATAGTAAGAATATACGTTTGAAGTGTAGTTCAGTTGAATGTAACAACTTTTTAGGTCTTATGTACATAATAATCTTGAGAAAATTTGGTAGGAATTTAATGCTGTTCTCGTTATTTGTAGAACGTCTCTTGAGGAAGGTCTAAAAGAATAACATATTAAAATATGAACGTAGATTCTAACGGAAAACGATGTGGTATATGTATTTGTAGATTTCAATATGGTAAAATAAGATTATGATGTACCCAATTAAACCCTATTCATACTTTTATATCTAAAATAAGTATAATAACAAATTAATAGTTATATTCATTTTAATTATATTCTAGTACCTAGTTCCACAATGATATGTTAATATCAGTTTAATTGGCGTCATCAATAGAAATAGAAATTGTATATCACTGTATCTATTCACCAAATGGAAACGCTAACAGCATATTCCCTTTGTTGATGCATATTTAATATACTTAAAATACATGAGTAATTTTTGTTGGTTCAGGTTAGGAGACATTGAGCTCCAAGCTATTAAGATAACTCACACAATTAAAAAAAATTTGTTCGCACTATAAAAGTTTTATGTTTGGTGAATGGACCCATTCCGATAGGACAATTGATTACTACTTTAGCTAAGTAATCCATTTCAATCGAGGCTAATGATAATAACAATTGTTAATTATTCATAAGCTAATTTGTCGTATAGAAGGTATAGAATGACATTGCGAAATGTCAAAACCGAAAAATTTTTTCCCAAAGCGTTTTTTTGTGAACTGGAGTTTTAACCAGCTAAATCGACGATCTTAAATTTAAGTGAGAAACAAAAGACTTATGCGGAATGCACCAATAGAGACACTTAACGTGAAAGTGTATGACGTAACGGAGTGCAGTTTGTGTTTCTAGAAGTATGAAAAAACCATTGTACGGTAATAAAATTTACTATAGTATACTTATCAAGCTATTAGATACGGTTGAAGAGAAGTTTGGAAGTCAGGCAGTGTTTTGCAACATTTCAATAAATCCCTGTTTTAACCTAAAAAGGGCAACTTGACAATGATGTAAACAAATGAACGAAAATAATCTCTTTAAGATAACTTGATAGAAAAAATACAAAACATCAACCAATCAATTTGTAAATTTCCAATCTAGTTGCCTTAAAGTTTTGCTTGTCATTCGTTTGTTTCTGGCATTGTCAAATTTGGTTTCTTAATGTCCATAACGGAATAGTCAAATCATGCAGCTTATAATATATTTTAACTATTGGACGCTAACGAGGCGGGCTATGAAATAAGCAGTAATATTTTTGAATGTATCAGTATTAATGAGACCCGAATCAGATCCAGATCTCTTCTAGTTAATGTGAAAAATTTGTTAGATCCATAAAATAATTCATGGGTCCATAAAATATTAGATAATTCTTCAAACTGTCTTTGAAATGTACTGTGTTCTCGCCCCTAAGCTTTAATAAAAGCTGCAAAATATTTGTCAAATTAACGCAATGACATATGCGGTAGTCCTTCCCGCACTATTTTTTAATCGTGTAAATTCTATTACCAACAATAGGGTTTTGACTTTTGGTAAGTAAGGAATTAAATGTTTTTTCCACCAAGTTAACAATAGAAATTTAAAATAAATAGATAAATGTTATTATACAGCTGCGTTCACTGGTTCTTCTCATTTGGTTTTATGTATTGATATTGTTTGATATTTTGTAAATTACATAAAAAATCACGAATATTTAGACAAGTTCAGGTTAGAAAGGACGGCGGACAGTTTAGCGACAAAGTAATAGATACCAGGTGGTCGAAAATTGTAGATTTTGTTAGAATCACGTGATATTTGTCATTATTGATACCGAAATCTGCATAGTTATAGTATTCTACATTTTAAAAAATTATTACTAACCATTTTATCGTTCTACCGTAACCATTTTACTTCAAAACGGCAATACAGCTACCACTAATCGATTTAAAACCTGTACGTACAGCACCAATTGATAACTTCGTTTTTAGTATTAATAAAAAGCGACTAATTTCGATAGTTGAA
>CM032455.1:51234739-51239739 GCA_019049505.1 Pachyrhynchus sulphureomaculatus
AGTTGGTCATGTCTAACTTTTTCAAAGGCCTTATTATAGTCTATAAAGCACGCGTGTAGATCCTGATTCATGTCTAGGCACCTTTGCGACAGGACATTGAGTGCAAACAATGCTTCCTTTGTTCCCAAGCCTTTACAGAATCCAAATTGAGTGAACATTTACTAATAAATTAAAAATTAGGGCGGGCTCTGCTGTGAGAACTTATTTTCTTGTGTCAGAATTTGACACAAGATATTGTGTCAAAATTTGAGCGCATTTGAACACCTTTGAGAAGTTAATTTATAAGTATGAATATTTTCCGTTTTTTTAATATTTTCAGAGATTTTTTCTTGTATTTCAATTCCAAACTTTAATTTTGTCAAGATTAAACAGAAAAATTAGTAATCTAAAATATACGCAGTTAGCTTAATTTATACATGACGTAAATTATGCCTTGCATGCATATGCGCACAGCATAATCTAAAGAAAAATCTCAAACGCCGTTTTGGGTCTCTGGCACTATTCACTTTAAAATTCGAGTTATTTTCAAAATCGTACAGAAGAAGTGTTATTTGCGGAGACGTTAACCTTCTGATTAAGAAACTGTTCAATTTTAGAAATAAGAAGTTGGAAAAATGTTCCCGTATTTTAAAAAGGGTTGCAAGGTTATTTACATTTTTAGACCAGTGCACAATACACATTTTTTAACAAAAATGCGTGCAATATCAAATACATTATGTTGAATTTAATAGCCACTTTAACAGTTTTTTAAATTGAGATTAAAAATAATGTCTTCTAAAATGTTCGGTATTCCGTTACTTCGGCTCGACAAAAAAAATGCTAATACCCCTTTGTAACGCCGCATGCTATCGTTAAGACAGATGGCATATATAAGTAGTAGTTATTGTGACCATAACGATCATGGTAACACTATAGTTTCGCGACGGAAACCACAAGGTATCTCAGAGAAGATTTTATATAATACATATGAAGTGGGGGCAGCGCGGACCACGCGGAAGGTGTGAGGATACGAGCATTAAAACATGACTGTCCTTTTGTTAATATATCATATAGCACAAATGTTAGAAATCAAATTTTACATAGAATCCAAAAATAGTGCACTCCATTAAAAGAAGTTCTTTCTTACTAAATATAGAATATCTTGGCTAATCCTGTTACGAAATAGACCAATATGGCTGAAACTTGGTGTGCGTTCATTCAAGAGATGCTACTAACTAAACATGACCTCGATACGGGCCGGTGGTGCCATCTCTCGGACTTTGCACGGACTTTTCAAACCAGCCTCGTACAATTGAAGATCATTCTGTGCTATTTCAATTGGTATGTTGGGAAATAACGACTTGACGTCGAACCTAGCGATGATGTCATTGCTGCTTATAGTAATGGAATCTAGAATCTGAATAAAATGTACTAAGTCTTGTACGTATGGTTTAGCTTTTCTACTAAAGGTTATATTATGCTTGGTAGGTACTCTTTGATTCCATAGTATTTCGGACGTCTGCTAGATTTAGTTTGGCGGTCATTAGAATTTGAATATACATAAATAAAAAGAAATATTTAAAATTTCTTGACCAAGATTAAGGTAGTGTGGGAGTATATTATGATCAGAAATCTATGTGTGCCAATTGCAACCCTATATTGTAGGAGAAAGTAGGTACAATTACAAATAGGTACGCAGGTAACATCAATTTGGAAAAAATTGTAATATATGAAATATTAACTGTTCCTCCGAAATCCGTCACAATATCAACTAGTAAGCAATTATGATAGTTGGTATAGTTTAAATTTCAACAAATTCTACATTTTTTTATCGCAATAAATAATGTCTCTGTGTCTATATGTATATATATATATATATATATATATATATATATATATATATATATATATATATATATATATATATACACACACACATACATATACACTCCATTTTTATCTAACATTTGCCAAATCCAAGCAGAAACTAACCCGAGTTACTCGATAATCTCAAAAAAATGTGGTCGCTGTAGACGCTTAAAAAATCGTTCGTATTGCGCTGAAGGCGTGTCGCTTCTACGTAGGACATGATATTGTCTCGCCACTTGTGCCCTTCGCGTCACATGCACTCACCTAGAACGCAGGAAGAGATACGGAATAAACCAAACAAATTTGAACTTATTTTCGGGGCACTCTGGGCAAATATATCATATCTTTCGGCATTTGGATGGACATCGTCAACAGACATCATCCTGCCAATATCTTCATGATATAAAAAGGGTCTTTATTAAAGTGGGGAGGTGACCAATAAAAAAAATTAAAAACCTATTTATTTGTGGAAAATCCAATAACGAACTAGCTTTTATACAAAAATATTCTAAACGAATTTTTATATATAACAAAATTCGAACTACATAAAACAAGGAATGCAGCGAATACGCTGTTTAAATTTTAACTTTAACTTTTTTACCAATCGTTGCCAAATCTAATTATAGATTATTTTCAAAATGTTTTCATTCACTATTTTGTTAATTTACTAACATTGCCTTATTTTTAGAATTTATTAACGTGCTTTAGTAGCAAAATACTTCGTAGAATATTGTCGTTTTTTTCTAACATCGAATTAATTGTACAAGATGAATTAGATGTTTGTCAAATTTCATTTACTCCGCCGTAATTATAAAAATAGAAAAACAGCTTTACTGTAAGTTTTTTGATTCGTAAGAAGGTACAATTTATATTAAAAATTTTCCTTTTTTTTATTTTTTTTATTTATAATATATATATATTATATTATATATATATATACATATATATATAGTGACCCTGAAGTTAATATATACGGTGTCCCAGAACTAAACCGCGGTAGATAGTAAAATGCAATTTACTATACTGGTATAGTTGCAGTGGATACCCATTTTAGATAGTAAAAACAATTGACAGTCCTTTCTGGTTCACAGGAAAGGCGACATACTTTTTAATTTTAAAACGATCCTACATATTTTTAATTTTTTAAATTTCACGAAAAATTCTTGACAACTTTTGTGTACCATGCCACATGTCAAATATCGAATGGCCTCCGCAAATCACCAATTTTTTTTTGTATTAGCATTGAATTTTTCAGGACATTGTTTAACAGTAGTCCTAAAAAAAAGCATTTTTTTTATTATGGTTGGTTGGGTTGTAGGCGAGGTGGGCGATCGTGCCTGTTTGTGCGCTGAAGCCTATTTATTGGCTTATTGTACTTCCCCCTCTTCGTTACGTGAGCATCATCCCTTTTAAAAAAAGGTTTATTAACTTTTTTCCGAGCCCTTCATGTAGTAATTTATCGCCATGATGTAGATCTTCTAACAGTTTAAGTCTGTTTCAAGTTAAAGCTGCACATTCATATAGGATGGGCATAGAGGCTCTTTCCTCTTCACCACATAGTCTGCATGTCGTGGGATCATTGTAGATACCCATTTTCTGTAAATGTTTCCTCAGGTGACAGTGGCCCGTGATGAGTCCTATGAATAGTTTAGACTGCGCCCTTGTTAAACAAAGGACGTCATTTGTTAGTTTCTTTGAGGGATGGCCAATTACGTCCTTTACATGTCTTTGGCTAGATGTTGCGAGCCAACGATCTAGTCGTTTTTACCACTTATTTTAGTATACCAAACGCTCGTTCTGAACCCTTATATGGTTTTGTAGCTCCGAATCTTGCTAATTCGTCCGCTGATTCTTTACCTTTTAGTCTCGAACGTCCTGGAACCCTCAGTAATTCAGACCTGTTGTTCTCGTTTGCACTTAGTTGCGATCTTGCAGTTAGACCGTCTGAGAGAATGTATATATATATATATATATATATATATATATATATATATATATATATATATATTAGATATATATGATATATATGTATATATATATATATATATATATATATATATATATATATATATATATATATATATATATATATATATAAGAAATATTACTTCATTAGATAGCATATTGAAACTATAATTATGTGGGACTACCGTAACAAAGCAATATATATATATATATATATATATATATATATATATATATATATATATATATATATATATATATATATATATATATATATATTGCTTGGTTACGGTAGTTCCACGAATTATAATTTCAGTATGCTATCTAATGAAGTAATATTTGTTATTATTGTTCTAATATTTGATCCAATAAAGTACTCAAAATAATTTTGACCGCAATTTTCAAATTTTACTATTTAAAATTGCTCATATTCCAAGGTTACATGTCAATAAGTGCCTATGGATAGGAACATCGACGACTTTCTAATTTCAACCGTTTTAATGCGATAGTTAGTCAAAGTTTCAATTTTTAACAATTTACATTTGCAAAAACTAAAAACAAATTATTTTGAATACCTTATTACATAAAATATTAAAAGAATAATAAAAAAATATATTAATTATTTTAGGGCTATCGGAAAATATTGTCTTAAAATCGAATACAAGTAAAAAGAGACTAATTTTTAGAAATTATTGATATTTGACATGGAGAATGCTACACAAAGTTGTCTAGAATTATCTGTAGAAGTCTCAAAATTGTAAGGTTTTTATTTAAAATAAAAGAAAGTGGCATTTTCTGGAAAACCAACTATTTTTTTTTATCTAAAATGGGCGTTCATTTTAAATATTCTATTATATTACACTTAAATTTGCTGTCTAAAATGATTTAGTAGTAGTAGCTTTAGGGCCACTATATATATATATATATATATATATATATATATATATATATATATATATATATATATATATATTATATTATGGGACGTTTCGCGTCAACAGGGTCACCCCAATATCCAAAAATACAATTAACGAAAAAAAAATTCAAGGGTGTCAATTTCTTCATCGAAACGTAAGCTTTTAAATGCAACTTAGCTTTTTTGAAAAAAACAAGATCGCGGCTTAATATGACGGCTAGAAACAAAAAAATCATGATTTCTAAGCAGAGTTAACTGAACTTCAAAACTG
>CM032455.1:51242695-51252695 GCA_019049505.1 Pachyrhynchus sulphureomaculatus
AAAATATAACTTTGTCTAGACTCTTGTCTAAACCAAAAAAAAATGAACTGAAACAAAGTATGAACACCCCCCTTAAAATCTTTTAAGGATTGTCTGAAAATTTTCTATTTCAGCAAAAGAAATTTATAAAAATTCTTAAATAAATGCCAAAAAAAATAAAAAAATGATTCTAGTGCAAACACTTACACTAAAAAGAAAAAAAGTCTTGTCAGACCATTTAGCACAAGGCCAAAAAAAAAAATATCTGGATAAATATCCAGACAAACGCTCGGGGAAAAATCGCCATCCATGCTCTAGCTCATCACTAAGAGAACATTCTAAATCTAGTATCACTACTAGTCGCACTCAGAGAATAATCGCACTCTATAACGCAATGTCGACGTCCTAAGATCATCTAGACATTGCTAAAATCGCCAGGGAAAACGCTCTGGTTGATCGCCAGAAAACACGTCAGCTCATCGCCAACAAAAACACTCTGGTATTTCGCCAGAAAAAACCTCGGCTCCTCGCCAAGAAAACACTCTGTAAATAGTCCTCGACTACACAAAGTCTGCGTTCTAAAAGAACAATCTCGCCATTAACATAGTGAGCAGCTATAAAAGCTAACAATATCACTATAAGCACAGTGAATAGCTACAAAAGCTAAAATTCACCCTAAACACAGTGAATAGCTATAAGAGCTAAAATTCACTAAACTGAATGATCCTGCTTCTAAAAGCAATGTTCACTAAGAACAGAATGATTAGTCCGCGCGCAACTAACATTCAAGGAAACATTCCCAAAATAACTGTATGAGACAGCAAGTCTCGAAATAGGACCTCCCTAAAGTCATAATCCTATATATGGGAGTCCATAAGCAAAACGACTCAAAATCACACATTTTGAGCACATGCCCTCAGGCAACCAACATACACTGAAATATATACAGAAATATATACAGAAAATATATACAGAAATATATACAGAAATACATACAGGAGTTCAAATCCCAACTCTTGGTTATGATAAACTCCATACTGAGCTTGGTGAAAGCTCTTAGCAAAAGCTATCTCAAAATCTTCGGCACATCGCACCAAAGTGACAAATCTGCCTAAAACATGAGCCAAAAAAACGCCCTCCGTCATTCTTCAGGGTGACTACACAGAGATATAAAATTTAACCAGCATTGCGCTTCTCAAGTTGCATGAAGAACCCTCGTGTACTGGTCTCGCCTAGAACAACAACGAAAAACATTCAATCCATCCCACATAACAGGAGACAAACACCTCACCACGATATACTGAATTGGTGGAGACAATAAAATACGGAAATGGTGACCCTGGAGTCCACCAACAAAAGGGAGTAGATTATAGCATCCACTAAACTAAAACGGTGTCTACCACACCACCATAAGTCAAAAAAAAAATTAATCATTAGGGTGTTCCGAAACACACTACTGCCAACAGCCTGTCACCACTAATAGGCTAATTGGAGCTGAGGTTCGACTACAGTAGCTAGGCTCTCCTTTGGTTCAAATAGAAATAACCATTGGTAACAAAACCCCTTAAGGTCCCAAAGGTCAAACGTTCACCCCCCATAGACTACCCTTCCAATCAGTCTGTTCCTCAGTCTGGAAGACTAACTCCCTGCCAAACGTCGTAACGGCATCTGTTAGCACCCGGTGCATCACAGCCTGTAAAAACAGATAACTCATGGGATACAACCTAAAAGGTTTACAAGGTTGACTTAACCAAGCTTCTAACGAAATTTAAAAAAAACGAAAATGAGCTTAAAAAGCTACATGAAGCAAAAATTTCTCAAATTTTTTTGGTGGCAACGCAACAAAACTTTTGAAGACGACAAGAGCTTTTCCAGCTTAATCAGAAACAAGAAGAAAACATCATTGACAGCTAAAATATTCGATCATGGTGTTAATCGTCTCCCTAGACAATAGCCTCTAGAAGAAACTGCTACAGGTATCAGGCATAACCGTTTTCTGTCAGCCCAAACTCCTAGATTACCTCTTGGAAATCTAAAAATTCGGTTAGGAATCTTCCTTCACTGCGCTTAGCCTCTCTTGACAAGGTTCTCATCTCGGTATCAGATTTTGATCATTTCTTTGTGAAACGACTGTCTTACTCTGCTCTCATCCCTGTAAATGATCAGCCTTTAGTTCTCCTGCAGAACTTCAATTTTTCTATCAATCTGATAGTAAACCGAAAAAACTCAACATACGCCTATGAGTCCATGCAAAAAAAATTTAAAAAAATTAGTGACTCAAAGGTAACGTTTAAACGGCTCTGAAAAAAAATAGAAAATACCCTCAGTTTGTCAATTCAGAAGAAGATCCAATCAAAATAATCCATGTCTTAGACTTACTGGATAAACCAAAATCAATTTTACTCTTAATTGCACCCAAAATATACCATTAAGGTAATAAAAATACACCCACTCGGGTAACAAACTTTGAAATTGCTCTTAAAAATTTTGACTCTACATCATACCACGCGAGCTACATCTTGCGCTTGTCCTAACTCAAGATCACTTGGATTGCCTCTAATCAAAATTTCGCTTCCAAGTGTCAAGATAACTGGATATTATTTGGGGTCATAAGCAAATCAAATCCCGCGACCACCGACATACCAGTCTTATGAAAAATCCTGAGTGTGACTCTTTCGCAAGCTCGCAACAGCTGAGTCGATGCTAAAACATCAACTACAATCAACCTAAGTTTGGATATGATCAGTACCCAAAACCTTAGCAAAAAACTATAAAAGTAAGCTATACTCTGCTCAACTTTTATAACAGTCAAAAAAAAAACGAGGTCGTCACCTCCACAGAGCAACATCAAAAAAAATAAATTAAAGCAATTAAGATAATGTAAATATAAATTATTCTTCTTCTGACAAACTTTCACTAGGGTTAGGTCCGTTGAATGGTTTTTAAGTCTTTGATATGCCATCGTCCTATTTTAGTCCCATCTAAATTAACTAAACCATAAACTAAGTCTGAAATCTTTTCTCAACTTATCACGCAATGCACATACTTAGGTACCAACTTAGATGTGAATTTATCTGCTGCACTGGAAAGAATTTTATTTTTTCGCCAAACGTGATCACCTATCTTAAAGGAAAAATCCCTTTTTCTAAGGTTGTAAGACTTACTGTTCCGTTCATAAGCCTTATGTATCTTACTACGCACGTCGGTGAAAATATCTTTTAAACCCTTTAAATTTTCGTCATACGCGCCCCTGTTACCCGGAATTATTTCGCTGTCAACATTGACATCCAAATCTAAATTTTTATAATACGATCCAGATAGAGGTATATGTCTGCCGTAAACTAAAGAAAGACGGTGTAAACCCGGTTACTTCGTGTTTGCGGTGTACACGGGATTAAACGGATGTTAAAACTATATGTCTCACTTAAGCTCTTAAAACTCTTAGTGGTAAACTGAGTACCGTTATCGCATATCGAAAGCGATGAAACTCCGTGGATTAAAAAAATATCGTTTTCTAAAATTTTCAAAAAGCATTCGGCTTTAGAGCTTTTCAAAGGAAATAACACGGTATACTTTGTTAACCAGCAAGAAATTACGTAAAGTCATTTATTTCCTTGTTTTTTGAACGTGGAAATGGACCTACTAGATCAGCTGCTATGACTTGAAAAGGGTAATTAAACCGTTTTCCCCCCTCTTTTCCCATCAGTCCCATAGGTAGTGTATTTGGAGATTTCTGCTCTCCACATACTTCACAAGTCCTCACAAACTTTAAGATATCAAAACGCATTTTGGCCAAATTAAATTAAATGTATGTTTGTCTCAGCCTAATCGCCCAACGCGCTAGATTGCCACTATTGGGTTTTTAATAGAATTAAGCCACAATAAACTATAATGATCTGTTATGACCGTGAAAGGAACACCTTCTATGTAAGGTCGAAACTTTTCGATGTTAAAGAGTACTGCTAAACATTCTTTTTCAACAACCGAATAGTTACGTTCAGCCTTTGACAAAGTTCTACTGGCATACGCTATCACTCTTTCCTCACCACTGATTTTCTGTGTTAGGACGCCCCTAAACCGGTATTAGAAGCATCACTAGAAATATAAAACTGTTGTGAAAATCTGGTTGGGATAAAATGGGAGCTGAAACCAATAGCTCTTTAATCTCTATAAAAGATTCTTCGGCTGCCTTTGTCCAATCTATCGATTGTCCTTTTTTTTCGTCCTTTCAAAAGATCATTAATAGGCGACAACAAGGTAGAAAAATTCTCAATGAAACGTCTGTACCATGGACACATTCCTACGAAACGCTTGACTTCCGTAGTATTAGTAGGTCTCGCATAATTAACCATGCTTGCTACTTTATCCGGATCGGTACGTAAGGAATTTGAGCCTACTATATAGCCTAAAAACTTTAGAGAAGTTTTGAAAAAATCACATTTGCTCAAATTTATCGTCAGTCCGGCCTCTTTCAATTTATTTTTTTACTTCTTTAAGTAAGCGTATATGCGATTCGAAGTCTTCCGATGTTACTAAAATATCATCTAGATAGGTAAAAATGTGGCTCATATTTCGGACCAAATATAGCGTCCACTAAACGTTGCTGAGTTTGAGCAGCGTTCTTTAGACCAAACGGCATAGTGACGAACTGAAATAGACCTCGGCCTACTACTGCAAAAGCGGTCTTTTCCTTAGAGGATTTGTCTAAAGGAATTTGCCAGAAAGCCTTTCTAAGATCTATCGAAGATACATACTTAGCATTCCTGAGTGATGTCAAAATTCTGTCGATGTTCGGTAATGGGTAGTTATCAAATTTGCTGACCTCGTTGAGCTTTCTTCCGTCAAAGCACAGACGATACTGTCCATCGGCCTTTTTCACCAATAAGATTGGAGAACACCAAGGACTGTTTGATTCTTCAATCACTCCGAGTTTCAACATTTCGTCCAACTCTTTATTTAATACTTTTGACATATAAGGAGACATGGCGAAGGGCCTTGTCTTTACCGGACTGGCATCAGCCGTATCTATAGACATCTTGATTTTATTCGTTCGGCCTAACCTATCTTTGCTACTTATTTCGTTGAAAGAGCTTATTATTTTTTCGGCTTTTAAGCGTTCCGTCCGCGAGAGATCATCTAGGGTACATAGACGCGAAAAAAGGTTTTCTAATGAACTTTCTGAATAACAATCTTTAAAACTTGTATGAGAAGTGACTTCTAGGGACTGTGGATACCACGAATTATCTTTAAAATTTACTAAAATTCCGAATTTTTGTGCAAAATCACATCCTAAAACCAAAGTATGTGATAGAGAAGGTACTACTAGAGCAGAGATTACTAAACAATGACCATTGCAGACTAGCGGCAACTCAACCGTACCTAAAACTTTTAGACGGCTGCCATCTGCAGTGGTAACACTTCTATTTTTGACGTGGCATATTTTTATACTTAAACGACTTAAAATCTTAATACCATTCTGACCTATAACGGAGGCATTTGCACCAGAGTCAAGTAAAGCCGAGAAATGGGCACCTAATAGATCTATCTTTATATGCGGTCCATTATCTAAATATTTATGCACGAATAAAGGAGACATGTGACCATTTGGAGAAGCAGGAGTTTTAACTTGAGAAGGAGGATTTTTATTAGACTTAAAAATCAGAAACTTTTTGTAACTATTTAGTCCTACCTGATCTATTGGAATATTTCTTTACTTAAGATTCTCGTTAGAATCTTTTCTTTTATCCGCGACCGGACGTTCTGAGAAAGTACGACGGATTTTCAGTTCATATTCTAATCATATTCCAGTAGGTGATTGACTTTAAAATTGAAGGCTTCAATAAATGAATAAAATTTAAAAGAACTGTTTTAAAAAATCGTAAAAATATTTCTCCTGTGCTCCCCAATAGTCTAAATAAAAATACGTAAAGGCACTTAAAATATGTAAACTTCTTTATCAAACATTTAAAAAATCTTCGACAATTTCAAAAAAAATTTCTAAGTATTGCCTTCTATTAACATTCCTTTACCAATTTATCTTAAGAATTTCCTATAAAAAATCTCTAAATACCGTTTCATATCAGCAAAGTATTTTTAATATTCATGCAAAATATAGGTGAGGAAAAAAGAACAGTTTTTTGTTCGGTTATCCGCAAAATAAACAGTGCAAAATTAAAGTCGACCAACACATTTGCTAATCTGAACTATAAAGTTAGCTTTTAAGAAAAAAGTAGGAATCGCTTATCTTAGAGTCAACAACAAAATTCAAATATCTAACTCATATCATCAGATAAATTGAAATAAAAAATTCTACAAATTTCCTGCTTTTGTCTTATTGCTATAGTGTAGTTTCGTTTAATAAATATTATGAAATAAAAATATCTGCAAAGTTAGAGCTTTTATTTTGTTCGAAAGCTAGTACACTGAACCCTTTAAAAAATAAAATTCCAAAAGCCCCGCGTTGACAGCGCTATTTTGTAGCGTGTGAAAAAATGCGTTGCCCCAAGCTTGGGCGTAATTTTGTAAGGTGTAACTGTCCTCAGTTTGAGGCATCTTTTTTTGTACCCTGTGAGAAGTTGTTTGTCCACGCTTGAGCGCAATTTTGTAACATTGGAACTTGCCCGCACGTTGTGGTGTCATTTTGTAACTTATGAAAAGGTGTTTAATTGCGCCCCACGTACACTGCGTCATTTTGTACCGTTTGAATATTGGACACCCCAAGCTTGAGCACAAATTTTCTTGCAGCCCCGCTTTAATTTCTGCTAATGAATTGAGTGGATCCTGATTTTTAAAAGAACTAAAGAAATTAAACAAACACTAGCTCAGTTTTCCTTGGTAGAGAAATATGGGTAAGAGATATTTTTCTTACGTCTTTTTGGAATTTTTTTTCTATTTTTTAAAAGGCTTTAGCTGTACGAAATTTTGGGCACCATCCATTTTAAAATAGAAAGGATCTAACTTCAGCTAAAAAAATGGAAAAATGCTGAAGGGTTTTATGGGTATTACTAAAAAAGAATTAGTCTAGTACAACTTATCCTGAAAAGAAAAATAAATATTCAGTGAGACACTAGCTTTAATCAAAAAAAGAAAATTTATTCTTGTTTTTAAAATGAAAAGTTCTAACCTTTACAGTTTTACCTAACAAATTCTAGCCTAACTAGTAGTTGTTACATTAAAATTTTAGACTATTATAACCCCCGAAGACGAGAAATCGTGCTTTACACTTCACTTTTTAGTCTGTTTTACATTGCAGTTAAGGCGCTACTCTCGAATAAGTCTATTGAAGGGAGTTTTGTTGACTTACTGTTTTTTATCCCTGCTGTGATCGACTACGCCCGATTTCACACTTTTTCTTAACAAACACTTAGAAAGCTCACTACGGCTTTTATTTAAGACACTGGTGCTTTTACTTAGCGGCTCTGATGAAGATTAGCCTACTTCGGCTAGATGGAAAATAGCCTCTGGGCTAGACGGTACTGCCTGGCTGCGGCTAGATGGAAAACAGCCATGCAGCGGCTTGATGGTACTGCCTGGTTGCGGCTAGATGGAAAACAACCACGATTTACGGTCTGCGGAGCCTTAAATAATCGTGCGACTTTTGCCAGTAGTATCACGACGCTCCAATCAAAAACTGCCGATCAAACATTCCACCAATCGCGGCGTAGCGAGAGGTTCGGTCAGGGACCCGCGCAACTCACTATATACCGAACGTCTGGGAATCCCTGTTTAATATACCGTTCGGAACAAAAATGAAAATAAGTACAATTTGAAATGGAAAAATCAGTAACATTACATGGTCTTAAAATCTAGGAAAAAATGAATGTTACAAACTTTGCTTCCATATTAGCAACACTTTAAAAAATATACGCACAACCAAGTAATAATCACAAATTAATAATGTGTACTAAACTGATATGTAGAAGAGTTTAATAATGAGTTAATTGAACAGGCCGGTGCGTACCTTCACCATTTATCAACCCTCGTCCTCTACCTAAAAGTACTCGGTGTGGAATTTACTTCTGCAATTACAATCCCTTAAATATGTCTAGGTCATAAACGGATTAGTGGTGTGGAAATTACCTGCGCCCCAGTTTTCATGCGATTAAATCAAAATCAATATTTATTTTAGAACTAAGAGTTTTCGACGGAAGTACTTTACACTTTACTGATTTCGTTTTTTAATCTGTGTTACAATGGTAGATATTTTCACTAACATATCATTTTATTTTTTAGGAACATGCCTTCGAGTCGAGTCAAAAATACAAAGAGGGCAAATTCATAATTGAACTAGCTCATATGATCAAAGAGAACGGTTGGGACTGACAGTACGAATAGTGGTTCGTCCAATCGAACAGAAGGTACGGAACCCGATTCTGTTCTACTTTTAGTTGTCTACGATGTTCGTAAGGGATAAACAAGCTACAACTTATAGACTCACATTAAATTTGAATTTTTGTTTTTTGGATTGGACCTAATATTTGGGTCGGTTAATATAGCTGTAAGTTTTTAAAATGTAATATTGGGAAAAAAAAATGACCGGTTTTTGATAGTTTGCCATAATCTTATAGTCTGAGCGCTGGTGAATGTTTTATTTAGTGTGTTTTGTATTGGTTGAAAGATTGGAAGGTTTGAAGGTGAAAGACCACGTATGTAGAAAGAAGGTCACTCCTATTGGATTTTGGAAGACACAAAGAAACTTCTCTAAATTTCATTGTATTTTTATAAAAACAAAAAAAAAAACGATCATTTTGTTTCATGACACTAACCGTCAATTATTCGATATTTTTGTACTATTGAAGAATTTAGGTAATAGATGAACATAAGAACTCGATATAAAACATTTTGACGAAAACATTCAAGTAAGAACTGGAAGTACAACAGCATCTTCCACTCACAATCAGCAGCTTTTGAATTTTTTGTTTCTTATTTACACATGTCAAAAAATGCAATAGGAATATTTATATACTCTTTTAAAATAATTAATGATAGATGTCGCTGTTAAGTAATTAATATAAAATAATAATCAAACCAAAAATAGTATACTTAATATATATGATTAAAAAATGGAAAGATAGTAAGAATATACGTTTGAAGTGTAGTTCAGTTGAATGTAACAACTTTTTAGGTCTTATGTACATAATAATCTTGAGAAAATTTGGTAGGAATTTAATGCTGTTCTCGTTATTTGTAGAACGTCTCTTGAGGAAGGTCTAAAAGAATAATATATTAAAATATGAACGTAGATTCTAACAGAAAACGATGTGGTATATGTATTTGTAGATTTCAATATGGTAAAATAAGATTATGATGTACCCAATTAAACCCTATTCATACTTTTATATCTAAAATAAGTATAATAACAAATTAATAGTTATATTCATTTTAATTATATTCTAGTACCTAGTTCCACAATGATATGTTAATATCAGTTTAATTGGCGTCATCAATAGAAATAGAAATTGTATATCACTGTATCTATTCACCAAATGGAAACGCTAACAGCATATTCCCTTTGTTGATGCATATTTAATATACTTAAAATACATGAGTAATTTTTGTTAGTTCAGGTTAGGAGACATTGAGCTCCAAGCTATTAAGATAACTCACACAATTAAAAAAAAATTTGTTCGCACTATAAAAGTTTTATGTTTGGTGAATGGACCCATTCCGATAGGACAATTGATTACTACTTTAGCTAAGTAATCCATTTCAATCGAGGCTAATGATAATAACAATTGTTAATTATTCATAAGCTAATTTGTCGTATAGAAGGTATAGAATGACATTGCGAAATGTCAAAACCGAAAAAATTTTTTCCCAAAGCGTTTTTTTGTGAACTGGAGTTTTAACCAGCTAAATCGACGATCTTAAATTTAAGTGAGAAACAAAAGACTTATGCGGAATGCACCAATAGAGACACTTAACGTGAAAGTGTATGACGTAACGGAGTGCAGTTTGTGTTTCTAGAAGTATGAAAAACCATTGTACGGTAATAAAATTTACTATAGTATACTTATCAAGC
>CM032455.1:51257695-51261224 GCA_019049505.1 Pachyrhynchus sulphureomaculatus
GCCATGGCGTAGGGTTTTTATTTTTAAGCAATGTAACTTATATAAAAAATATTATACTAGACAATACGGGTAATATTCGCTTTATACAGCTGTTCTTTTACTGCATTTAGTTCAGGTTATTTGTGAGGTTCGACAACTTACTAATTTTGAACATTTATTGTTCTTCTTCTTTAAGTGCCGTCTCCGCTGCGAACTTTGGCAATCATCATAACGATTTTTATCTTGGAGACGGCAGATCTAAATAACTCTCGGCTGCTACAGCCTATGGATCTTCTTCCTACGATCTTTCCCTGCATGATCGTCTGGGGCAACCGATACTTCTCCCCTCTCAAAATGTGACCCATATATAACAGTTTTCCTGTCTTAATCGTTAGAATTACTTCCCTTTCTTTTTGCATACGTCTCATCACTTCCACGTTGGTCACTTTCGCCACCCATGAAATCTTTAGCATTCTCCGGTATATCCATAGCTCAAATGCCTCCAGTCTCCTCACATCAATCGCCTTCATCGTCCAGGCTTCCTTCCCATAATATAGTACAGACATTACATAACATCTCATCATTCGTATTTTTAATTCAAGGTTTAGATCTCGGCAACAGAAAAGCCTCTTCATTCTTATAAATGTACTTCTGGCCTGTTCAATTCTGATTTTTATTTCTTTGGAGCTATCGTTTGTTTTTCATTGATGGTTGTGCCTAGATATTTGTATTCTTTTACTCTTTCAATAGATTGATTATTTACATATATCCTACGATCTTTCTGAGTTGTTTTTGTTATTAGCATATATTATGTTTTGCTTATGTTCAGTGATAGTCCATACTCTTCACTCGCTGTGAGAATTTTATTAATTAAAGTCTGTAGATCTTCATGTGTTTCAGCTAAGAGAACTGTATCATCAGCGTACCTCAGATTATTTATTGCCGTGCCGTTTATTTTAATGCCTATGAGATTGATCATCCAGTGCTTTACTTATTATGTCCTCCGAGTACATATTAAAGAGGATTGGCGAGAGTATACACCCTTGGCGAACTTTTGATTTCTATTTCTTTAGATGTTATGTCTTCCACTCGTATTGCTGCTTTTTGACCATAGTAGAGATTAGAAATTATTCTTATGTCTCTGATGTCTATTCTTTTCTTTATTAACGTTTCTATGAGTTGGTCATGTCTAACTTTTTCAAAGGCCTTATTATAGTCTATAAAGCACGCGTGTAGATCCTGATTCATGTTAGGCACCTTTGCGACAGGACATGAGTGCAAACAATGCTTCCTTTGTTCCCAAGCCTTTACAGAATCCAAATTGAGTGAACATTTACTAATAAATTAAAAATTAGGGCGGGCTCTGCTGTGAGAACTTATTTTCTTGTGTCAGAATTTGACACAAGATATTGTGTCAAAATTTGAGCGCATTTGAACACCTTTGAGAAGTTAATTTATAAGTATGAAATATTTTCCGTTTTTTTAATATTTTCAGAGATTTTTTCTTGTATTTCAATTCCAAACTTTAATTTTGTCAAGATTAAACAGAAAAATTAGTAATCTAAAATATACGCAGTTAGCTTAATTTATACATGACGTAAATATGCCTTGCATGCATATGCGCACAGCATTAATCTAAGAAAAATCTCAAACGCCGTTTTGGGTCTCTGGCACTATTCACTTTAAAATTCGAGTTATTTTCAAAATCGTACAGAAGAAGTGTTATTTGCGGAGACGTTAACCTTCTGATTAAGATAACTGTTCAATTTTAGAAATAAGAAGTTGGAAAAAATGTTCCCGTATTTTAAAAAGGGTTGCAAGGTTATTTACATTTTTAAGACCAGTGCACAATACACATTTTTTAACAAAAATGCGTGCAATATCAAATACATTATGTTGAATTTAATAGCCACTTTAACAGTTTTTTAAATTGAGATTAAAAAATAATGTCTTCTAAAATGTTCGGTATTCCGTTACTTCGGCTCGACAAAAAAATGCTAATACCCCTTTGTAACGCCGCATGCTATCGTTAAGACAGATGGCATATATAAGTAGTAGTTATTGTGACCATAACGATCATGGTAACACTATAGTTTCGCGACGGAAACCACAAGGTATCTCAGAGAAGATTTTATATAATACATATGAAGTGGGGGCAGCGCGGACCACGCGGAAGGTGTGAGGATACGAGCATTAAACATGACTGTCCTTTTGTTAATATATTCATATAGCACAAATGTTAGAAATCAAATTTTACATAGAATCCAAAAATAGTGCACTCCATTAAAAGAAGTTCTTTCTTACTAAATATAGAATATCTTGGCTAATCCTGTTACGAAATAGACCAATATGGCTGAAACTTGGTGTGCGTTCATTCAAGAGATGCTACTAACTAAACATGACCTCGATACGGGCCGGTGGGGTGCCATCTCTCGGACTTTGCACGGACTTTTCAAACCAGCCTCGTACAATTGAAGATCATTCTGTGCTATTTCAATTGGTATGTTGGGAAATAAACGACTTGACGTCGAACCTAGCGATGATGTCATTGCTGCTTATAGTAATGGAATCTAGAATCTGAATAAAATGTACTAAGTCTTGTACGTATGGTTTAGCTTTTCTACTAAAGGTTATATTATGCTTGGTAGGTACTCTTTGATTCCATAGTATTTCGGACGTCTGCTAGATTTAGTTTGGCGGTCATTAGAATTTGAATATACATAAATAAAAAGAAATATTTAAAATTTCTTGACCAAGATTAAGGTAGTGTGGGAGTATATTATGATCAGAAATCTATGTGTGCCAATGCAACCCTATATTGTAGGAGAAAGTAGGTACAATTACAAATAGGTACGCAGGTAACATCAATTTGGAAAAAATTGTAATATATGAAATATTAACTGTTCCTCCGAAATCCGTCACAATATCAACTAGTAAGCAATTATGATAGTTGGTATAGTTTAAATTTCAACAAATTTCTACATTTTTTTTATCGCAATAAATAATGTCTCTGTGTCTATATGTATATATATATATATATATATATATATATATATATATATATATATATATATATATATATACACACACACATACATATACACTCCATTTTTATCTAACATTTGCCAAATCCAAGCAGAAACTAACCCGAGTTACTCGATAATCTCAAAAATGTGGTCGCTGTAGACGCTTAAAAAATCGTTCGTATTGCGCTGAAGGCGTGTCGCTTCTACGTAGGACATGATATTGTCTCGCCACTTGTGCCCTTCGCGTCACATGCACTCACCTAGAACGCAGGAAGAGATACGGAATAAACCAAACAAATTTGAACTTATTTTCGGGGCACTCTGGGCAAATTATCATATCTTTCGGCATTTGGATGGACATCGTCAACAGACATCATCCTGCCAATATCTTCATGATATAAAAAGGGTCTTTATTAAAGTGGGGAGGTGACCAATAAAAAAAATTAAAAACCTATTTATTTGTGGAAAATCCAATAACGAACTAGCTTTTATACAAAATATTCTAAACGAATTTTATATATAAC
>CM032455.1:51261324-51356324 GCA_019049505.1 Pachyrhynchus sulphureomaculatus
ATATATATATTATATATATATATATATATATATATATATATATATATATATATATTATTATATTTAATCTTTAGAAGCAGAACATAGTGTCTCAGAAAGTACAGAGGAGTCATATTAAATTTTAAAATAATAATGCTAACATAATAATAAAAGTACTATAAATTAATACCAAAAAGAATGTCATTGTACTCAGTAAGAAAACTGGGAAATTTACTAATGACTTAATTCTCAGCAGGTCATATATTTGATCATTCGCTTATTACTAGTCTATATTTTATGACCAATTACTAGCACGTCATATATTTTATGACGGCAGTAAAATCAAATATGTTAAGTATTTATGGTGACAGGCAAAACTAAAATGTGGATAATCGCTACAGTGAAACAACATTTAGTATGTTTTAAACGAAGTATTCGCGTTTCTAATTAATTGGGACCACCATTTTACAACACTGTAAACAAGAGAGCACAGGAAAGATGTCTACAGCAACTAGAATTTGGCAGGGTTAATTGCTTGTATTGATTGGTATTTTAAATCCCGCTCAATTATGGCTACTAGTGTTGTAAAATCGCATTTTTCTTAATTTAAAACGTCTATTCTGTGTAAGTTGGAAGAACAGGCTTGATTTGACGACAAAGGTTACATAAATGTGCTATTATGGCAGGAGCTAGTCAATTTTCCTAAAAAATCACCATAGAGGAGATCATTAGGAATCCGTGAAAATGTGTGATAATAAAAAGCTACAACTATAGTCATTTCATTTTAATAATGAGATATAACCCTTCAAAACACTTAAAATAATGTGAAAAACGACGAAATTGGAAGAAAAGCTTTGAGAAAATATTACAAAACGTAAAGTTCAACTGAGAGAAACAGAATCGAAAGTCGATGCAAATTAACAGAATAGAAGTAATTCGTTGAAGGCGACAGTATTCAAGAAGATATTCGAAAATACAGCCTTTACTTTAACAGAACATTACTTAACGGAGGAAGTTCGGTAAAAAATATGTAACAACAAAAGCTTGACAAGTGCTAAAAAAATTCCATCCGATAAAGGCTGCAAACGAATACAAATGCTACATGATTTGTTAATGTAACTTTATTTGAACATTAATTGAAACTTACTAAAGATAAACATGAAGAAATGACTGTCAATGCCTTTGTAGAAAATTTTTAACAAAAAAATTAATGCTTGCTTCCTATGCTTGGAAACAAGTTGATATTATAATTTTATTACGCGAGAAAATTTGCAAAATATATGCTGAAAAAACCGGCAATGTGCAAGTCGGACTTGGGCAATTAGTGTTTCCCATATGTTGGTTGCTCTTAAAATAAAAAATTTTGTTAAGTAGGTATAAAAATGAAATCCAATGACTTGACAAAAACATCAAAGTTTGTTTCTGATCTTTGGCTTGACACACTGAAGACCTTGGAAATTTTTATTTTTCTTTGGATATATCCAGGATAATTTATTAAAGTGTAAATGCACTCGTGCTAAGTTTCGTTCAATCTACACCTTGCGTAGAATATTTCAAAATTTTTTCAAAAACTTTTTTGATCAGTTTAACATTTTTGAGATAAGGGGGGAAGCGATGATTTTTGGCAATTTTTTAAAATAGTAACAAAGAAAAAGTGTGCGCAAGTAGTTCAAATATATATAAAAAAGAAATTTTCACGCCCGATTTCACCCCGCACAACTAACCCTGTATGTTAAAATTGTTAACAACTTTCAAAATTACACGGCTCGGTGGGGGCCAGCATTTCCATAATAATTAGTGCCAAATTGTCAAACTTTCTATGTTAATTTTTTTTGGAGAAAATCGGGTAAGATACAGATGGACCTATGGGCGGAAGTGAAGCTTAATAAGTGTTCCGAATAGAACGCTAATAAAAGGGACGTTTTATAAATTATCGCAAAATCCGTATGTAATTTCCACGAGTTTTTAATTTATAGTTTTGTCAATTTTTGTGTTTTTTTTTGTTCTAGGTGAAAGCAACGGGAGCAATCGTTTCGCCCGTATCTAGGGGCCCCTTTTTTTCGCTTATAAAAGGTGCCTTGTCGTCTTGGATGCTGACGCGGCCATTTTATATTAAAAAGAAAAAAAATATATATTTTTTATACACTAAATATTTGCCTAATAAAGTACTTCAAATAAATTTTCGACTACTTTTATTATACCCTTGAATTCCGAAATCAGCCTTTTCCTGGAACTTGGAGTGGCTTTACCCATTAAACTGGTCAAACGCAATTTCCACTAATTTATTTTGTAAAGACGCATTTCGCTGTCGATGCAGCTTCTTCAGATCTACATTTTACTAAGATCGAAGCAAGCTGCATCGACAGCGAAACGCGCCATCAAAAATAAACTAGTGGAAATTGACTAAAACAGTCTTTTATTATATATTTATAATGAATTTCCATGAAGTAGAAGCTACAACCATCCGAAAAACGCAATTTGTCAACGTTGATCTATCTGGTCGATAAAGGGCAATCGCGGCAATCCACCTTGCCGAGAGGTTTCTCATCTGTTCATGTAAGATATTGTGAACCAAGTCATTCAGATACCCCAGGCCTTAGCGATTTCACGTACCTTCAATCTCCTGTTGTCTAACATCATATCAGATGGCTTTTCAGAAAGTTGTCCATCCTCCGTATTCATATGGCCCGTTAGAAAGTCTCCAAACTAAGTGCAAGCCATTCCCAGCGAAGTCATCGATTCCCCCTAGTGCTAGCTATGCCTTGCTTTATTTTCCTGAGACGTCTTTTTTAAACTATAATATTTGGTTCACGACACGAAATTTCTTTTCGTCCCATGTTGACCAAATGACACAACGTAAGAGATTGAATAGTATACTATTTGTAGAGTTATAATCATGACAAGATGAGACTTGTTCGCTTGTCTGATAAAAGACCTAGCTACATTTAGAAGTGGTTTTGACCGGTTGGCCCATCTTTTAGATTTTACACACATTTTTCGAATAGCTCTCATATATTATTGTGCAAAATTAACTCAGTTAAAAAGTATCATCTTTTAAAACATGTTAAAACTTAAATTTAGACGAAAACACAAATTTTATTTTGTAAATTTAAAAACATGGATCTAGTGTATTTTTCGACGCTGAATTCGAATCCGTAGGTAAAAAAAAGATTTATCGTGTCATTTTTTTTTGGCCCAAAACATCCCTTGAAATGGGCTAAAACTATAATAATAATGTAATGATTCTTAATGAAGTGTGAAAAATGGTAGATATTTTATATTCTAGAAAAGAGAATGTGTATTCAAACCACACCAAGCTATTTCTATTAATTAACCAAAATCCACCCTTTTAGGGGATGAAAACTGCCTAAAACTCAAATAACGCACGTGAGTTTAAATTACACGTACAAAGGACACATTCTTGTAGCCCTTAGGAGAAAATATCTGAGTCTGGTATGACAACCAGACATTACTCTAAAGGGTTGAGACTCACCCCCATAGGGTGTAAAAGGGGGGGAAACTACCCCTGGGATTGATGGATCTTAGAAGTTCTAGCAGCTGAGAAAAAAATACAGGCTTTCGTAGTCTCAGGCACGATGGACAAATACAGCCTGTATTTTTTTCTTTTGTCCTCCGTACATGTTAAACTCACGTGCATTACTTGAGTACTTTTCACCCCATCTAAGGGTGGATTTTGGTTTAATTAATACAAATAGCTTGCTGTGGTTTGAATGCATAGTCTCTTCTCTAGACTATAAAACATCTCGGTAAGATACAACGAATTGTACCAAATACACACACCTAGTACGTTAAACCATATAAAACATCTACCATTTTTCAGTTATTACCCATATCAAGGGATGTTTTTGACAAAAAAAAAAATAATACGATTATTTTTTTTTAACTACGGATTCGAATTCAGCGTTGAAAAAAATAAACTAGATCTATAATTTTGGTTCGTGGTAATGAACTCTTTTTTGTGGGGCTGTGTAATCTATCGGGTAATTAATTACAAATGGACCATCCCTCTAACTCGGTTATTTGTAGAGTTAAACAAACATGATAAAAACAGGACTTGTAGTGTTTTTAAATAATATTTCTTCGCACTATTATTAAAATAAAGCAGAAAAAACGCTTTATTTAACTTTGCCATGATGGCCATGCACGTTTCACAATAAAGTAAATTGAAAATGGTAAAATATCCACTTTAACCAATGTTATAACTTTACGATATTGTTGTATTAAAACAAAATCTAAAATCCCCTGAATTGTGATGGAAAATACACATTTATTAGTAAATGAAATCATCTCATTGTCGAATGATAAAATGTCTTTGGAATGTAGAAAAAACAATCTTGACTGCCAGACAATAAAACCTTAGATACTATAATAGAAGGAAGTCGTATTTTCCACGCAAACACGCAGTTCTAAAATAAATAATTAATTTGCCTCTTTCCCACTAAAAAATTACGATCTAAGCATTATAATTCAATTTTTAACTGACAGAGGACTTTATCCTGAGATATTAATCTTGAAAAAAAGTTAATCAGGAGAAGGGTTTCAGTTACAACATAATGAAAAAATATAATTTTTAGATTTATTGACCAATAATCTCCAAAATAACTGTAACATAACAGATTCAAGGCTACTCCTTCTGAAACCCATTCTCACCACTTTAACATCTTAACACGTAGACTGAAAAGCTTTTGGTCTGACACATAGATGTCGCCCTTTTCAAAAAATCCATATGATTTTAGGAAGTACCAACCTTCAAACGATACGTGTTAAAATTTCATGACATTTCGACGATTAGTTTACAAGTTACAGTGATTTTAGTGACGCTACTTTTGATATTTTCGAAACAATGGAAAAAATCGAATTTCGTGTGTTGATCAAACACTATTTTTTGATGGGAAAAAATATCGTTCAAGCAAAGCAATGACTTGATAAATGTTATGGGGACTGCCCTTGGAAAATCACTTATCATTTACTGGTATGCTGAACTTAAACGCGGTCGTACAGATACAAATGATGCTGAACGCTCTGGACGCCTAAATGAGGTGGCTACATTGTTTTAGATGACCGTAAAGCGACATTGCGTGAGATAGCTGATACTCTAAAGATATCAAAAGAACTTGTTGGTCATATTTTGCATGAACATTTGGGCATGAGAAAGCTCTGTTCGAAATGGGTAGCGTATTTGCTCACAGTGGACCATAAACAACTACATATTGATGATTCTGAGCGCTGTTTAGACGTGTTTAAGTGCAATAAAAAGGAATTTTATGCGATATGTCACAATGGATGAAACATAGATCCACCATTACACACAGAAATCAAATCGGCAGTCAGCTGAGTGGACAGCACCCGGTGAAAGCCGCCCGAAGCGACCAAAGACACAACAGACGACTTGGGATGGCTCCAGTGGAGAAGTTATCGCCGAAACTGAGGGCTATTTTGAAGTGAAAGACAAATGCTTCTACAAGTAAGGCATAGAAATGTTAGAAAAGCGTTGGATTGATTGTATCGATAGGAGACTAAAATGTGTTTTAAGTAGCTAGACCAAAAACTTTTCAGCCTACGTGTTATTTATTTGATTATAGATAATTATGCATTAGAATTTGTTTATTAACAAAATACCACAAAAAATTTTCATAAAACTACTAGAATTATACAAAATCGATCCCCAGCTTTTTCACTCCTTTCCCCTGAAACGATATTACTGAAAAACTATAGTTTCTTTCCTATATATATATATATATATATATATATATATATATATATATATATATATATATATATATATATATATATATATATATATCAATCGGTTTTATAACGTCTTCCGATGCCTAATTTCCATTCCTCCCGGTTTCTTCATCCCTCCTCCTCCAGATCTTCTCTTTAGTACTTCCTTGTTGATTCCTGCTCTCCAGCTTTGGCGTGGTCTTCCTCGCTTTCTTTTTCCATGAGGGTCCCAATTTAAAATCTTTTAAGTAGTCGGTCTTGTGACATTCTCTGTACATGTCCGTACCATACCAACTGTTGGGTTCTGATTTCGTCCACTATAACGTGCTTTATTTCTAAAGCTCGTCTTATCGTGTCATTTGGTATGCGATCTTTTCTGGATTTTTCTGGCTGCTCGTCTCCAGAAATCCATTTCTGTAGCTTTTAGTATTTTTTCTGTTCTTTCCTTCAATGGCCACACCTGGGAGCTGTAAGTTATTATACTTTTCACTATTGAGTTGTAAATTCTCTTCTTATTTTCAATGGTTATGTTTTTGTCCCATAGTATACTATTAAGCATTGCAATCGCTTTTCTTCCTTGGATATTCCTCTCGAATATTGCTTCTTCCAGTGTTCCGTCCCTAGATATTCTCGTTCCCAAATACTTATAACTGGCACAGTGTTTGATGGTGTGTCCTGTGGCCAGTTTCAAGTCCTGCTGTTGTCCTCCGACGCACATGTACTCGGTCTTTTTAATATTGGACTTCTAGGCCCATTTTTCATATTCTTCCATAAGTTTTCGTGTCATGTATTCCATATCATCGATGTCCTGAGCGACTACTACCTGGTCATCTGCGAATGATAGCGTGTACAATGTAGTATCGTCATCCAGTGGTAATCCCATACTGCTGCATTTCCTTTTCCAGTTCGTCAGTGCACTCTCCAAATAGATTTTAAATAGCGTTGGGGATATACAGCAGCCCTGTTTGAGACCCTTTGTGACCTGGAACCCTGTTGTTATACCATATTTGGTTTTCACACTACTTCTTGCGTCTTGGTATAAGGATTTTACGGCTTTAATTATTTCGGTGCTTACATTACTCTGTTGTAGTGGTTCCCACAATCTCATTAGGGGCACGCTGTCGTAGGCCTTTTTTAAATCAACAAACAAGACATGGACTTCCTGATCAAATGCGGTTTTTCTTTTCTAGGATTTGTGTCAATGAAAAGAGATGGTCTATTGTGGATCTTCCTGCTCTAAAGCCTGCCTGTTCTTCAGCTTCTACGTCCGCTTATTCCGTTTCTATTCTATTTTTAAGTATTTTTTTCCGTATATTCTGCTAATAGATCCTGTAACCGTTATTCCCCTATAGTTATCGCAATTATTTTTGTCTCCTTTCTTATGAATTGTTGATATGTATGATATTTTTCCATTCCTCAGGTACTTCTGATGTGTTAATGCATCTTTGGAATAAGTTCCTCAAAGGCGCTAAATAGCTTTTTCAGTTCCGTATTTTACTATCTCTCCTGGGATGTTTCCTGGTCCTGGAGCTCTACCATTTTTTAGCGTTTTACATACCTGTTTAACTTCTGATGTTGTTATCCTTATTGGGGATCCTCGTATAAACTATATTTGGGTTTCCATGTTGGGTACTTTTGAACTTTGGTCTATCTTCTGTTAGCATATTTGTAAAATATTGGTTCCATTTTTCTGGTGTTATTAGTGAGAAGATTTCTCTTTTCCGTTCTGTTCTCATATTTTTAAGAAGTCTCCAGCTTTCTGTGCTTTTTCTTCCTCCTATGTAAGTGTTGAGTCTTGAGCATGTCTTTTCCCATTGGTTGTTCTTTTTGTCACTAATCATTTTGCGTACTCTAGCTTGGGATTCTTTGTATTTTACTTTGTCGTTTGTGCTCTGTTTCTTTCCTGCTCCATTATTACCCGAATTATATGTGAACCAATTTTGAAATCAATATCTCACCTCGTTCGAGAGTTATCGTGTGAACAGGCAAGTAGACCGGCAGATCGGCGGAACTTGAAAACAGTTTCTCGTGATCCATGAAACAAGTAAACATGTACAAATTTCGGAAAGTTTTTTTATCCAAGAGAATAAATACTCTTAGAGCCGTGCAAAAAACTGTCCAATTATTAACTTATTTTTTTATATACCCTAATTTCCAATTAATAATCAAACGTACTTATAATTTTTTGTCATTGCAATTAACTCACAATGACAACTTTAATTTCCTCTTCCCAGTTCATCAATAAATTCTAATTAAATTCAAATCAGCTTCGATCAAACAACAAACCAACACGTTTACTAGATCTGAACAATGGAAATATTCCGAAAACATCCCCAATTGTTGTTTAATTAAAATTCAATTAGAAGCCGAATCCTTACGCTTATTTTTAGTTTTCTTTTTGTTCAGTAAATATTTTTCATTTCTTTTTGTTCAATGATTGTTTTCGTTAATAGAACGAAGTGCTTCATAAAAATGAAACATCATTTTACGTACTTGCTGTTTTAGTTTTTCAGTAATCATAAATTTAAAAGTAAAACAGGTATACAAAAAAATCTGCCTTTTAAGTGAGACACGTGTTTTCTTAAGTATTTTTGCTGAATTCAAAAAAAAATCATTAAAAAGACTTTTGAGACCTTACGGCTTTTTCAGAAAACCCATTTAAGGTTGCCAAAAAACTATTAAATTGAAAAAAAACACATTTTAATAAATAACTAGCCGGGCCCGCGGCTCCGCTCGCGTGGACTTGGTTCACTACTATCGTCACTGCTTATTCCTTATATTACCTAACGTAATAAAATATCTCCCATTATTTCCCCTTATCTCCCAATATTTCTCCTTATCTCCCATTATCTCTACATAATTTCCATTATCTAGGTTTATCTCTGCTCATCTCCCATTATTTCTCCTTATCTCCCATTATTTCTCCTTATCTCCCATTATCTCACCTTATTTCCCATTATCTAGGCTTATCTCCACTTATCTCGCAATATTTTTCTTTACCTCCCATTATTTCTCCTTATCTCCCATTATCTCACCATAACTTCTATTATCTAGACTTATCTCTGCTTATCTCCCATTATTTCTCCTTATCTCCCGTTATATTTATTTCCCATTATCTCACCTTCACTTCCATTATCGAGGCTTATCTCGAGATATCTCCCATTATTTCTCCTTATCTCCCATTATCTCACCTTATCTTCCATTATCTAGGATTATATCGAATTATATAGAACATATGTGGAAATTTATAAAAACACGTAAATCGGATAAGTGGTTCTCGAGTGATAAGCGCACTAATGGACAGACAGACAGACAGAGGAGACGTTACATTTTATATATATTATATTCTTTGCTACATGATATTGTTCCATATTTAATGCTTTAGGCAGTGTATTGCAAAAGAACGCGCTAGCGGCAAACTTCTCTCCGACTTGATTCACTATTATCGTCACTGCATATTCCTTATGTCACCTAAAGTAATAAAATATATCCTATAACCTGGCCAGAGAACATATGTATGTTTAAAAAAAAAAACACGTAAATCGGATAAGTGGTTCTCCAGTGATAAGCGCACTAACGGACAGACAGACAGACAGAGAGACGTTGCATTTTATATATATTATAGATATTCTTTGCTCCATGATATTGTTCCACATTTAATGGTTTAACATGTTTAAGAAAAAAAGCAAGTAAATCGGATAAGTGATTCTCCAGTGATAAGCGCACAAACGGACAGACAGAGAGACGTTGCATTTTATATATATTATACATATCCATATTTAGTGGTTTAGGCAGTGTATTGCAAGAGAACGCGCTAGCGGCAAACTTTTTTCCGATTTCATTCACTATTATCGTCACTGCTCATTCCTTATGCTACCTATCGTAATAAAATATAGCCTATAATCTGGCCGGAGAACATAAGACAGACAGACAGACAGACAGACATACAGAGATACGTTGCATTTTATATATATTATAGATATAATAAAATATATATCTATAACCAAAGAATATATGTATGAATTTAAAAAAAGACAGGTAAATCCGATAAATGGTTCTCGCGTGATAAACGCACTAATGGACAGACAGACAGACAGAGAGGCGTTGCATTTTATATATATTATAGATTATAGATATTCTCTGTTACATATTATTGCTCTATATTTAATAGTTTAGGCAGTGTATTGCAAACGAACGCGCTAGCGGCAAACTTTTTTCCGACTTCATTCACTATTTTACGTCACTGCTCATTCCTTATGCTACCTATCGTAATAAAATATAGCCTATAACCTGGCCAGAGAACATATGTATCTTTAAAAAAAAAAGTACGTAAATCGGATAAGTGGTTCTCCAGTGATAAGCGCACTAACGGACAGACAGACAGAGAGACGTTGCATTTTATATATATTATAGATGTAAAACTGTATAATTATTAAAATTATTGAATAAAACTATTATTTCGGACTTCTCTAAATGTTCTGAATCTACATTTATCATAAAAAAACTTAAAAAATATTAGGTTTTAGAGTTCATGTTTAACAAAAAACACTTACACACCACATTTAAACTAGGCTACGTAGCAAAATGCTGTTTAAAATAAATATGTGCAATCGCTAAATTAAGACATTATTTTTAATTTTTATTAATTGAACAAAACTATTATTTCCAGTATTTCCAAGTTCTTAATCCTGATTTGACATCAAAAAATAAAGTTTTATGATTAGTTTCAACTAAAAACTTGCTTTTAACAGCTACAATGTGGTTAGTAAAATGGTAAGTAAATATAGTTAAACAAGAATTTTTTTCGAACAAAACTACCATTTTTAGTAGTTTTTTTACGTTTTAAATTCGAATTTGATATCAAACCATGAGAAATAGGATTTAGTGTTGAAAAAAATATATCCGTTTACTATTTAGGTTTTACTAAAAGGTTGCAAAATACAGTCTAATGCAGGGGTGCTCAAACTTGAACTGCTGGCGATCTACCTCAATATTGTTAGACTAAGATCGATCGACTCTGAGAGGCTGCAAGTAAGTGTGATGCAGGATTATCGTCTAGGTAGGGTGTATCGTGGCATAGATATTAGTTTTCCGCACAATATGCATTTTTTTAGTCAAGGTAAGTGTAGGTCTGCTCTAAAATGTCAATGAAAAAACTCATAATTATTCAAAATTGCGAGTTTATTGGTTCTTACAAAACGAACGAGTTCTGGTGTCTAAACTTAACTAAAGAGTGACTTTGGATGTTGAAGCGTGACACTGCATGTCCTTAGCATACTTTTCATAAGATGGTACGTAATTACCGAGTGCTAATCGCAAGCATGACATATGTTCGTCAGTTAGTCGATTACGATATTTTGACTTAATTATCTTCATTTCAGAAAATGCAGACTAGTACAAGTAAGTTGACCCAAACATTGCCGTCAGTTGAAGGGCGATTTGCCTTAGATTCGGATATTTATCTTCAGATATAAAAGACCAGAATTTTTGTATCAGATGCTGTGGCTTTGAGATGTATATCTGATATAATCTGCACTAACTCATTTTCAACAGAACATGAGTCCATGTTAAACTGACTTGCTATTTCAGTAGCTAATTCCTCAATGTTTTTACACGAAAAAGGATAACTCATAAATGATGCGATATTTGCCAATTTACTGAAATCATAAAAACGTATTTCGAATTGGCCCAAAATATTTGATAATTCTGCCTCATAAATATCATAATTCAACTGAGGAATCCTTGCTTTCAAAGACGGAAATTTTTCAGATTCTTTCTTTTCAGTTGATCTATCATAAGTTGCAATTTACTTTTGAATGCGTTTATTGCGCTAATCATCTCAATAATAGTTTTTCCTTTATCTTGAAGCTCCAAATTAATGGTGTTTAAAGGCATTGTGATGTCCGTCAAAAATGCCAAATCAGTCAGCCATTTTCCGTTTTTCAGCATCTGAGTGTCATCACCTCTTTCGTCCAGAGAAGCTGTTATTTCGGGCAATAATTCTTGAAACCTTTCTAGGAATTTTCCGCGACTCAACCACCTGACGTCCGTATGAAGAACTAAATCAGTGTGTTCAGCTGACTCACTATCTTCCAACTGCAATTTAGAGAGCCGTCGTTGCAAGCTACGTGCACGGATAGAATTCACAATTTTTATTGCAATGCCCATAATCTCCTCCATGTTTAGAACTTTTGAACACAAAACTTGTTGATGTATAATGCAATGGAAGGAGAAAAATGAAGGGAAATCATCATTAGCTCGGCACAATGCCACAAAATCGCTTTCGTTTTCAGCCGTTGCTGGTGCTTCATCGGTTGTAATGTACACTAGTTTATATATTGGTAGCTTGTAGTTTGTTACAAAATTGAAGAAAACGTCATATATATCTTCGCCATGGGTCTTTCCTTTCAGAGGAATCATTGTCGAAAACTCTTCCTTAGCTGACATGTCATTGAATATCATTCGAATAAAAATACACAGCTGGGCAGTGTCTGTCATATCGGTGGATTCGTTGAACTGTAAAGAAAAATATGTACATTCCATGATATAATGTTTTAGTTTATCTGCCATGTCCTGACTCATGACTTCAACACGCCTTGTAACAGTCGGACGAGATAACTGAAGTTCTCTAATAGCAGACATAATCTCTGTTTTATTTTTAAAATCTCCAAATAAAGTCTCACCCGCTTCAATAAATGCTTCCTTCACAACCAATCCATCATCAAATGGTTTCTTGTGTTTCGCCAATATATGAGATATTTTAAATGACGCAATCGTTGCAGCTTTTGATTGTTTGGCTGGTCTTGTGAACATGGTTTGTTCTTTTTTCAAACAAGTTATCAAATCACGTACTTTTCGTTTTCTTAATTCACTCTGTGATGGAAAATCCTTTTCATAGTTTTTTATGAACCGTTTTATGATGCCTCTCTAAGTTCCCACGCTTAGGTATTGCAACTGACGCACGGCAAATGAGACAAATGCACTTATCCTTTACCATACAAAAGAAAAATTCTTCCTCCCAATCGTTATTAAAATGATAAGTTTTACTTTTCTTCGCCGCACTCATTTTGGACTATTTATTAATAAACTTTGTATCGATGTATCGCCTTCAAGTTACAACTCAGACTGACTCCTATTCCTGCAGGCTCAACATTTATATCGGCGCGAACGAAGTCTCGAATGTTCCCGTCAAACACGCCGCCCGAAGTTTCTAGAAAAATCGGCGGGAATCAAAAATCCGGCTTTTCTTTGACAAGTACCGCGCGTTCCTTTGATAAAGCCGCCTTTTGCCGCTAGTAGGGGGTTATTACGATAAAAGAAAGTGATGAGGGGGTTATTCTGGCCTAATTGTGGATCGAATAAATTTTAGTAGTTTATTCATTACATTTTGTTTTAATTACCTAAAACAAAATCTGTGAATAGTTCTATATCGGAATTTTTTTCTCGAGATCGGCTCAAAAAGCACTCGCGATCGACCGTTTGAGCACCCCTGGTCTAATGTATATCCCTTGACACTTTTAGAAGTCAATTTGGTGGATAGATTGAGTGAATATGGGGGAATGTGAATGGGTGAATGAAATAGTAAGTGAGTGAGTGAGGTAGTGAGTGAGTTATAGAGCGAATGAGTGAGTGAGTGGGTGAGCGAGCAAGCGAGTGAGTTAGTGAGTGAGCAAGTAAGTGAGTGTAGAAGTGAGTAAGTGATCGAGTGAGTGAGTGTAGAAGTGTATTATATTTATTTTAAACAGTTTTTTGCTACGTAGCTTAGTTGGTGTATACCATGGTTTTGTTAAACATGAACACTAAACACCTAATATTTTAAGTTTTTGTGATAAATGTAGATTCCGAACATTTATAGATGTCCAAAATAATAGTTTTATTCCATAATTTTAATGATTATACGTTTTTATATTATTTATAAAAATGTATTTTTTCAATCTAATAATTTCCTGGCAACTTTAAGTGTGTTTTATGAAAAACGTCACAGTGGATGTCTTTTTTTATGATTTTCTTGGATTCAGCATAAAAAATACTTAAGAAAACACGTGCCTCACTTAAAAGACAAAGATTTTTTTTTTGTATGCCTGTGTAATTTAACCAGAAAAAATGGATTCAGCATAAAAAATACTTAAGAAAACACGTGTCTCAATTAAAAGACAAGGGGATTTTTTTTATACCTGTGTAATTTTACCTGAAAAAATATTTTTTAACTACCAGGCATTTCCCATAAGTGAACCGGCATTTTCAGTTAATATTATTGCAATGCCAAATTAAAACTTGCGAGTATACTACAAAAAACCGGCCATTAGTGTCCAGTACCGTGATTGTTGAAGTATTCTATTAAATTCAGTCTCCCATACATCTTCAATACGAGAATTATCAAGAGTATATAAAAAGTAAAACATCATAAAACATAAAAAATACTTGTTTAATTATACACAAATAAAATAAATTATTTCGTTTCGGTGCCTATACGCTGGTCACCGTCATCAAGGAAATTTATTTTATCTGTGATCGGCCAAATGCTTAAAGCAGTAATGTTCTGAAAAGTTCACCGATAGTTGAATTTAATTTTCAAACAGTGGTATTATTTTTGGTACAATTAGAATGCTGATTTTCTACTCTTTCCAATAATATCAAGTTTGACTTATTAAAACGGTTTTACTCAATAGAACCGTTTTTGCTCGCTCAGCAACGTACTCGTTGCGCGCTATTCATCCCTATAAAAACCCATGCAACTGCATTTTCCTATCATTCCTCTATCGAAACTTGAACCGTCAACATTTCTGCTATATCGGCGCACTAATTATGTCATCGAAAAATGGATACCATCCCAGAAGAAACGGCACAAGTCATTGCCCTATTGCAAGAAGGGTATAGCCAACCTGTAGTCGCTGCGCAACTACACCTGAGCCAGTCAGCTGTCTCCAGAGTCTACAGACGTTACCGAGAGACTGGTGCCTTTACACGGAGACCAGGATCAGGAAGAAGAAGGTGTACTTCGGAGCGAGACGATCGCTTCATTGTCAACGTAACTCTAAGAAATCGTTACTTGACCCGCATTGAGGTCTAGCAGGAGCTCCGATAAGTTCGTGGTCGGGCTGTTAGTAATTGGACAGTCAGAAGAAGACTTAAAGAAGCTAACCTAACTCCGGTTAAGCCACCCAAATTGATAGTAGCCCATCGATAAGCGCGACTCAGATTTGCTCGCATGGCGCTCTCCGACCACTCCCGAATGTACCTACATGGCAATGATGGAAGAAGATGAGTCTATAGGATGCTTGGGGAGCGCTATGTGCAGTGTTGCATTACTGAAACGGTTGCCTACGAAGAATTTCTGTCATGGTGTGGGGAGGCATCTCACTGGATGCAAAAACCGATTTGGTTTTCATGACTGATGAGACTCCTAGCGATGGATTAACTGCTCACCGGTTATCGAGAAGATCCTGCAGGAACACGTCGTTCCTCACGCTGCGTTTGTTGGCGATAGCTTCGTACTAAAATGCGAGGCCACATGCTGCTGTATCGGTGCGGCAACACCTGGCGGAAGTAAGAATACCCATATTAGATTGGCCTGTGCTCAATCCACTTGAGCATATGTGGGATGAGCTCAAAAGAAAGGTTTGAGCCAGAAGTCCAGCCTCTGCATAACTGAGGAACTTAAAGGTTACGATGGCGGGAGAGTGGGGAAGAATCCCACAGACAGTGGTTAAAAAGCTCACCCGCTCCAAGGAAAACCGGCTGGAAGCAGTAATAAGGGCTAGGAGGGTAATACAAAATATTGATTTTAGTTTTTATCAATAAATTTAATTATTAAACTTAAAATTGTTTCCCCTCCTCTTACCTCTATTTTCAATACTTCTTTTCCTTGCTTCCCCCTTTAATCAGTTTAATCAGTAAAAAGCACGAGGTATGCTATGGAATTTAGTATCATTAGAAAGAGGCTTTTAAATGATACTAAAATTCGTAAAAATATATGAACACTAAATTCTAAGATCCGTGTTAAATGAAGCCAAATAGTTTGAATTGATTTTCTTGTTCACCAGTGTATATGAGTATATTAGTGATTGTACCGAATACATATGATATTTTTTAGCTATTAGTCTCGGTTAAATTCACAACTTTTCACATACAAAATCTGCACAATATTGTCAAGTTAAATAGTTTTTGTTATACCAGCTAAATTATCAAATGTAATGCACTCGTGATTATTTTCGCTCAATCTACACTTTATCGAGAATATTTCAGAATTTCTTCGAAATTTTTTGATCAGAACTCCTAGATCTAGGGTGGGAGGACAGCGATTTTTGGCCATGTTTTTAAAATAATATAAAGAAAAGTTCAAACTCGTGTTTTCAGAAGCTTTTATTTGACACCTCACTCGATGACTTTGCAAAAAATTTTTTTCACTTTTGCTTGTACCAAAAGTAATAAGCCGAACCTCATACGGATGTAAAGTATTAGCGCGACGTGTATTTCTAGTATGCACCGTTCTGGGAGGAATTAAGCAGACTACACCCACCGAATATTTTCCATGAAAATACTTGTAAAATAGAGTCAAGTCGCCAATCGTTCTTCGATGTTCTAAAGAATTAAGATTGCTGGCCAGTTCCCGATCTCCAGTCAGGCGAACTGAATAGAATCCAACAAATGCAGTGTATGTCTGGGAGCAGCGCCCCAAACATGGGACCATCGTTGGTCGATTTTGAGCTTTGTACAGAATTAACAGTTGTGGAATGTAAAGCTTTCTAGTTCGAAATAATATTCCCAGTCTTTGAGAAGCTCTCTTTGCTATGCTTACAACCTATTCATACCAAGACATATTTGGTCCAAAATTAACGCTCAGCAAATTGAGTGACAATGCTAGAGGAATGGAGTGTCCCGACATAACTATCAGCAACATTAACTTTTTTAGAAAAAACTGCCGCCTGAGTTTTTGTATCGTTAAATTCTTCTTAGTTACTGTCACCCCAAGATAGAATTTTTTCCAGGTCATAGTTAACCACTCCACCTTATTTTACTATTATATCTCTCAACGTTAACCAGTGTCGAAACATACATTTTTATTTTACGGCACTTTAAGACAAGGCGTTAGTGCTATCACGGGCCTTAAAGTAGTTCTACAATAATTATTACCTATAAACCTACATCCGGCTGCTGGTCGAAATGGAACGTCGTTCTTCCGATTAGTAAGCATGCTCTTCACCAGAAAATCACCAAGGCTGGCATTAGAACGGTTGCTTCGTACATATAGAGTCAAGGAATCTAAAAATTATTTTTTTTACTTTCAATTTTATCAGAAATGCTTCTTCTTCTTCTTTTTTCTTATATGGTGTGGCATACTGCCTGTTTTATCTCCATTAGGCCTCTTCCGATGTGGACGTCCAGCATTCCTTCCACCTTTTTGGAGGTTTGCACTTAGCCCTTCTACCGCAAGGTTTATTGAGTTCGGAACTTTTTACCAATCTGTTGTGGTCCATCCGATCTCAGTGTTTATTCCATTGTTTTCTTCTAGTTCTGGTCCATTTGGATATTTCTTGGATTTTACTTAATTTTTGTAGATCTTTGTTGCTGATTCTATCTTGGATAGTTTTTCCATGTATATCCCTAATTACCTTCATTTCTATTGTCCTCATCATTTGTACTGTTTTAGATGTGTCAGCTATTGTTTCTACAGCATATGTAAAGATCGGTTTCACTGTTGTCTTATATATTCTTATTTTACTTTCCACTGTGAGGTATTTATTTTTCCATACTATATCCGTCAAACAACCTGCTATTAGTGATGCCTTCATAGACTGTTGTTTTACTTCCCTGTTTAAGTCTCCGTAGCTTGCTGTCATTATTCCCAGGTATTCAAAATCATTAACCTGTTCAATATTACTTCCTTGTATCTCCAGCTTGCATCTTAATAATTCTTTTGAAGCTACCATACATTTTGTCTTGGTTGTGTTGATAATCATGTTTCGTTTCCTCGCTTCCAAATTGAAGGCATGAAAGATTTTCTGAGGGTGGTCCTCAGAATCGGAGATGAGGATTGCATTATCGGCGTAGCAGATTATGTGGAAGTGTGTGTTGTCCATTTATTATCCTCTAGTTTTTGGAAGATTCCCCACTATTCTGTCCATGACGAGGTTGAAGATAAAGGGACTAAGTGAATCCCCTTGTCTTATTTCGGCGTTTATTCTTACTTCCTTGCTCAGTAGATGTCCCACTTTTATATTTATTCTACATTCTGTGTTAATGTCCTGTATGTTTTTTATTAGTTTCTGGTTTGTCTGCTTTTCCTGTAATAATTTTATAATATCTGTTAATTGCACTTTATCGAAACACATATATGCAGGTTTGTTAAATTCTTTAGCTTCTTCCAATATCTGCCTCACTATAAATATGGCATCTATGGTTGATCGATTTTTGCGAAATCCCTGTTGTTCCTCTCTTATTTGAATATCCTTGCTCAATTCATTCAGTAAGGTTTTTGTTAATACTTTTAAGGTGCGTTATTCCGCGGTAGTTTTCGGGTGACGTCTTTGGCCCTTTTTTGAAAATTGGAATTATTATGCTAATTTTCCAATCTGTAGGTATTTGTCCATTTTTTACTATGTTTGCAAAGAGTTGTACTAGTTGTTGATGTAGGTTTTCTCCTATATATTTTAACATCTCATTTGTAATGTCGTCTGGTCCTGAGGCTTTTCTATTTTTAAGACTTTTTATAATTCTTTCTGTCTGTTCTAAAGTTACTTCTAGATTTACTTCTTCCACGTCTTCAAGTATGACGTCATTATTCTCTTTTTCTTTATATAATTTCTCACAGTATGTTTGCCATTCTTGAATTGTAATTTTATTAGTTTGTACCGTGTCTTTTATATCAAGTTTGTTCCATTTTCACATTTTCCAGATTTTCCTTTGAGCGCCATACAGATCACGTTCCATCCCTTTAGTAAATGCCTCCGAGTATTCTTCTTTAATTTGTGTTCTTCTTCTATTTATTAAGTTTTTTTCTGCGATTTAAGCGTTCCAGTTGTCTTGGGTTTTGTTGTGTATGTAATGTATATATGCCTCCTTTTTCTTTTGCCAGCTCCTTTATTTCTGGCGTGAACCAAGGTTTTTTATTTGTTTTGTTGATGTTTACTCGTCCCTGGCCTAAGGTTTCTTTTGCCACGTTAATAATGGTTTTGTTTCAAATGGTTCTCATATAATGGTTTTGTGCTTTTGGTGTCCAAGGATTCGATATCCCCATCAACTGAAAAATTGTAAATATCTTGGAAGTCCGTCTTCTGCTCAACTGTCTTATGATTAATATCTTACCATAAATTACCTATGATTTAAAATATTTACTTGTAGTATGAATTATGATATTATTTAATATCTTCTTAAACTTTTTATAGAACTAATGATATGTTAATTCCAAGGTTGTGAGATTTCTTGAGAAATAAATTGCCAACTATCTCTTCATCTTTTTGGTGGTCTCCCCGGTGAACGTTTGCCTGCTGGTTTTCCCTCCAGAGTGATCCTTGGTAGTCTGTGCTCCTCTATTCTTTTTACGTGATTATGCCACTGACTTCTTTGTCTTCCCCATCTTACCACATTTTGCACGTCACATTATTCCAGGATGTTAGTATTTCATATCCTATCCCTCCGTTTATCAACTACTGTTCTTAGGGTTTTCATTTGGGCGGTACGTAGCATACTTTTTATTTTATTGGTAGCTTTTCGTAATTCTATACTGTAGCTCATTATGGGCCTGATGCAAATATTGTATATTTTAACATTGATGTCTGTTCGCATGACTGAACCATACAACATTTCGTAAGCACCCTGGGTCATCATAGCTTCATAGGTCCACACCAAGATATTTGAACTGGGTTAACTGTTCTATGGATTTACCTTCCACTACGAGTTTGCACCTGATGGGGGGTCTTTGGCAATAGTGAAGCTTTTGGTCTTTTCAGAAGATGTAAGTCGTCTTCATTTTTCGCGACCAGCGCCGCATCGTCTGCGTAACAAACAAGATTAATTCTGCTGTTACTCATTCCGTATCCGATTTCTAGTGACTCTAAGTCCTTTATTATTTTATCCATTAAAAGATTGAATAAAAACTGACTAAGACTGTCTGTCGCCTTGTCTAATTCCTCCTGGGTTTGGTATATTTCCTGTAGTGTTCTCGCTTATTTTAATTTTCATCTTCATATTCGAGTTCTTATGATTTTTACGTTTGCCTGTTGCTTTTTTTTGCATCAACGTCAGTATTGTGGAGGCTTGTGGCTCCGTGACGTGTTAACTTGCTTGCGGTGCAGAAGGTCTCGGGTTCCAATCTCGACAGGTCGGTATATACTTTATTTATTAATTTATTTAAATATATATGGCCTGGCTACGTACATAGGTAGTAGTTGTTTGCAGAAATGCAATAACGTCCGTGGCAGCATTATCGTGTTATGTAACAGGTGCTGAAAATACAAAAATGTATGTTTCAGCATCTAGACAACGTTGACGGGTGTTACGGCATCCTCGCTGATATTCTGTAAGCTTTAAAAAAAGGGTAAAATCCCTAATCAGGCATGGAGGTGAACAATAAAAAAAAAATACGTCACTAAGTCTCACTTTATCGAAGGCTATGAAGGCTTTCTTTAATTTGCTTCATAATGAAAATTGCGTTTGTGGTAGATCTATCCTTCCGGAACCCCAGTTGTTCTTCTTAATTTTTTATCTGTGGTTCTCCTTCAATATGTCGTTCAAATTTCATTATTGTATTTAGAAGAGGTATTTAGGGTGAGAAAACTTTTCTTTCTTTCTAGTGTGAGAAAGTTAAACTCAACACTTATTTTTGAACTACGTGTTTACAAAAGAAATACTGAATAAATCATTTTACTAATTTTCAATAAGTTATATTCTCAAACAAACATCGTCTACGTAACTTCCTTGCCTAGTTTTTATCTTCTTCATCAGATCAACAAGACCTATTTTGTCCATTAAAATCTCCATTTTAACGTATTATATAACGTTAAAATGGAGATTTTAATGGACAAGATAGGTCATGTTGATCTGATAAAGAGGATAAAAACTAGGCAAGGAAGTTATGTAGACGACATATGTATTTGTATTAGCTGTATGTATATATATATATATATATATATATATATATATATATATATATATATATATAATATATATATATATATATATATATATATATATATATATATATATATATATATATATATATATATATATATATATATTTATATATATATATATATATATATATATATATATATATATATATAATATATATATATATATATATAAATATATATATATATATATATATATATATATATATATATATATATATATATATATATATATATATATATATATATATATATATATATATATATATATATATATATATATATATATATATATATATATATATATATATATATATATATATATATATATATATAAATATATATATATATATATATATATATATATATATATTATATATATATATATATATATATATATATATATATATATATATATATATATATATATATATATATATATATATATATATATATATATATATATATATATATATATATACGAGGCTGGCTTGAAAAGTCCGTGCAAAAATAAAAACTACTTATGTGTTTGGGGTAAACCTTTTTTATTTTTGGACATAGTCTCCTTTTAGGCTTATACACTTCGTCCAACGATGTTCTAGTTTGTTGATCCCTTCCGAATAATAGGAAGTCTGCAAAAATATCCATTAGTGTCTGCAATCACCTCCTCGTTTGAATAAAATCTTTGTCCCGCCAGCCATTTCTTCAAATTGGGGAACAAATAGTAGTCCGAGGGAGCCAAGTCTGGAGAATAGGGGGATGTGAAACAAGTTGGAATCCTATTTCCATTAATTTTGCGACCACAACTGCTGAGGTGTGTGCTGGTGCGTCGTCGTGATGGAAAAGGACTTTCTTGGAGGCCAATCGCGGGCGTTTTTTCTTGCAGCTCGGTTTTCAAGCGGTCCAATAACGATGAATAATATTCACCTGTAATAGTTTTTACCCTTTTCCAGATAGTCGATGACGATTATCCCTTGCGAATCCCAAAAGACAGTCGCCATAACCTTTCCGGCCGAAGGAACGGTCTCCGCCTTTTTTGGTGCAGATTCCCCCTTGGTAACCGATTATTTAGATTGTTGTTTGGTCGCAGGAGTATATTAATGTATCCATGTTTCATCCACAGTGACGAAACGACGCTTAAAGTCCTCCGGATTCTTCTGGAACAGCTGCAAACCATCCTTGCAACACTTCACACGATTCCGTTTTTGGTCAAGCGTGAGCAATCGCGGCACCCATCTTGCGGTTAGCTTTCTCATGTCCAAATGTTTATGCCCTTTCAGTCGAGATGCCCACAGCACTAGCAATCTTACGCACTTTAAAAACTCTTCTGTCATCCATCACCATATCATGGATTTGATCAATGATTTCTGGAGTCGTAACCTCCACAGGCCGTCCAGAACGTTCAGCGTCACTTGGGCCCATATGGCCAGTCCGAAAATTTTGAAACCACTTATAAACTGTTCTAATCGAAGGTGCAGAGTCACCATAATGTTTATCAAGCTTCTCTTTAGTCTCCTGAGGCGTTTTGCCTTTCATAAAGTAATGTTTAATCACCACACGAAATTCTTTTTCGTCCATTTCTTGAAAATCACTCGACTTCCTTGATTCACACGAATGCCAAACACAAAGATGCTACTAACTAAACATGACCTCGATACGCGCCGGTGGTGCCATATCTCGGACTTTGCACGGACTTTTCAAACCAGCCTCGTATATATACGAGTATATATATATATATATATATATATATATATATATATATATATATATATATATATATACATATATATATATATATATATATATATATATATATATATATATATATATATATATATACATATATATATATAATATATATATATATATATATATATATATATATATATATATATATATATATATATACACATATGTATTAGCTTTTGATCTTTCTCCACGAAATATACTCTATATTCATACATTACACAGCCTAGTCCATTGAAAACAACAGATATTCCAGGTAACTGAACCAATTTTTTTTGAAAAATTATTGGGTTAATTTTAAGAAATTTTATTATTTGCCCTGTTTTAAAATGCTTTGCTCCCTAAATCATCTTGCCATTTAAACTTTTAAAGGCAAATCGCATAAAAAAATTCCTGAGGACACAATACAATCTTTTAAAAAATAAAACTTATCGTTGAGAATTCAGATGATAGACTTTCATATATATATATATATATATATATATATATATATATATATATATATATATATATAATATATATATATATATAAAGAAAAAAGTAATTTAGTGAGGATGCAGTTTGTTAAGCTTTTGGATTTAGACAACCCTTCTTCAGAACATCTAAAAATTACTTACAATTGGTTTTCAAACAAATGTGAGATTATCCTGTGGAAGCTGACATAATTCTACGAAATCGAATTATGAAATTTTATAAAAAATTACAGCGAAATAAATGCTGAACATGCAACTGACAATGATCATCGTATAGACTATGACAATGTGGAAATAGTTAACAAAAGTAAAACTATTATAAAAGAAATTTTTGGAGATGCATCATTTATTCTTATATCCTTAAACTTTCCAAGGATCTATCACAAAGTTAAGACATACAATATTACTAATTTACGAGGCTGGTTTGAAAAGTCCGTGCAAAGTCCGAGAGATGGCACCACCGGCGCGTATCGAGGTCATGTTTAGTTAGTAGCATCTCTTGAATGAACGCACACCAAGTTTCAGCCATATTGGTCTATTTCTTTGTGTTTGGCATTCGTGTGAATCAAGGAAGTCGAGTGATTTTCAAGAAATGGACGAAAAAGAATTTCGTGTGGTGATTAAACATTACTTTATGAAAGGCAAAACGCCTCAGGAGACTAAAGAGAAGCTTGACAAACATTATGGTGACTCTGCACCTTCGATTAGAACAGTTTATAAGTGGTTTCAAAATTTTCAAGTGACGCTGAACGTTCTGGACGGCCTGTGGAGGTCACGACTCCAGAAATCATTGATCAAATCCATGATATGGTGATGGATGACAGAAGAGTTAAGGTGCGTGAGATTGCTAGTGCTGTGGGCATCTCGACTAAATGGGTACATAATATTTTGCATAAACATTTGGACATGAGAAAGCTATCTGCAAAATGGGTGCCGCGATTGCTCACGCTTGACCAAAAACGGAATCGGGTGAAGTGTTGCAAGGATGGTTTGCAGCTGTTCCAGAAGAATCCGGAGGACTTTAAGCGTCGTTTCGTCACTGTGGATGAAACATGGATACATTACTATACTCCTGAGACCAAACAACAATCTAAACAATGGGTTACCAAGGGGGAATCTGCACCAAAAAAGGCGAAGACCGTTCCTTCGGCCGGAAAGGTTATGGCGACTGTCTTTTGGGATTCGCAAGGGATAATCCTCATCGACTATCTGGAAAAGGGTAAAACTATTACAGGTGAATATTATTCATCGTTATTGGACCGTTTGAAAAACCGAGCTGCAAGGAAAACGCCTGCGATTGGCCCACAAGAAAGTCCTTTTCCATCACGACAACGCACCAGCACACACCTCAGCAGTTGTGGTCGCAAAATTAATGGAAATAGGATTCCAACTCGTTTCACATCCCCCCTATTCTCCAGACTTGGCTCCCTCGGACTACTATTTGTTCACCAATTTGAAGAAATGGCTGGCGGGACAAAGATTTTATTCAAACGAGGAGGTGATTGCAGACACTAATGGATATTTTGCAGACTTGGACAAATCCTATTATTCGGAAGGGATCAACAAACTAGAACATCGTTGGACGAAGTGTATAAGCCTAAAAGTCTGTCGAAAAATAAAAAAGGTTTACTCCAAACACATAAGTAGTTTTTATTTTTGCACGGACTTTTCAAACCAGCCTCGTATATATATATACATATATATATATATATATATATATATATATTATATATATATATATATATATATATATATATATATATATATATAAAGAAAAAAATAATTTAGTGAGGATGCAGTTTGTTAAGCTTTTGGATTTAGACAACCCTTTTTCAGAACATCTAAAAATTATTTACAATTGGTTTTCAAACAAATGTGAGATTATCCTGTGGAAGCTGACATAATTCTAGGAAATCGAATTATGAAATTTTATAAAAAATTACAGCGAAATAAATGCTGAACATGCAACTGACAATGATCATCGTATAGACTATGACAATGCGGAAATAGTTAACAAAAGTAAAACTATTATAAAAGAAAATTTTTGGAGATGCATCATTTATTCTTACATCCTTAAACTTTCCAAGGATCTATCACAAAGTTAAGACATACAATATTACTAATTTATAGAAATAGTTTATGCCGAACTCTATTGTTTTTTCATAGACAATTTCATTCCAGCTTTACTGTTAATATTACCTAATAAGTGTCTGATATTTTATTAGCCTGTATAAATATAATATAATTAATAGCCTATTTTTGAATATATGTATATGTATATATATATATATATACATATATATATATATATATATATATATATATATATATATATATATATATATATGTATATGTATGTATATGTATATGTATGTATATGTATTATGTATGTATGTATATATATATATATATATATATATATATATATATATATATATATATATATATATATATATGTAATTATTTTATGAATATTTAGATAAGTTGGAAATGTACCTTAGATATAAGCTCATCGTGATTAGCCAGATGGGCCCTGCAGTGTATGCACGAGTACGTGCGATGGCACTGTGGCAAATAGGCCTGGAACGTCTTGACCATGGCGGGCGGGGCGGGAGCGCAGGGCGCGGGCGTTCTGCGATCGGGCGACACCGCGGGCCATGCGGAGCCGTCACACCTGAAACAATGACAAAAATTTATAATTGTTTTGCGAAATGAAAAATTACTTCAAATTTTTATAAACTTCAAGAAAAGTTATTTTTCGACAGGAAGTACTTTTGGGCAACAACTCTGTTTGTTGAAACAAAAACTCAATTCCAATCAGATACACTGGTCAACAGTAAAAAATACTTCAGACAGTGGTTACTCTTTTTGAGGGTTCTGAACCTATAGCATAGAAAATTTAACTAACGTTACAGAAAAACAAAACGTCGTCGCTAAACGAAGCCGGCTGGTTACCTCCGGATCGTTAAAATGTTCCCCCGTCCAGTTTCTCAGAGATGCCTCGCATATTTTTCCCCCACTATTGCTACATATAATACAACTTCTACTTGCGCTGTATCTCTAAAAAGAGCAACAACGTACATTTTAACGATCTGGCGGTAGCCAGCTGACTTCGTTTTGCGACGACCTATTATTCTTTCTGTAGCGATAGCTATTTTGTCTGAGTCGAAATAATAATAATTTATGAACGTTACATACACATCTAAAGATATATGTTGTTATATTGAACGTCGGTGACACTCATAGTTACGTAAGTATGTAAAATTCGGTCATAAGGAAATTATTGAGCCTGAATAATGATTCCACACTTTAAGATGTCTGGGGTTTATGTTAATGTCTGGATATGGATCGAATAGGTTGGTTAAAGGTGTCTCATTCTGCAATGACTTTTAGAATCTCTATGATACGGTGAGAGCTTCAAACTCACACGGATTGTTATTTTTGTTGAACCAATTTAAAGGGATTTTTCTGAAAATCCAAACTTTCCATAATGTATGTAGGTATCTGTTTATTAGCAAAACCATTACCCCATTTAGAAACTTTATTGGTTCCAAACCTATTTGTTTTGGAAAAACACTGGAAGTACGTTAGGTTTTTCATAAGAAATCCAGACTGATGCTGAATTTGAATTAACTGCTATCTCTAATGTAACACATTTAATCAGTCAATTAGAACTTAATGACGTCGTTGGGGGCATAAATTTGCCAAAAGAAAAGTCGGGGATAAAGAGCTGAATATTAAAACAGTGGAATCCGCTGAAGCTGAGATGAAAATTACAGAGTACTGAACGTGACACAGCAAATTAGTTTCTTTTTGTTCTGAAGAAGATAAATTAGTTTAATGTAATGGTATTGACGGTTTAATCTTATCACTAGGACGTGAACACATACTAGAAAAATAGAGACTATTCACTGACGCGTTAAAATCTAAGTTAAAAGCTATATCGCAGCATAAAAAATAAATTGCTTTCTATACCTTTGGGCTTAGCGTAAATTTAAAAGAAATTTTAGATAAAATTTATACAGGAAATATGAACTGAGAAAATATAACTTGAGTAATGTGCAAATTTAAGAGTGGGTGTCCTACTTCTTCAGTTACAGTTAAGATATACTAACGTTGTTTTTTCTGTGTAAATTGGCCCTTAAGAATAAATTGTATTTTTGGACAGAAAAACGACCGTTAGTCGACGAGTTATGCTGCCGCCACTACCCATTTAATTATGATTGATTAAAAATTTTATGAAAGCAATGAACAAAAAACTAACTCTAATATTTAAAACAAAAGTTCTCGTTACATATAAAAATTATAAAGCATTGAAAAACAAACCTAATTTCATGAAAGTGGTTGAAAATTTTTTCGGTAATTCTTATCATAAAATGGGATGCCCTTGAAAATACACTGTTTGCATTCCGACCTAGATGTTTCCTAGAAAATGTAGGTGATGTAAGTAAGCGACAAGCATGGCGACAGGTTTCTCTAGGATATAGCTGCAATTGAAAAGCGTGATCGGGGGAAATGGGTATTATCAATGGTCGCAGATTATGGTTGGTTATTCATGAGAGATACCTCAAGGACTTCTTATAAGCTGAATGTACATGGGTGGAAAAAATCAGGTTCGAAAGATATTTTCAGTTAAAATCTAGTTTTTCTAATAAAAACCTGATCTAGCCTAGTTGTTTCATTTAGTTTTCGCTTAAGACTACTCTAAGAATGACAAATCACATTATTTCATTTCGGAGTATTTTTTTTGTTACCTAGTGGTATTGCTAATTCCCTCTTGCCTTCTAAACAACCGATATATTTTAATAAAATAAGTAATATAATAGCTGACGTATTTAAAATATAAGTAGCTAACAACTGCTAAGTTCCAAAATTATATTATTTTACTCAGTTCGCTAGAGAGCATTTCGTTACTATATTTCAAGCAAACGGAGCAAATCTATTGCGATTCCATTATTACAGCGTGATTTCAAAGTTGGAACATTTTTGTAATAAGTTACTATTGTAGGTATGCTTTAGGTTTTATTTACTACAAAGCTGTAGTCACCAAGATTATAATCTTGGTGACTACAGTGAGGAGCAAGGGAACGTTTTCTCCAAGATCTGAAAATCATAGAAAATCGGTATCAAGGACGATGGGATGACCATATGCTAGCGGACTATTGTGGTCGCTAAAAAGAGAAACAAGTCCTCAAAACGTTTGAATAGGTCATTCGCGGAAAAAAGAACAAGATACAGCCAAAAAAAAAGGAAAGTTAGGCGCGGGTCTAACCTTCGCAATTCTAGGACTTAAGGGTCTACTATTTGAGAGTATATGGTTTTTTTAAAAGTTCTGGTTTTGAGTTTATTGGGTCTCATTTTTAAAGTTACAGGGTTATTGAGGTCTATTTTTTGAGGTTACAGGGTGTGGGAGTCTAAGGTTTCAGGGTTTAGGGTTTAAGAGTATCAGGTTTGAGGATTCCCCAACTGTATACCAAATTTGGTAGGAATCGGTTGGTTTTCAAAAATTTTGTCCGCCATCTTGGATCCGCCATTTTCGAATTTTGCAAATCCGACCTCAGATTCATGATCAGCAACCCAAAAAAACTCCGTGTACCAAATTTGGTAAGAATCGGTTGAATTTTAATTTGAATTCGTTTTTGCATTCGAGAAGCACTATATCTGTCTGATTTATTGAGGTTAGAAAGAAAACAGAACTGTATGGCTTAATCCAACCGATGAATATTAGCTTAGCGTGTCCGAATACATATTAATACATCTTTGGATTAATGAAAAAGCTTGAATCAATTTTTTAGGAGTATATTTTTCTTAATTTTTACTAATTTTTACCTATTTTTTGAGGTTAGAAAAAAAATTGAGATGTGATGGCGATATTCTGACGTCAGATTCATGATCAGCGGGCAAAAATACTACGGATCTGATATATCGCATCAAAAGTATACCCCACTTTTTTTTTGTGGGGCTGTGTAATATAACGCACTTCGTATTCACCCCTGTGCGACGCTAACCTTTTGACGCTATTATTTAAGGCCGTCGCCGATCCTTTAGTCTTGCTGGTGCTATTGGAGTTGAAGAATGGTGGTATCTTAAAACATTTACACATATTTATACCCTAAAAAAAAGGGTTTTTATTTCTTACTATTATTTAATCTGATTTAAATTATTAAGCTGTGTTTTATCTAGTCGTGTCATGTGTCATACCAATAGCAGGACTGTACGTTAAAGAAAACATTTCTAAAATAATAAATTAAAATTCTTTGTCCACATTTTTGTTTTATTATTGATCCTAGTTTTTTATTATTTTTATTTTAGAGTTGAACAGTTCAAAAATTTAAAAGCTTAAAATTTAAAACTTGACGTTATGTATTAATGAAATAGACGGTTTTACATAAGTTTGCGTATGATTTTTAATCTTGTGTGGAACTTTATGTTAATGAAGAACTTCACAAAGCTCCAAGGCTCCATACTGTCTCCTACTCTCTTTTTCATTTACATTACTTGGTTGGACGTTTGTTTTCGATCCGACGACCCATCTGACTGCGCCAGGGAGGTTTCCGATGTTATTTTGGCCGGTATGGATGCTTACATCCCTTTTTCGAAGAAATGCCTTCCAACGGCAAGCCTTGGTTTGACCTAAATTGCATGCAAAGCAAGCTGTTGCTTCTAAAACATCTTGCATACCGACAGTGGCGTGAAGATCCTAACACCATAAATCGTAACATCTTTGTTCGTGCCAGGAACAGATGCAAAGAAATTATCGACGAAACCAAGGAGGTACACAATCAACGGATTAGAAACAAACTTCTCGCTTGTCCCGGCAATTCCAGGTCCTTTTGGTCAGTCGCTAAGGCAGTTAGTCAAAATTTCACCAAATCTACCATACCACCACTCACACGGCCAGATAATTCTATTGCAACGACACCTGTTGAGAAAAGCGAAACTTGTTGGGCTGAACTCTTTGCTTCACATTCCTACTGTCGATTTCCAAGGAAAAACACCACCTACTATTCCCCATAGTGCAGTCAAGGATGCCCGATATTGTCTTCAGACAGCGTATCATAAAACGTATTTTGATGAAGCTAGACACCAAAAAGGCTTCAGGCGCTGACGGAATACCTGCCATAGTTCTCAAGAACTGTGCGAGGGAACTAACACCAGTTTTCTGTAGACTTTTCAACCTATCCTACAGAAAGGGAATATTTCCTTCCTGCTGGAAATGTGCCACAGTTCAGCCGATACCTAAAAAAGGCAAGAAGACCTTGCCAAATAACTACGACCAATCGCACTACTCTCAATAATATCGAAAGTCATGGAAAAGGCTATCAATCAGCATCTTCTAAAATATCTTGAAGGATTCAACATTATTAGTGATCACCAATATGGCTTTTCGTAAAAATAGATCAACAGGAGATCTTCTGACTTATGTAACACATGTTTGTAACAACGCAATTGAACACTTTGGAGAATCTCGAGCGGTTGCTCTTGGACATATCCAAGGCATTTGACCGTGTTTGGCACGATGCCTGTTGGCTAAGCTACGTTCTTATGGTATGTCTGAAAAGTTCTGTTTGTGGCTCTCATGTTTCCTCAGAGAGCGTTCTTTACGAGTGGCAGTTGACGGATTTCTTTCTAAACACCTTCACTATCAACGCCGGTGTGCCCCAAGGTTCCATACTGTCTCCTACTCTCTTCCTCATTTATATTTAACGATCTGCTGGAAAAGACCGAGAATCCAATCTACAGCTTTGCAGATGACAGTACACTTATCTCTTCATTCGCTTTGTACGTTCGGACATCGACTACTCAGACGAATATCCGCAGACAACAGGAAGTCATTCAACTCAACAAAGACCTGGAAGAAACTCTATCTTGGGGTGACAGTAACCAAGTGGAATTTAACGCTACAAAAACCCAGGCGGCAGTTTTTTCTAAAAAAGTTAACGTTGCAGAACCCGACATAGTTATGTCGGGGCACTCCATCCCTCTAACATCGTCACTCAATCTGTTAGGCGTTAATTTGGGAGCAAATATGTCCTGGCATGAACATGTTGCAGGCATAGCAAGAAGAGCTTCTCAAAAGTTGGGAATATTGTTTCGAACTCAGAAAGCTTTACACTCCACAACAACTGTTAATTCTTTACAAAGCTCAAATTCGACCAACTATGGAATACTGCTCCCATGTTTGGAGCTCCGCTCCCAAACATACACTGCATTTGTTGGATTCTATCCAGAGAAGAGCTGTTCGTCTGATTGGGCACCCGGAATTGACCGACGGCCTTGATTCGCTGGAACATCGAAGAAACGGTTGGCGACTTGAGCCTATTCTACAAGTACTTTCATGGAAAGTGTTCGAAACATGTGGCCCGTTTGATTTCTCCCAGAGCGGTGCATATTAGAAGTACACGTCGCGCTAATGCTTCACATCCGTATGAGGTTCAGCTTGTTACTCCCTCGTACAACGCTTTTCAAGCAGTCTTTTATATGGAGAACATCATACCTTTGGAATGGTTTACCCAGGACTGTGTTTCCCATCGAGTACAATCTACAGCGATTCAAGAACAACGTGAATCGTTTTCTCCGCACACGTGTAGCTCCTGTAGCGCTTTAGGGACTTCCCTGTAGCACGTGTGCTAGACCCATAAAAAAAAAAAATTAATGATCTGTTGGAAACCACCAGAAATCCAATCTACAGGTTTGCAGATGGCAGTACGCTTATTTCTTCATTCACTATGAACGCTCGAAAATCGGCTACTCATGCAAATATTCGCAGATAACAGGAAGTCGTTTAACTTAACAAAGACCTGGAGGAAATTCTATCTTCGGGTGACAGAAACAAAGTAGAATTTAACGCTACAGAAACCAGAACGGAAGTTTTTTCTAAAAAAGTTAAGGTTGCGGAACCCGACATAGTTATGTTGGGATACTCCATTCCTTTAGCATAAACACACAAGTTGCTGGGCGTTAATTTGGGCGCAAATATATCTTGGTATGAACACGTGGCATGCATGGCTTCTCAAAAGCTGGGAATACTGTTTCGCACTATAAAGCTTTACACTCCACATCAACTGTTAATTCCATGCAAAGTTCAAATTCGATCAATGAGCTGGAATACTGCTTCGATATTTGTAGGTCTATTCCCAAACATACACTGCTTGAATTTCTTCAGAAGAGAGCTGTTCGCCTGATTGTAGATCCAGAACTCACCAAAAACCTTGGAACATCGACGAACGATTGTCGACTTGAGTCTATTCTACAAGTATTTTCATGGAAAGTGCGATGCATGCTATTAATATATGTCGCGCTAATATATTACATCCGTATGAAGTTTAGCTCCTTACTCCTCATACAACACTTTTCAAGCAGTCCTTTCTATGGAGAACATCATATTCTTTTCAATTTTACATAAATATATGTGTTTCCAAATAGTCGACGAAGATAACATTTTGCAAATTCCTAAGCACTGTAGTCATTACTTTTCCAGCCCATTCAACAACTTTCATCAGAAATAAATGGTTTTTAATGCTGATGTAGAATCTTCATGTACTTCGTTCAGTTTGGCATTAAAATCCACAGTTGCCCATTTCTTTAAAAGGAAATGTTTAACAACAGTACGGGACTAGATTTTTCCCACTGTTTATAAGAATCATTGATACGCTCACTTCAGCATCTTGCCAAATGCAAACTATGTTTCGACTTTGGCCTGAAATTTGGGGTAGTATGGTTGGGAGGATGATACTATGACACCGTAGACCCCAAAATGACATGTGTTATCACCTCTCAGAAATTTATCATACTTATCGCACAACCCTTGTATAAATATATGAGTATCTGACGAAAAACTGTTAGCTCCGCTTTTGGACTCAACATTGTAATATAAGTAATATATTCGTTTAAGTTTAATTAGGCTTGTTGCTGACCTTGACAGTGTAAGTAAATAAATTACTGGAACCTCTTCCAATACGTGTTTACTTAAGATTTTATGGCCAATCACCATTGCACCGGTTAAAGACCTCTCTTAATGAGTTTAGAGACAAACAGATTGCAGTAAAATGCATCCAATAAAATAGCAGCGGCACAAAGAAAAACGACTTTTTAAACGACTTATAACGCCAACTTATCTTAAAAAAGCATTTGAAATGCCTATCTGAGATTAGTAGGATTTTAAACCCTTACTTACGACCCAAGGTTGTGGAAAATTAATTGATAATTTTTTTGTTTTAAGAAGTAAAATATATTTTTTGAATATTAGTTTTATAAATAGGAAGTCTGAAAAAAATTGAACCTAACCCAGCTCCAAAGATAATATTTAATAGTACTGCCTGCTATTGTATATAGTTAGCATCGAGGCATCGCGCGGGAGTCTGTTATGTAAAAAAATACTGAAAAAAGAATTGTGGACAAAACTTTAAAGAGAAAGTATGTGGAGTATGGATAATTTGTCATTTAAAGTATATATACTAACTATATACCGTCAGAAAGTATTTGCCCACCTACAAATTTTAATGTAACTGCCAAAATTTAATACCTAACTAAACCCTTTTATTATATTAGGTAAATTTAATTGTTTGTTAACAAGCGTCCATCATAAAATTGTTTAGTTAAGAGCTTTTTGGTGAAAACACAAATTAAAAACCAATTATAGCAAATTTCCAAATTTTGCATGATAATCGTTTTGAGGCGATTTCTGCGAATTCCAGTTGAGTAAGAACTTATTTCAAGTTTCTAAATTATGGAAATTCCTAGTGACATTTTATGATAAAAACATGCTATAAATACCATTGCCCTTTTGGAAATCAACCATTCGCAAACAGTACTTTGTCACTGATTACAGGCTCAATTGTTTTGTGAAAATGCCAAAAACGAAAGAAGTTTCAGTTGAAAATCGGGCTCTGATAATTGCGAGACATCTAAATGGTCACTCGAGTCGACAATTCGCGAGTGATATGCCGATGCCGAGGAGAACGGTGGACTACTTCGTAAAAAAAAATGTCTGTGGGGGGGGGGGGGGGGGGGGGGGGGGGGGGGGGACATGGAATTTGTAACCAAAAACGTTTAGGAAGGCCTGGACAAACGACTTTCCCCGCTGAAGACAAGCTATAACAAAGTCCAGCAGACGTGATCGCCGTCTAGCCGCACCAGAAAGCACGGCTCAAGTAAACCTGGAGCGGCCCATCCCCCCATCAGCGTGACAACCGTGAAGAACAGTTAGCAGAAGGTGGACTATACGGGAGAGTTGCAGTGAGGAAACCACTTCTTAGACAAGTGAATAAACGTAAGCGATTAGAATGGGCCCGAGAACATGAAAATTAGACATCAGAACAATTGAATTCCGTCCTCTGGAGCGACGAATTTTAAATTCGAAATTTCCAGTTCAAATCGACGAGTTTACGTGCGGCGGCGAACTCGAGAAAGGGGTTGGAAGCCTGTCAGTTGTCTACAGTCAAACATGGTGGAGGGTTCAGTAATTGTTTGGGGTTGTTTTGACAACGGTAAAGTTGGAAAAATCTTTACGATAGAAGGAATCATGCGAAAAGAACAGTATCAATAAATTTTGCTAACTCAAATGGTTCCTTCTAGAAGAGATATTTTTCAGGGGAAATTTATTTTTCAGCATGACAACCACCCTAAACACTCTGCTAAATAAATTAGAGAACTTTTGGACCAATGGAAATCCGATGACGTCCTGGAGGTGATGAATAGGCTTCCACTATCACCCGACTTGAACTCCATCAAATTGCTGTGGGATCAACATGAGAAGATCACTTGTGGGAACTTTTACCAGCAGAATGGGTTAAAATAACCGAAGAAAATGAAACTCTGAAGAAATTACTGGATAGAATGCCGAAACTCCTGTAAAGCGGTAATTAAAAACAAAGGAGGTCACGGAGATGAGAAAATCCTGGAAAATCATCAATATTTTTCTTATTTTCTAGACTGTAAATAATGTGAAAATAATAATTAATTTATTAAAATTAAAAAAAAATAGTAATCTGGGTTTTTGTTGCCTTGGGACTGAAATAACTAGGCGGGGCAAATACTTTCTGACGGTAGGTACATGGCCAAGTCATAAATTCTCACTGCAGACGTATAATTTCATGCTTTCAAGTCGTGATCTAGGTAAAGATGTAAACAAAAGTTATTATTTTAAGGATTGCATGTGTATCAAATTACAATTTCATTAGGCAACCCTATGTTTTTAAATTCAGCCAGTCGAAATCTAAAATTTTTCTACCCATTTGATGCTTTCATGTTAGAGTTAGGTAAGTGAGTAAAATTAGTTCGGAATGAAAAATCTCACTACCTTCACCGCCATTTCATCCAGATCCTGAAAGGCAATTCTGATGTATGTGTGTGTGTGTGTATTACAATATATTTACCTTTCATAAACATTTCATCTTGTCTGCAATGAGCTTAGTTATTTTATGATCGTCGTTGAACTATATGTCCTTCTTAAGGTGCTTGAACTCGACTAATCTGAAAATGATGTTATTTATGTCGTCCACTAACCTCCGTTGAGATATGAGTTCTTGCACGAACATTTGGCAGTGAATGCTCGTTGCATTTTAACTGAAGGTTCAAAAAAGGCTAGTGTCAAAGGTAGCAAAAGTATGCTTAAGAAATTTAACTGAAGTGCTTTAAATTCTCTTTACGACATTGCAATTGGTGCGTCTGAAACTAAACCCTGTTTGGGTCTTTCGAGATGAGTTTAAATCAGCAAAAGTTCTCGCTGCATTGTATTTAATTACTGGTCACGTTTTAAAGGATCGAAGGATTGTTAATGCTGATTGCTAGGTAATAATTTATCTGCCACAAGTCACCGATGAATTACGTAAAACAAATCCAAAAGATCGTATTACACGTCATAACAATGCGAGCTCTCACACAGCCGGTCAAACAATTTAATATTTACCGCGGAAACGTGAAGTTAGTTTCATTGCCTATATAGTTCTGATTTACCACTTTGTGATTTATTTTTGTTCCCATTTGTCAAAAATAAAATGCGTGGAGAACGTTTTTTAATACTTGCAGAGGCAGTTAATGCGTCCATACATAGAATTAGTTCGATCGAATGGGAAATATATAGATCTTAAAGGCGACTACTTTACTTTCCTCCCTAATTTTTGTTTTTTTTTCATACTTCTTCTAAAAACTTTTGCAGCAATCTATATAGTATGTGCAAGGAAATGCCAGGATTTAGCTGTAAATATTTCTGAAGCCTTTTTTTACTGCTCAAATTTTTTTGTGATTGAATGACATATATATATATATATATATATATTATATATATATATATATATATATATATATATATTCTGAGAGATTCCTTGCAGACATTGCCCTTGTTATTCCCTGCAGCCATGTTGTAGATGGTCGTCCTCTTTTCCTCTTTTCTGTAGGGATCCACTCCAAAATCTTTTTTGGTAATCTTTCCCTTGGCATTTCGTTTTACATGTCCATACCAAGCTAGTTGTTGTCTTTCGATATCGTCAATTATTGTGCGTTCCACCTTCATTAAATTCCTTACGTCCTCATTTCTAACATGCTCGGGTCTAGATTTACCTGCAGATCTTCTCCAGAAATCCATTTCCACTGCAAGTAGGTTATCTCTTTGTTTATTTGTCAGCTGCCATATTTCCGAGCTATAAGTCAGTGTGGGTTGTAATATAGAGTTATAGATTTTCTTTTTTGTCTCCGCTCTGTTATTTTTTTGCCATAGTATTGAGTTCAATGCCCCAATAACCTTTTTTCCATTTGTTATTTTGTCTTGTATTGTTTCGGCCAGTCTTGGTGAGTCTCGTGCTCAAATATACGTATTCTTCACAGCACTTGATAGTTTCATTGTTTAGAATCAGATCTCCTGGCGACGATTCTTGTCCAAAGCTTAAATATTGTGTCTTCTCTGTATTTATTATTTATTTATATATATATATATATATATATATATATATATATATATATATATATATATATATATATATATATATATATTTATTATATCCTCTATTCTTCGAATAGTTTCCAGGGATATGTATTCCAGGTCTTCTTTATCTTGAGCCACCACCACCTGAACATCTGCATAATGTAATGTGTATAGGGTTGTGTCCCCTATTGCTATTTCCATGCCATTACACTTCCATTTCCACATTCTCAGAGCTTCATCGATGTATATATTGAATAGGGTGGGTGACAAAGAACATCCCTGGCGTAGGCCTTTAGTTACATTGAAGCCCTTTGGAAGTTCATTTCCTACTTTTATTCTAGATGTTGTGTTTCTATAGAATTCTTTAATGGCATCCGTAATGGTCACATTAATATTAGATATTTCTAGGATTTCCCATAATTTAACAATATGGACCATATTATATGCCTTTGTCAGATCTACCAGAAGTAGCTGTACATCTTGTGACCATGTTGTTCGTTTTTCGACGATTTGTGTTAAACAAAAAATATTGTTAATTGTTGATCGACCTGCTCAAAAACCGTTTTGCTCGCCAGATTCGTGGAGATGATACTCTTCCCATAAGAGATCTTTTAATATTTTTCCATAGAGTAGGCTTAATCTATTTGTCACTGTTATACCTTGATAGTTACTGCAGTTCTTTTTGTTGCCCCTTTTATGTATAGATGTAATCCAGCCTTCTTTCCAGCATTGTGGAATTGGTTCCCCATTTAAACATCGGATAAATATTTCTGTGAAGATCTTAAATATCTTTTCAGTTCCATTCTTTATTAGTTCTGCAGCAATACCTTCAGGGCCTGGGACCCGATTGTTTTTTTTAGTAAATATATGGTTTTCTTTGTCGTGTCTATATCAAGAGCTATGGGTTTTCTAACAATTCGAATTTTCTTGAGGGATTTGTTTACAAATTCTGATCTTTGCTTCACCAGGAGTGATTTTTAGTGTTCCTCCCGTTGTTGGGCTGTAATTGAGTTTATATTTATTTCATCTCTCGTTTGCGTCCTTAGATTTTTAATAAATCTCCATAATTCTCTAGATTTACGTCCACCTATGTATTCATCTAATTCTTGGCATTTGTTTTCCCAACTTTGATTTTTTTGCTTGTATTCCTGTCTGTTTTCATGCCTCTTTGTACTCATCCATATTTCATAGATCTTTTGCTTTTTGTTCTTAAATTGTTGTAGTTGATCGTTCCATCAGTACTTCCTAGATTTGTGATATGTTTCTTTACTTCCTAAGGACTCTTTGGCTGCCTGGTGTATTCCATCTATTACATTTTCAAGTAGAGATTTTGTTGGCCTATTCTCATAAACATGTAGTAATTTTTGATCCAGTCTATATTTATATAAAGTTCTCGTACTTTCATTTTCTAAACTTGATAAATTGTATCAAGGTTCTTTATTGCTTTCCAGCTTTCCATTTTCAGGTTGTCGATGGCTGGTTTGTCTGGTTTGTTGATCCACCGGTAAAATTATTTTTCCTTTTAGGAGATAGTAATCGCTTCCACATTCAGCTCCTCTGTAAACTCGGACGTCGTGTATCTTAATTTTTGATTTTTGTTTGATAATTAGATAGTCAATTATCGATTTTAGGTTTCTGGTCCTTTGAATACAAGTGTATTTGTGGATATTTTTATGCGTATAAAAGCTGTTACGTATTGTTGCATTTAAAATATCGAGTTGTAATACTTAGAGTGATTATTTAGTGTAAGAAAGTCGAATTTAGTATTTATTTTAGAACTGTCTGTTTACTAGGGAAGTACTAGGTAAATTAGAATATCGATTTTTTGACACGATTTAAAAAATACCCACTTCCGGTTAATCACCTATTTCTGACCTGTATAAGACCCTTATATTGTATGTAGATAATAGTACTATAAAAGTAGTACCAATGCCAGTTGAAGTATTTTCTACATTCAAAAAAATATATGATTATGGGGTTGCCGCTTGGCGGCTAATTATCGATTTTTTAAATATTTTGGATTTAATGGATATTTCTTGCGTCTTAAAATATCTGGGTTAATTTCGAATGGGTGGAGCTTACAGCGACTATAAACAGTACATGTGAACGACTCTTAAAGAAGGAAAAAGTACTTCGTAAAGAATGGATGGCTGCAGATATTCTAGAAATGATGCAAAAAAGAAGAAAACTAAAGAACGACCCTACTTAGTACAAAGAGATCAATCGAGAGATAAAAAGGAAATACGTTTGGCTAAAGAAAGGTGGATGATCTCGCAAACTTACACAAAAAAGTGAAATAGCTAACTGGGAATACGCGACGCAGAATTGCTGTCTTGGAGAACAACGATGGTAAAATAATTGACTAATTGGTCTACAGATGTTGATGTCTGCTTTGTTGCCCTTCTTATATAACAATATCACCTCACTTTCTTTCAATTTTTCTGGGACTATTCTCTCTTCGATACTTAGGTTAATTAGTTGTTTTATTGTTGTTAGTAGTTGTTTTATTGTTGTTAGTGGAAAGGGTCCCCCAAACATAATCATTTCCTTTGTGATTTGGTCTTCGCCAGGCGAGCGCGCATTCTTCATCTTTGCTAAAGCTGTCGAGATTTCTTCTTCCGTAAACCATAATAATCTTTGATCATTTGTTGTTAATTTCAACCCCATCCCTTGTCCTTTAGACAAGTCATTTTTGTTTTTTTCTCGGTTCAGTTTAATTCTTAGTACTCTTGTTCCCTTATCCTCTATGCTTTGCTTGACAATTTTAGTACTGTAGTTTCGAGTGTCGTTTCTGATTACTTTTTAGTGTTCCGTACGGAACACTTATAAAATCACTTCGGTGTCTGTCTGTCACACCCGATTTTCTCCGAAACTATTTAACATAGAAAGTTAAAATTTGGTAATAATATAGGAACTGATGGCCTCATCAGAGCCATGTAGTTTTGAGAGTTAAATTTTGACTTAAGGGGTTAGTTTTGGGGGGTGAAATCGGAAGTGAAAAAAAATATTTTTTACTAGGTCATCGAGTGTGGTGTCAAATGAAAGCTTGTGAAAACACGAGTAAAAAATATAATTCCTGCGCGCACTTTTCTTTGTATTATTTTTAAAAAATCGCGAAAAATCGCTGTCCCCCGCCTTATCTCGAAAAGTACTTATCAAAAAATTTTGAAAAAATTCTGGAATATTCTCCACGGGGTGTAGATTGAACGAAAATTATCACGAGTGCATTACCTTTAATAATTTTTCTGGTATTTAAAAAAAAATTTCAAGGTCATCAGATTTCAGTAAAGATTGGAAATAAACTTTGTTGAAAACTCATTTGGGGTGGGTTTTGTGAAGTCACTGATCATTTTATACATCTGTAACAAAATTTTTTATTTTAAAAGCAATCAACGTACGGAACACTAATTGCGCAAGTTCAACTTGCACTTGACCGGTTATTTTTCATTATAGGTTTTTGTATTCACAACTGAAGGTATGGGGACTTACATAAGACAACTCATTAATGACAACCAATGTGAAATCAAGATGAAAGATCCAATAAGTGACCCTCTAATAACCAAAGAGGAAATAATTAATGTTCTGAATAAGATGAAAAACGGACGAGCACTAGGTCCAGACAACATCCACACAGAGGTGTTGAAAGGCCTCCGAGGAATTCTTAAATATGCTAGTAAACTTATTCAATCATATTTATGACACTGGAAAAATTCCACAAAAATGGCTGTTGTCAACTTTCATAACCATACCGAAAAAATGCCAAGTCGTGGCAATGCGATGCCTACCGTCTAATTAGTTTAATTAACATTTTTTAGTAATCTTCCTAAAAATAATTCATTCCAACATCTATAGAAAATGTGAGGCTGGTGTATCAGAAACCCAATTTGGATTCCGCGACGCTCTCGGTGCAAGCGCTTGTTCAGAGATGCAAGGATGTGAGCCAAGACGCTTACATATGTTTCACTGATTTCTCGAAGGCCTTCGATAACGTCCGACATGACAATCTCATCGAGATACTTACGTCAACAGAGTTAGAATGAAAAAGATATTAGAATAATTGGAAACAAGCGAAAGTAAATATTGACGCCAACATGTCAAACGAGATCGAGATCTGTAAAGGTGTCCATCAAGACTGTGTTCGCTCCCCAACCCTAATTAACATTTACTCTAAAACGAACAATATAATATTTTCTTAGACTTCTTGACAGTTTGAAAATAAAAGGAAAAAACGGATAAATTATCATTATCAAACAAAATAAAGTTGCTAGGCAAAAATGTCTTAGCATGGTCATGTTGCCTGCATAGCAAAATAAGCTTCTGAAAACTGTGAATATTATTTCGTAATTGAAAGCTTTATATTTTACTACAGTTCTGAATCCAGTACAAGGCTCCAATTTTTAGGGCTCTGACTTCAACATTTATTAAATACCATCCTGGAGAGAGATGTTTACCTGTTTAAGGACCCGGTACTCATTAAAGAAAAGTCCACTCTATAAGAAACCTCATCCCTTTGAAACAGACTTTCCAGAACTGCGTTTTTCACCAACTACAACTCGCAGCAACTCAAGACTAATGCGAATCGACACTTTCGCGTTCACGCCGCTTTGGTTACGATTTAGGTTTCTCTGTAGCACCTATATGTAATAAAAAATGAATCATACAATTAGGAAGAATCTAAAAACATAAAAAAATATATATCTAAAATTCCAACAATAGTACAATTGTTTTCCTGACAAATAATTGAAATATTTCAATGTTATCAGTAGCATCGAGTGTTCGCGACATACCACTGTAATAAACAATAACTGCAGTCCTGCATACTTGTGGATCTCTATTTATCACATGCACAATGGGGAGAAATTAATTAATAAAATAAAATGGATCGTTATTTTAATGCATATTTGAGTCGAGCAAATAAAGGATGATAAAGATAAGTCTAATTATTTTAACAGGTATGTTTCGTTACTAATGATTGTTGGAAAACTGAATAAAATACCAATTTATCTAATGTATCGTTCTGTACATGTGATCAATGAGCGGATGGATCGGTGGACAGATAAGCAATGCGTATTTAATTATTATTTTCTTTGTCGAGCGCCCCATAATTAAATAAAATGTACGTTAAAATGAATTAGTTGCGAAACTGGATGTAACTAGGACATTTATTTAGAAGTGCCTTTTTTCCAAAGAGCTTTTCCTTTATACGAGGGGGGTCTAAAAGTAACGGGAATTATGTTGTGGTTAGATTGGTACTTGTAGTATACGGTTCGCCCGCTAGGGTGATGTAGTTACACTCCTCCCAAGTCAGTCTACCAAGCGTCATCGGTCTAGAAGGTTGTGAGAGGCTCCTGAATTTTTTTTGTAAAAGTTGTTTGGGGATGCTATGAGTAAAACTCGAGTTTATAAGTAGTTTAACAGCTTCAAGAAAGGTGAAATGTCGATTATAGCCAACCACGTTCCTGGCGTCTTACAAGTTCTCGAAACTGACGAAAATGTTGTGGCCTGTTAATTTCGCCCGCACATTGAGGCGCTATTTTTTAGCCCCTCCTTTCTATACTTTTTTTATAATTTCTGGGAATGGATTGAGTGGATACTAATATTAAAAGAACTAAAGAAATTAAACTACACTACTCAGTTTTTCTTGGTAGCGTAATATGGGTAAGAGATAATTTTTGTACGTCTTTTGGAAATAGTCTCTATAGTTGTTTAAAATTTTAGGTTGTACAAATTTTGGGCACCATTCATTTTAAAATAAAAAGGATCTAACTTCAGCTAAAAAAAATGAAAAAACTGAAGGGTTATGTAGTTGTTAAGGAAAATTTTGATATGATACAACCCTTTTGTCCTGAAAAGTAAAATAGGTGGTACAGTGAAACACTAGCCTTAAACAAGAAAAAAAGGTTTATTAATGACTAAACTAAAAGTTCTAACTTTTGCGGTTCTGTTACTACCCTGTATTACAAAAAACCTTAGCCTAATAGGTGGTATTGCTAAATAAAGTCCTTAAATCAGGATTAAAACTTTGCTACACACGATGTTGAAGGTTCGGAGGTTCACTTCACGAGTTATCAGTTCAATACGATGTTAAACACACTTAACTGCGGAAAAATAGGTCTACGGATGGATATTCTGGTGACTTACGGTTTTCCTACGAGCGTCTAGGCCTGTCCCGGTGGGATGTTCAAAACACATATGTTTCCCCCTTGGTTACTTTAGTTCCCTTTAGGCTACTAAACTTTTCTTTGGCCCCTAAAGGTCTGGGAATAAACCGGATTCAAAGAAAAAGGGCTTAAATTGAGCACTAAAACCGTCTTCACACTACTCCATCACTAATATCAGTACGGCTATTTGATAGTGAAAGCCTACTGGCGGCTTTCTAAGAAAAGAAGCCCTTACTTTGGCTGAGAAAAAAGAACCTAGATCCATGCCATCCGGACCCTTAAATATCCTTCTTCAAGATGGCGACTTCCCGGATACAAACATCTAGCCAATCGACGCGTTAGAAACAAATATAATATACCCAGCAGACAACGTGCACTGCACACTGTAATATAAACGAATCAAAAATTCGAGTGAACTACACTGCTTAAAAATTAGTAAACACTGCTTGATATAAAAATGGAAAAAAAATGTAAATTATAAGGAGAAAAACAGTAACATAACATGATCTTAAAATCTATGAAAAAATGAATGTTACAATGTCAACAAAACTCGGGAATTACTTTTTGCCGATAGACGTAGGACTATTGATGAACCAGTGGAGTTATTCTAGTTGAGGAGGAGCTCGATTCAGCGAATTTTATCAAAATATTTAGAAATGAGAAGAGTTACAATCAAATTTTGATAAAAAACGGCATAACCCCTTTGCCCCACCCACCCTACTCGCCGGATTTGGTTTTATGCGACTTTTTTTTGTTTCCTAGGATGAAAAGGGACCTGAAAGGAGGACGTTTTGCCGACACAGAAGGGGTGAAACAAAAAATGGCTCCGAAGGACACTGAATCAGACGCATTTAAAAAAATACTTTGAACAGTGGAATAAAAGATTGGATACATGTATTAGTTCCAATGGAGAGTAGTTTGAAGGTTGTTTGTAGAAAAATGTAATAAAACTTTTTTAAGAATAAATTCCTGTTACTTTTGGGTACCCCCCTCGTACAGTTCTGCATATAGGAGTTATGAAATTTGGTTATTATAATGAAATTGCTAAATTGTTGAATCAAAAGAAACTTGTTTGTTTATGGATATATCACATGTGCTGCAGGGAAATCCTTAAACGTTAAAGGAGCGATGCTTGTGCGGAAAAAAACGGTTCACATTAGTCTTGAAACGCTGCAAGTTATACTCGGTGGGAAACATAGTCTTGGGCAAATCATTACAAAGGGAGGAGATTCTCCATATAAAAAATTTCTGAAAAGTGTGGTACGAGGGGTGATAAGTTGAAGCTCATAAGGATGTGATGTATTAGCGCTACGTATATTCTTAGCTTGCACCACTCTAGGAGAAGTTTAACGGGTTACATCCATCAAACACTTCCCTTGAAAGTTCTTCCCCTTCAATGTTCCAGTAAATCAAGGTTGCTGGTGAGTACTTCTGGAGAAAGTTTAGCAAATGTCGTGTATGTTTGGGAGCAAAGAACCAAACATAGAAGCAGTATTCCACCATTGGTCGTATTTGAGCTTAGCACAAGACGAAAAGCTGTGGACTGTAAAGCTTTCTAGAGGAAATATTATTTCTTTGAGTAGCTGTCTTTACAATATAGGTAACATGTCTATGCAAAGAAATATTTGCTCACAAGATAACGTTCAGTTAGTTGAGTGACGATGTTACAGAAATGGAGGGTCCCAACACAATTACGTCGGGTTCTGCAATGTTTTGAAACGTTAAATTCTACCTGATTATTATCCCCCTCAGATAGAACTTCAGAAAAATAAGGCGGAAGCGGGAAAATAGCGCTCCTAAATATTAAATTGAAAAGTTTAACTTGAAGAACCCTCAAACTTTGGGTAAAAATTACCATCGCCAATGGCCATAGAAGTAATAAACTTGAACTTAAAACTGGTTGCAGATTTTAGCAATCAGTTTGCTGGTATGTTATTTTCCGCATTAAAATAAGTAATGATACGCGTATTTTACGAATATTAAAACGATATTCGGCGACTATATTTTCCTTAAAGATTCGGTTGCTGTTGTTTGATATTATTACTTTTTCGACGAATCTCATAGCGATATTTGAGTACCATAAAAAAGCCCTGAATTTTGTTTCAAAAATAACATTTTCTCTTCTCAACCATAAAAGATTCAATTCAAGAAATGTTTCCAAAAAACTTTAAATTGAAACAGAATGATATGAGGAACGAAAACAGCGAAAATGCCCTAAAAACTGTAACTGAAATGGAATATAATTTAATTTTCTATGAAATGTCGTTTCTTTAATATATATATATATATATATATATATATATATATATATATATATATATATATATATATATGTATATATATATATATATATATATATATATATATATATATATATATATATATATATATATATATATATATATATATATATATATATATATATATATATATATATATCTATCTATCTATCTATCTATCTATCTATCTATCTATCTATCTATCTATCTATCTATCTATCTATCTATCTATCTATCTATAAATCTATCTATCTATCTAACTAACTATCTATCTATTTATATAGATAGATAGATAGTTATACATATATATATATATATATATATATATATATATATATATATATATATATATATATATATATATATATATATATATATATATATATATATATATATATATATATATATATATATATATATATATATACAGTTTATATTGAAGATTCAGATTTTTTAAGAAAAATAATTTGGACTGACAAGGCGAAATTTTCTCGCTAATGAATTTTTAACTGGAAAAATAATCATTTTTTGGGCTAGCGAAAATCCTCATGTTGTGAGAGACTCTTCTTTTCAAGAAATGGCTAGTTTTAATGTATTTAATTTAATGTTGATCAAATACTTTATTTAATATATGACGATCGAAAATCGAAAGTCATGGAAAAGGTTATCAATGAGCATCTTCTAAAATATCTTGAACGATTCAATATTATTAGCGATCACCAATATGGTTTTCGTAAACATAGATCAACAGGAGATCTTCTGACTTATGTAACACATGTTTGGAACAACGCAATTGAACACTTTGGAGAATCTCGAGCGGTTGCTCTTGACATATCCAAGGCATTCGACCGTGTTTGGCACGATGGACTGTTGGCTAAGTTGCGCTCTTATGGTATGTCTGAAAGGTTCTGTTTGTGGCTCTCATGTTTCCTCAGAGAGCGTTCTTTACGAGTGGCGGTCGACGGATTTCTTTCTAACACCCTCACTATCAACGCCGGTGTGCCCCAGGGCTCCATACTGTCTCCTACTCTCTTTCTCATTTACATTAACGATCTGCTGGAAAAGACCGGGAATCCAATCTATAGCTTTGCAGATGACAGTACGCTTCTCTCTTCATTCACCTTGAACGCTCGGACATCGGCTGCTCAGGCGAATATCCGCAGACAGCAGGAGGTCGTTCAACTTAACAAAGACCTGGAAGAAATTCTATCTTGGGGTGACAGTAACCAAGTGGAATTTAACGCTACAAAAACCCAAGCGGCAGTTTTTTCTAAAAAAGTTAACGTTGCTGAACCCGACATAGTTATGTCTGGGCACTCCATTCCCCTAGCATCGTCGCTCAATTTGTTGGGCGTTAGTTTGGGAGCAAATATGTCTTGGCATGAACATGTTGCAGGCATAGCAAGGAGAGCTTCTCAAAAATTGGGAATATTATTTAGAACCAGAAAGCTTTACACCCCACAGCAACTGTTAATTCTTTACAAAGCCCAAATTCGACCAACTATGGAATACTGCTCCCACGTTTGGGGCTCCGCTCCCAAACATACACTGCATTTGTTGGATTCTGTTCAGAGAAGAGCGGTCCGTCTGATTGGGGACCCGGAATTGACCGGCGGCCTTGATTCGCTGGAACATCGAAGAACGGTTGGCGACTTGAGTCTGTTCTACAAGTATTTTCATGGAAAGTGTTCGAAGGATGTAGCCCGCTTAATTCCTCCCAAAGCGGTGCATGTTAGAAATACACGTCGCGCTGGTGCTTCGCATCCGTATGAGGTTCAGCTTGTTACTCCGCGTACGACGAAAAGTTAACCTCCAGAAAATGTTTGAAAATATTATCCACATTAATTGACGATTTTACAGATAATATTCCATTGGCACAATAACAAATTACTTGGTACCAACTTAACTGGGCCTCTGCATATTGCAAGGCTGAGGTCAGCGCTGAGCTATACAGAATTTTTGGAGATCGATATTTTAGACGCTTGTGGCCTGGATTTGGACGCCAAGATTACCTGATATAATACCTCCAGATTCTTATCTTTGGGTTACATTGAAAAACATTGTTTATAAAATACCGGTAAATACTAGAGAAGAATTGGAGAATCGGGTGTTTAGTCGCCAGATTCTGTTAAGATATGAAGTCCCACAACTGAAGTGTTTGGAAGATGATGACCAATGATTATTAAAATTATTATTATTAAGTACTAAAAATTATGCAATTATTTTTGTCTCCTATTTAGTTACTATTAAATTTACGTAATTTTATTGTTCTTATCATTCTCTCTCTCTAAAATAGTTGTTTCTTACAAAGCTAATCCTCAACTGTTAAATAGAGTTATTTATAACATCAATATTTTATGGTCCCTGTATCTCTTGATGAATGACAAACTTGTTTTCTATATAGCCTCGGTAGTGTAGGGCCACCTCACAAACCAATCTCACTAAACAGTTTCGCGAATTGTGTACAAAGTTTGAAACATAGGCTCTGGAGTTTCACAGATGCCAAAATCTCAGGGTCTTTTGAAAAGTACGAAAAAAAAAGTAAGGAAAATAATTTTATTTTCAAAATTTGTTACGGTATTTTTCAATGTGGTCTCCTTTCAGTTGCACGCAGTTCTTTTTGTTCTTTCATTCATCCATCATGTTTAATCACTACACGGAACTCATTTTCTTCTGTTCTTTATAGCAATTACTAACACGCTCTGTTCAGTCTTAAGATTAGATATCGAACGAATTCTGGAAATTTTGTTTTTAACAATCTAGATTTTTGGACAATAACGCAACGGCAGTAAGTTGTGCGCTTTCCATCACAACTTAATATTTTTGGTGTACCTTGCAGATGCAAAAAAAGCCCAAATTAAATTGAATTTATGGTATTCACGTATAAAAGTTTACGCATGTCGCAATTTTGTAAATCAAAACTTCTAAACGATTTATCTTGGAACAAAATGACTTGACTTACACATTTCCACGGTAATCTTTTATCCTCTATTACAAAAGCACCTCCCGGATTAGCCGAAGAAAAAAAAAATAGCGTTTTCCGGTCAAGTATTAGCCCGTAGCTCCGTGGCGTAGTACTTGCTTGCTGTGCAGAAGGCCTCGGGTTCAATCCCGGCAGGTCGGTATACTTATTTATTTAAGTATATATGGCCTGGCCACGTACATCCATAGGTAGTAGTTGTTTGCAGAAATGCAATAACGTCCGTGGCACTACTACTGCGTTGTCTAAGAGGTGCCGTGAAATACAAAAATGTATGTTTCGGTACTTGGACAACGTTGAAGGCTATTACGACATCCCCGCCGATATCTTCAGGATATGAAGAAAGGTTAAATCCCGGTAGAAAACAAATTACTTTGAAAGTGAAATTTTTGTAAATATAAATTCTGTTTATCTTCTTTAAGAACCCACTTAATGTTGTCTAGTCAGATGTAAACATATCAATAAGTCAAACCCAAAAAATATTTGCGAAGTTAAAATATATTATTTGGAATAACGTGATGTTATCTAATATAATTTTACTAGACGAGACGTTCAGACACCACCAAAATAATTCAATAAGATATAATAAATTCGTAGATGCTGTCCTTTCTATTTTGACATTCTCAAATTAGTTCAGTTGACTCTCGATCTTCTATTAAAACTTTAGTATAAATTAATAAACTTTCTTTTATATACAGGGTGCATTGTAAGCTACAGCATTATTTTTTATCAGACTGTAGTACTAACTAAAATAACTTACTCCACCAACTATGGAGGGATAGTTACAACCCTAAAACTAACAACAAAGCTAATAACAAATAAAATAAACACGTTTCACTGGCAGAGGAACCACAGAAGTTTAAGTAAGGGAAGTCTTAACATCAAGCCAACCCAAATATAATAAAATTGTACCAAGTACAGTGCTCAACATTTTTCTCTGAAAACAAAGACTGAAAGAGACCACCTGCGTCTCAGTAGTAGTAGCAAATAATTTCGAATATAAAATTTTATTTAAGTCACCATATACTGCTTTTGCGTAAGAAATTAGTTTTATTGCCCCAGGTGTTTTAAAAATAGACAGGCAACTTGTCATACTAAAATTCACAGATTCAAATTATGCAACGCAAACAAACTTGAAAGGGCTTTATTTTCTTTATTATCGAATTTTTATAGAGACCAAATTTAGCGATGTAACTTATTTTGGTAAGTACTAAAACAAGGTAAAAATAAGACCACAAATTCTTCATGTAAATATAAACAATAGGCAGAGTAATATGTCACGACTTTTAGAAAATATCTCTATATCTTGGCAGATCATAATCTTCAGACTCCAAAAATACTATACCAATAATACTATAGGGTGTTTATGAATAAATTTTAATATCTTGAAATGGAAAATTTATTTATGCTTGCTGCATTGCTGACCATTCTGTTTGGAAAGACTTTAAATAAGTCACCGACAGAGTGCAGCATAAGTGTCTATTTGGTCATTGTTTTCCGTTAGTACCTGGATAAGGACTGAAATTGTATTCTTTGTATTTGCTGAACCTAGCCCAACTGATGAGCCGTGATACGGCGAAACGCGTCTTAGGATGGTCCAGCAAATACAAAGAACACTTTGGGAACTGCTCCTGAAGTGCAGTTCACCAACGCCAAATCTGAACATAGTTTACAGTTGTATGAAATCTGATTATAAAATTTACGCAATTACTTTAACGCTACTGAAATTTAGGTTGCAAAATACCAGAAGAAAAAGGAAAGAAGAAAAAAAATAGGGCAACTCAAAGGAAGATAATTGAGGCACCGGATTGCAAAACTCCCTCTTCGTGTAACCTTTGTTTCCCTAATAGGCAGGAGAGAGGATAACGCTGTGAACGTGTTGATCGATGGACCAAATCAATTTACAACTCAATAATTAACTCGTTATTTTTCTGTTAATAATTAACGAATCAAGTTGATTTTTTGTGTAAAAACACTCTTTAGGCTTATACGCTTCTTACGAATATAGTCCTTTGATATAATTGATTTTTTAATTTGTAATTAACAATGAATAAATTTTACGCTAAAAAATTTCAATTAAAATTAAATAATTGGCCAAAATGACCAATGTCGGCTTATTTTTCATACATTTGCGAGTATCATATTAAAAATTCAGGTCAGTATATTAATTTTTGCAGCTAAGATGTGGATAAATAAGCAAGAGCGCGCGAGCTCTTAACGCACGCGCGCGTTTTCATGCAGCTAATCGCAGTGAAAATTTGTTTTTTGAATGCTTTCAGTTGCCAGAAAAACATATTCTTTTTTTATTTGACTATTTTATTTAAAAAATCTTTGTTTTTTTTTTTTTTCATAATATAACACTGAATATGAGTGTTTTTGGTAAGGAAAAACACACGCAATTTGAGTGTACAAAAATACGCTCAGTTAGTTAAGTGTTTTTTGGAGTATTTTTTTAGTGTTTTTATGTAATGTTATGTGGATATAAAATTTTTCAAGTAAAAATTATAAAAGATATATGCACGTCTTAAAATCTTTGTAACAATTTCTCACCTCAAAATTCCAAAACCTTTTGGTTTTACAATTTAGTTTTTAGAAGAGTTGAGTACAGATGAAATCGAATATTGAAGATAGTTTTATAAAAAAAATTTGATACTTTAAAAAATGGTAACCATTATTGTAAACGTAGTGGAAACTCAGTAAAATAGCATCTATTGACTCCAATTTGGTTTTCTTAATAGTTTAAGCAAACGGAAAAGCCAAATTGTAAAACCAAATGGTTTTTGAATTTTGGCGTTAAAAAAATTGTAAAAACGATTCTGAAGCGTGCATATACCTTTTTAATAATTTTTACTTTGAAAATTTATATCTACATTTTGCTATGACAAATTAATATTAATATTGGGTTATTTCATTTTCAAATGAAATAACCAAATAAGACAACGAAATGTCTTTTTGGCAGCTGAAAGCATTCAAAAGACAAATTATCACTACGATTAGCTGATTGAACACGTGCGCGTGCGCTAACAGATAGTTCGCGTTTGTTTATTTATCTACATCATTGCTGCAAAAATTAACATACTTACCTAAATTTTTGATATTATACTCGCAAATGTATAAAAAATAAGCCGACATTGTTCATTTTGGCCATTTTTTAATTAATATTGAAATTTTTCAGCGAAAAGTTTACTCATTGTTAATAAGGAATTAAACAAACAATTTTATCAAACGACTATATCCATAAGAAGCGCACAAGCCTAAAGAGTGTTTTTACGCAAAAATCAACTTGATTCGTTAATTATTAACAATAAAATGACGAGTTGATTATCGCGTTGTAAATTGATTTTGTCGTTCACAACATTATCCTCTCTCCTGCCTACTAGGAAAACAGAGGTCAGGCGTAGAGGCAGTTCTGCAAACCGGTGCCTCAATTATGAGTAGTTAGAGTCTTAAACGAAAGCTTTTTAAATTTATTTTTATTAAATTAAATATAGCCTTCTGGGACAGTCTTGAGCTAACCTGTATATGAAAACTATTTTTTAATAATCCAGTTTCAGAAAAGTGCAGTTCTTGAAAAAGATCCTTTTCTCAATCTTTTATAGAAATCGGGATACTGATCTACCATGTATGTAAGATATAGGCGTGTTAATCCCACCGTGTTGTCTACATAAAGCAAAGCCTAGATTCAATATTTGCGACGTAAAAACTTTTTTTTCCTAAACAAAGGGACGAAATGTAGGCTTTATCTTTCCACATCAGTCTATATATAAAATACCCAGACGAGACGCAAAAAAAAATATTACCGATAAAAATGGCAGACTTTCTCCTTTGCTTTGATGTTTTCATTTGATGTCGGGCTCCGTTTTTAAACTAAATCTATTCGAAACTATGTAATTTTTCCAATTGTGGCTCTCTTAACTATTTTTTTTTATTTCCAGTATTAATTACGATTTAACGGTTATCAAATCCAGTGAATGGTGGAATTATTTTTGTGCACCGTTTAGAAAATGTAATAATTCTGGTCACTTACTGCGAATTGAATACTTTGCTTTTACTTAGTACCTACCAATTAGTAAAAGAAACCTTCGTTGTTATCAGTCAACACAAAAATGCAACAAATGTTAGCAATATGTAATTATTACTTATTGCGAAAAATAGTAGTAAACGCACAAAATTTTGAAGTATCTTTTTTATTCACTTGCATTTTCAAACTAACTTAGTAGTTCGCGAGCGAAGTATTGATCTTTCGATAGTAGTGGTTTCTTGGTCGAATTGCTTCGTATTTTACGGAAATTTTTAACACATAACCAATAACTGGTAATTTGCTTTGAATCACTCATGTTTGTACACAAAAAAACTGGTAACTGTTCTTTTGATAGTTTACTACCACTACACAATTTATTTTTAAAATTTAAAGTTTTATCTGGTGTTAGTTTATAAAATATCCCCGTTTCACCTCCATTGACGATATTATATTCGTAATATCGCATTAGGATACTAGGCCAAAGCATTTTCAATCATAATCTTGCAGTGTCCACACTTTTAAATACAACATGTTGATTTTCATACTGGTAAGTAAAGTTGAAAAAAGATTTGCTAAACCTTCCTCTTCTTGCATCATCGAACCACTGATTGGTACATTTGGACTTATCTGCACTGTAAACCATTTCAGTGAAGCCTTGTCAACGTCGGGTCTTACAGGTTGTCTTAGTCGTTTTAAGTTAATATTTTTCTTACTTGATGCACCTTCCGAAATTGAATTTCGGAAGGTGCATCAAGTTGCAGAGCTCTTTGAGCTCATATTATTGATACTGTCGAAGTAGACAATTGCATATTTTTGCAGATATCGGCATTAGATGTTCCACTTTTAAAAAGGTCGACCATTCTTGCTTTTTCGGAAAAGGGAAGCATCTTACTCCTGACAATGTTCCCTAATAGTCGAATAGGAACGGAACTAAAAATTTATAATTCAAAAAACATTTTTGTTTGAACCTGGTCGCCATAAACTAATAAAAAAACTATCAGAATTCTTCGTCGGTAAATAGAGCGGCAATAGCAAAGAAAGAAGTGTTTTAGCCACAGCGGCATTCTCAGTAATGTGGAGACGATATGCTCGCTGTATGGATAGTAAGAGATAAAATTATCTCTAAAAAATTAAGTATTATAAGCGAACGAAACGGGACTTTTTGTTCGTTTGAAAAGAGTTTTCGTCATAAACAGTGTTAGTTAAAAGCAACTTTCACTATATATATATATATATATATATATATATATATATATATATATATATATATATATATATATATATATATATATTATATATATATATATATATATATATATATATATATATATATATATATATATATATATATATATATATATATATATATATAATATATATATATATATATATTATATATATATATATATATATAAGATTGTTTTCAGACAGCATGTTATTAAACGTATCTTAATGAAGCTAGACATAAAAAAAGTTGGTACCAATGAAACCCCTGTCTTAATACTACAAAAAATATGCCAGCGACCTAACACCAGTTTTTTATTAGCTTTTCAACTTATCCTACAGAAAAGAAAAACTTGCTTCTTGCTAAATGACAAACAATTACCCATTAGTATTGCTGTCACTAGTATTGAAGAATATGGAAAAAAAAACTAAATCAACATGTTTTAAAACAATGCACTTGAATATTAAGCTTTCAATCTTGTTTGGAGTAACGAATTCTTGACTAAGCCGCGTTCTTTTGGTATGTATAAAAGATTTTCCTTTGGTTTTAGAATTTCCTTATTCTTTGCAAGTGGCAGTCGTTGGATTTCTTTCCGATGTCTGCGGTATCAATATACCCACTCCTGCCATACTATCTCCTATTCTTTTTTTTTTCTTTATATTAACAATATTCTTGAGACGATCTCATGACGGTACCCTTGCTTCTTCATTCACCTAGAACGGTCGCACACATATTGCAAATTCGCAGACAACAAGAAGTTATCTTGAGATGAAAATAACCCACTAGAATTTAATGCTACAAAGACGAAGACTGTCGTTTTTTATAGCAAAATTAACGTTACAGTACCTGACCTAGATATGTCCGGCACTTTAATCCATTAGCTTGTTAAAAGCTCAAAATATTTTTTTTTTTAAATATTGGCCACGCAGACTCTGTGTGTTAACCATGAAATACTAATGTATTTATACTATATATCGTTTGTCAAAAAAGTTTCCGGTCTGATTTCTTTCAGGCTTTTAAGTAACGCCATCTCGTAAACAACAGTAAAAGCTTGACCTCACATCTGTAAACCACACATTTGTGTTTAACCAGCCAGTTGTGATCAGTCAGTGTTGAGTAGTGAACGTGCAAACTGTATGTGTCGTAGTCGTGTATCAGAAGTGTGATGAAGCAGCAAGCAGTAATCAAATTTCATGTGAAACTGAGTAAAACAGTTACGGAAACATTTTAATCTTTGAAGAAAACTTATCGTGATGATTGTTTACAGCGTTCACAAGTGTTTAAGTGGTTTAAACCATAAATTCGGCCAACGCAAACGTTGTGAAAATTCGCCATCTTTTGCAAACGGACCCTCATCTTTCATGCAGATTGATGGCAGAAAAGCTTAACATCTTTAAATCAAGTGTTCAAGATATTGTCCGGAGAGTATTAAACAAGAGGAAAGTGTGTGCGAAGTTTGTTCTCCACAGCCTGACATCCGATAAAAAACAGGAACGGGTGGACGACAGGCGAAACTTCATCAAAATGAGAAATGTAGACGATTTCTTTGGTGCAGAAAATAATCACCGGCGATGAGACGTGGTGTTATCAATATGAGCCCATCACAAAACGGCAAAGTGCTAAATGAGTCGGTAGTGGTTCGCTGAGACCGAAGTGCGACTGACAAAGTTAAGAACCAAGACAATGCTCGTCGCATTTTTTGACGCTCAAGTAATTATTCACAAAAAAATTTATCCTGAAGGTATTCCCGTGCATGCCAGGTAATACGTGGGTGTCATGAAGCGACTTTGCGAAAGGATTCAGCAGGTTCGAATGAAACGATGGAACGCAAAGAATTTTGTCTTGCTTAATGACAACGCGTTTGCTCATACGGTTGGGATTGTAGTGCAGTTGTTGGCGCGAAAACAAGTGTCCGTACTCCACATCTCTCCTTTGCCTGATATAGACCCTAGTGACTTTTTTAGTTAAAAAAATCAAGCTCTGCATAAAGGGTCAGCGCTATGGCGATTTAGAGGACATTAAAGCAACTGTGACACGTAAGTTAAACATGATCTCAAAAGAAAATTTTTCTAACAGTTTCGCATGGTTGTATGAATGTTCTGAACGTTGTATTTAGATCGAAGGGGGCTATGTAGAACAGCTAAAGTAATAAAATGTTCACTTTTAATTTTTCTATTTTTTTATTAAAGCAGTCCGGAAACTTTTTGGATAGACGATGTATAATAAAGATAATTATCAAAGGTGAAAAAGAATTTTATACAGATGTGTAGTGAGAAAACATTATGTTGTAATATAAGTCTACTGCATCTTTAAATTATTATTATGAGAACAAGGATCACAGGGATACTAGTTTCACACCACTGGGGTTTATCAGGGCGACTTTACTAACAGACAGGGCGACTTTACTAACATACAGGACGATGAAAATTACTTAAAAATGAATTACACATAACGTAAGGGTGCTTCTACGAGGCTGGTTTGAAAAGTCCGTGCAAAAATAAAAACTACTTATGTGTTTGGGGTAAACCTTTTTTATTTTTCGATATAGTCTCCTTTTAGGCTTATACACTTCGTCCAACGATGTTCTAGTTTGTTGATCCCTTCTGAATAATAGGATTTGTCCAAGTCTGCAAAATATCCATTAGTGTCTGCAATCACCTCCTCGTTTGAATAAAATCTTTGTCCCGCCAGCCATTTCTTCAAATTGGGGAACAAATAGTAGTCCGAGGGAGCCAAGTCTGGAGAATAGGGGGGGATGTGAAACGAGTTGGAATCCTATTTCCATTAATTTTGCCACCACAACTGCTGAGGTGTGTGCTGGTGCGTTGTCGTGATGGAAAAGGACTTTCTTGTGGGCCAATCGCGGGCGTTTTTCTTGCAGCTCGGTTTTCAAACGGTCCAATAACGATGAATAATATTCACCTGTAATAGTTTTACCCTTTTCCAGATAGTCGATGAGAATTATCCCTTGCGAATCCCAAAAGACAGTCGCCATAACCTTTCCGGCCGAAGGAACGGTCTTCGCTTTTTGGTGCAGATTCCCCCTTGGTAACCCATTGTTTAGATTGTTGTTTGGTCTCAGGAGTATAGTAATGTATCCATGTTTCATCCACAGTGACGAAACGACGCTTAAAGTCCTCCGGATTCTTTTGGAACAGCTGCAAACCATCCTTGTAACACTTCACACGATTCCATTTTTGGTCAAGCGTGAGCAATCGCGGCACCCATCTTGCGGATAGCTTTCTCATGTCCAAATGTTTATGCAAAATATTATGTACCCATTCAGTCGAGATGCCCACAGCACTAGCAATCTCACGCACCTTAACTCTTCTGTCATCCATCACCATATCATGGATTTGATCAATGATTTCTGGAGTCGTAACCTCCACAGGCCGTCCAGAACGTTCAGCGTCACTTGTGCCCATATGGCCAGTCCGAAAATTTTGAAACCACTTATAAACTGTTCTAATCGAAGGCGCAGAGTCACCATAATGTTTATCAAGCTTCTCTTTAGTCTCCTGAGGCGTTTTGCCTTTCATAAAGTAATGTTTAATCACCACACGAAATTCTTTTTCGTCCATTTCTTGAAAATCACTCGACTTCCTTGATTCACACGAATGCCAAACACAAAGAAATAGACCAATATGGCTGAAACTTGGTGTGCGTTCATTCAAGAGATGCTACTAACTAAACATGACCTCGATACGCGCCGGTGGTGCCATCTCTCGGACTTTGCATCTTTAAATTATTATTATGAGAACAAGGATCACAGGGATACTAGTTTCACACCACTGGGGTTTATCAGGGCGACTTTACTAACAGACAGGGCGACTTTACTAACATACAGGACGATGAAAATTACTTAAAAATGAATTACACATAACGTAAGGGTGCTTCTATGTTTGGGGCTATGTTCTTAAACGTACCCTGTATTTGTTAGATTCTATGAAGCTTACGTATATTCACATTAAAAGACAAACGTCATCTAACGTGCACTGAAAATTGGTTGATTGTATCGACTAGTAACGAATAGGTCAAATATATGCCCGAATTAAAAAATTTATCGGTTCTTCGGCTTTTAGAATATCATTAACAATCTAATCTAATGAAGTGCATAGTGCAAGAAAGTAAATATTATATTTATAATTAATAGCTGAATATTTTTTCACTTTCTCTTTTAATAGGTTATAGATCACCATCTACAACTAACTATGAAAATTAATAGAGCCAACACCGTTACGGTACGGTTGCTATTACAAAACAGTGGGTGGCCATTCAGTTTTCTTTGCGGCATTGCAAGGAACTTTTCTTTATTATGACGCGTTGAAGGTCAGATAAAGTTGCAATTAAGTCCATTTTTTTCTACTTATATTTCCGCACTCTCAAATTTTAATTGTGTAACTGATTCAGCGTGAAATAATTTCATTTTTCTCCTTCTGGATATGAGAGTCCATAGATTTTTATCCAAAAAATCGTCTAATTGGGGATCCCAACCTAATCAGAAACATAGATTTTTTAGGAATTTTCCAGCAAACTAGGTGCCATTGCATCTTTTACAAAAAAAACAGTCCTTAACAATCTTATACGACATAATCAATATCTTCTTCTTAAAGTGCTTATTCGGTTCGAACGTTGGCAATCATTCATATGTGGATTATTACTTTATCCACTGCAGCCCTGAAAAGACGGGTAATATTTGTTGAGAACCTAGTCCCTTTTTCCAAAAACCTTTCCTTGGAGTATTTGCTGGAGTAATCTATATCTGTGAGAATTTCTCATTATGTATCCTAAATATTCTAATTTTCCTACTTTTAACAGTTTCCATAATTTCCAGTGTCTTGTTCATGCAACGAAAGATATCCTCGCTGGTAACATGGTTAGTATGAGAAATTTTCAAAATTCTGCGATATAGCTTCAAGATTTTTAGAAATGGTGTCGGTTTTCACATTGTAAAAATCGACACTGAAGACATAACATCTTCGGAGTCTTATTTTTGAGCTTAAGGCTTGATTCATACTATGAGGCAGGTCTCGATACGCTTTCGCTTCGCTCTCAGTTTGATAAAATTTTCTCATATCCACATTGCTGTGCCGATATAGATCACGCTTCAGTTTGTCTTCGTCAACAATTCAAGTTAGATCGGAGCAGTTAAGAAAAGTGCATCTATAATGTCATTTAACTTTTCAATTGAAGAATTAACAATTATAGCTATTCTTTTAGACGATTATTCAAAAATCATCGAAACACGGAGGAAATCGAGAAGAAGAATATGGGTACATCCAAGTTTAAAGGCTCGAAAAAGTGAAGGTGAAGATTATACACTGTACCGTCATCTAATTGACGACGAAGAAAAGTTTATAAAGTATTTTAGAATGGATTCTTTGACATTTGAAATGATCTTCTACAATTTTTCACTCGCCATTATTTATTAACTTGTTTTAATTTTTTATTAATTTTTTACCTTACATACACTTGTTGTCTAATACACAACTAAGCGGGGACGGGATGGAGCAGGATCGAAAATATATTCATACTACCGTGACGAGCCATGACAGGTCCGATCTCGCTCCGATAAAATATTCTTTGAAATGTATCGATACTGGAGCGTTATGAGATCGAAATCTGAGCGATAGTGGTGGTGTGAATACACTCATTGTTTCTTCTGTAAACATATTTTATCGAACCGAGAGCGAACCGAGAGCGAACCGAGAGCGTATCGAGAGCCTCATAGTATGAATCAAGCCTAATTTTATTGCTACGATGTGATTTTGAGGAACACTGTTCTAGCTTTTTCGATACGGCAACGAGTTTCCTACAAGTGATCCCACTGTTCGTTTACCATATCATGGCACCTAGATATGAATATTGTGCAGGTTCTTTGTATTTGTTGATTTTTAACCATCAACAAGGTAGCAGGAACTGGAGTCTTGCTGGTTATCATGTATTTTGTTTTGCTGATATTAAGTTCGAGGCCGTATCGATTACTTTATTTTTGTCATAAGATGTAGACCCTTTAAGTTATTAGCCATAACCACCGTATCGTCAGCATAACGAATATTACTTATTCGATTCCCATTAAGCAGTATTCCTTCATGAGCCTTTTCCAGTGCCTCTCTTGAGATTTGCTCACAGTATATTTTAAACAATAGTGGAGATAAGACACAACCCTGTCCTACTCCACGCTCAATCGATATTGCTTTTGAATGCTCCCCTTCTACTTTAATAAATGCCATCTAGTTCTAGCAGAGGTTGCTAATAATCCGCAGATCCTTTTCATATAGCCTAAGGTATTTCAGAATTCCGACCATTTTGTGATGTTGGACTCTATCAAAGGCCTTTTGGTAGTAGATCAGGCACAGATAGACGTCACAATTGACGTCTCTACATCGCTGAATCAAAATCTGTATAGAAAATAAGACCTCTCTGGTTCCCATGGCATTACGAAAGCCGAATTGTGTAGCTGACATGTTTTCTTCACACAACTTGTATATTCTTCTGTGAATGATTTTCAGAAATGTTTTGAAAATATGGTTTATGAGGCTCACTGTTCGATATTCTCCGCATTTTTTTAGCGTCTACATTTTTCGGGATCGTTATAAACTCAGACTTTAACCAGCTTTCTGGTATTCTGTCTAGATCATAGATTTTATTGTAGATCACCATAAGGCACTTAATCCCATCCTCATCTAAAAGCTTAAGAAACTCCCCATGGAATTCATCGGGACCGGTGGCTTTTCCATCTTTTAGTTGATTTATTGCAATGTGCACTTCAACGGTAGTAATACACGCAGTGGTGCAGCATGGGTCTCAGACGCCTGGGGCATAGACCAAATTAGCCGCCTGCTCATTTAGGTATTTAAATTCAAAAGGCTCCAAAATTTACAGAAATTCTGAAGAACTTTTCGGCAAGAATAAATTTGTTATTGTTTATTGTACAGGGTACAAATAAAGATGTCATGTATATATGTTTTATAATATAATAAACATATTCGTTAGAAAAGTTCTTACACGTATACCACTTATTGATACATACACAACATTTATAATATGCGTCGACAAGATTAAGTTATTATTACATAAAATTGAGAACACTTAGCGAATAGAATATAAAACACAAATCAACTTCCAATTAGAACTAGAATAATACTGTTACGATATATATCTTTATTGAAAAATTACTTACTTAATTAATTCTTATGCCTTTCTACCCCTTTTGTTAGGAGTCTAAGACCCTTGGAGTTGAGTTATTCTATATTTATCTTTTCCATATTTCCTTCTATATCCTTCCATCCTGTTTAAATTGCCGATTGCCTCTTTTGCTTCTTCTGTATTAGTTTCTTCTGTTTGTGTGGGTTCTGCATCTTGTTCCGGTATTATGTCTCTATGTTGATTTTTGTATGCTATGTCATTCCCATCTGATAGAGCTTTATAGTATTCCCTCCATATTTCCATAATTTTGTCTTCTTCTTTTATGACCTCTCCTTCTAATTTTTTGCACCCATTTCCTTTCCTTTCTGTTTCTGTGATTCCTACATAGAGTATTTGTTGTTCTTCTGTCAGTTCATCCTCTTTTCCGTTTATACCCCTATTATTCCGTGTTCTCAAACTAATAACTCGATAATTATTTCCCATTTCTTTCTCCCTATCTATTTCTTTGATTATCTTCTTATTTGTATTCCTTTTACTAGTCCTCTCTTCCGTATCCTTTATCTTTGCCAGGGTCGTCGTCAATCTACCTATCTCTCTCCTTTTTCTCAGTTTTTTGACTTGATAGTCGTAGTGTTCTTTGTTTGTTCTTTCAGTTTTTCTTCTTCAATGTCCCATCTATATTCTCTTCCTTCGATTACGATTTTCTGTTATCCTATTTTCACCCTTTTTCCATTCTGAATTTCCCGTTCATCTTTTGTTAAATCGTTGTTTATGTAAATTCTTCCTCTTAGGTTTCTCAGTTTGTTTTTATTTTTCATTACAGCTTCTTTATCTCCCGTGTTTCCAAGTTCTATCTTGTCGCTCCTATTTTTATCACATCTTTAATCTGTACTTTTGTGTCCATACTCCTCTCCATAAAATGTTCTACACCCATTTTCAGATCTGGTTGGCTATTCGCTTCAAATCTCACTCCCGATATTACAATATTATTCCTTACGTGGTCTTTTTCCAGTCTACTCATATTCAAATCCATACTTCTCATGTTTTCTCTAATTATCTTATTTTCCTCTTTCAAGACCTCACTCTCCTTTTTTAGTTTCTTCAACTCTTGTTGGTATCTCTTCTGATCTTGTTTTATATCCTTTATAACTGACATTACCTCTTTGATCATTTCTATCAAATTGTCTATCTTATCTACTCTTTCGTTTTTCTCTTTCTCTGGTGTTCTTATCAGCTTTTTACTTTTCTTGAAAAATCCCATTGGCTCTTCTTTTTCTTCGACTCTTCCTACTTTCAAGTCTTCTGATGTATAATTATTAACCTGCAAATTTTTACTTATTGTTTCAATTCTAACACTACACTCTGCTTTATTTCTAGTCCCTCTCGTTTGCAATCGACAAAATAACACTACCGTAATAATGTTCGTTGAACGAGTTGACTATTCGATTTACACGCATACACTTCGCTATCCGAAACTCAACTCAACTCAACTATTGAAAAATTAATAGAATTAAAAATAAAACTTCTGTCTTTAACTAAACCTTTATTGGTCTACTTTTGCTAAGGGCAAAGTCTTTTATTGCACTATCAATGCCTACAGCATCATATACTTCTGGCTCAATAGACAAGTTAGCCAGATTGGTTAGCCTTAAAGTACTTATTGTTAATTTTAAATAATATTAGATCAAATTCAATTTTTAAAAGCTTCTCTCATAGCTGGCATTTGTGAGGAATATTCGGGGCCTTATTATAATGGTGGGCAGAGTATCTTCCAGCTTGGATTTCGCAATAAATTGTAATAATCCAAGTGGGTCCACATTAATTAATTTATTTTCATTGCCTGTGGCAGCTACGAAAGCCCGCAGTCGAACTCGTTTGAGCTTGAAGTTCTGTTCGTCAATTTCGGCAGATGCGTAGTCTAGATTACATTCAGTGACGTCCGAATCTAATAGTATAACCGGCGTTAGATGGGCAAACTTTTCCGCCAAATTCCCTAGCTGCTGCAACCTCAAGGCAAATGGTTAGTACAGACGGTGTTGCCAGTCGCTAGAGCGAGCGGGGTGACTACACTCACTTAAAGAAAGGGTTCCGTCACAGATTAAATTATAAAAAGCTCCGTGCTCATTTTAATCGGTCCGAATTGTAGGTGCGACAAAAATATGAAATGAAATGGTTCAAATTTTTAGTTCAGGTTACAAGATATTATTATTTATTGTGAAATTTTGCCGCCCCCAAAAAGTGCCGCCTGGGGCGGGCCGCCCCCACTCTGCTACGCCACTGAATACAGGGCCTAAACAAGTCTCCTGAGCACTATGGATGATTATATGGGCAGGGCAAGCTTGTCGGTGCATTGTACCGATTGCACCGACATCAAATATGCCTCTGCTGCATTTGGCTAAAATTATTTTATTGTCGATAACACAATAATATTAAAATTAAATTATATTGTCGATAACACAATAATATTAAAATTAAAGAAACTTACACGTATTTCTGACGAGTAACTGTTAAAAGTAGTTTTGCTTGAAATTTTGAGAAATAATAGATTTTAGCATCATGCATTCACTACTTCAATATAAAGATGGTTTACCACGCCGTATTGCCATAATTAATTGTAAAAGTTTCAGATGTTTAACACGTATAAGATAGGAATCCATACTTTTTCTTCGATCAAAACCATGCGTTTTTTACAATTTGTGTTGTCGTATGTGCATTAAAAAGTAAAAAGTCACAAAAAATTATATATACATAAAAAAAAATACTTTGTTATCGTTGTTAAAGTATGAAGGCAGTTGGTAAACTAGGTGGTAACCTAGCTGTTGCAAAAATGAATTTTATGAAGTGAATTTTCGCTGTGGCACCGTAGCTTGAAAGAGACATATCGCGCGGACGCGGGGTTCTTTCAAATTTCGAATCATATATAGTCCGGGAGCTTATAAGCAAGATTTTGGACTTATCGAAGAGCGGCAGATAAATATATCACTTATTAAATGTGACAAACTAAATCAAAAAATACAACTTATAGATCCAAATTTCAGTTCCTGCCCTGGCTATGGAGGCAAAAAAATGAGGGTAAGTGGACCCATCGCAGAGTGGCCGTTTTATATGTTATGAGGATACTAGGTATAGCCTTAATATCTGCCACGCAGACCGGTTCCTATGGAGCAAACTCTTTTTTCCTGAAAAAAATGGGCTCAAAAAATGAACTCATCGCTGAGTGGCAGATATTCGAGGTTTAGTTAGTTTGGGACCCAAAAAGAAATAAAAAAATATTATTTGATAGATTCTGGTTCTTTGAATTTCTACGCATTTTTGAACCTGTAAAGTTTTTGGACCCACCCGAACCCATTCGAGAGCGGCAGATAAATGAAACCAGTGTTCTAATACTCTAATACGAGGTGAAATCCCGAATATGTGCCATGAAGTCCAGTCCCTGCTTTTATCAGCAGAATTTTTGTATTTTTAATGCAAAGCTTAAGTTATAAACAAATTGATTTTCTCTATTTGCATTATTACCTAGCTGTGAAGCATGGGATTATATGTTTTTTTGACACGTTAAAGTCGAATTTCTAATCCATTTTTTCTAACAATTTATTATCTTTTCTTATAAATAAATAATTTTTTTCTATAATAACTTAATACAATATTATTTAACTCGCTAAATTTAAAATCTCTGTTAATTTTTTCAAAAACTAAATTATTTTATTATTACTGACAATTTATTCCAATTATATTAATTTTTCTTTGGGAATTTAACACAAATATTTTTATTTAATTGCATATAAATAAACTGATTAGCTCTAAATTTTTAATTAAATAAATTGGAAAAAAAATGGATTAGAAATTAATACAGCAGGACAAAATTCATCTAAAAAAACTTGGGTAGAGCTCATAAAAAGCTTACATTTTGCTGTTATGGAGATAAATTTTATGAAATTCTGTTTATTAGCATAATTGTTTATAATAAATTATTTATAACAATAAAAAGGTTAAGTTTTTGCAAACATAGACTTTGAATTCGTATTCAGTGGGTCAAAATATGTCTAAAAAAATTTAAGTGGAGCGCTCAATAAACTTAATTTTGTTATTATAAAAATAAATTATATCAAATTACTTTTCTTAGATAATTGCTTAAAAAATTGTTAATAACAATTGGTAGGCCATTTTTTTCAAAAAAACTAATTGCAGATCGGATTCTGCGATCCAAAAAAACATAACGTACGCTAGAGTGGAGCCGCAACGCTCAAAGTTTAAAAAGAACAGTGAATCCCGGGGTGACTGATGGTGTATTTGGTCATTATTGTATTGGCAGTAACCGAATGCGGCAAAAATTATTGTACGTTTAAAATGTTTAAAATTTTAATTCTTGGGGTTTTTTCGATCAGTCGTATTGTCTGTTTTGTTAAAAATCAAAAATTTCAAATGTACTATCCAATATAGCTATCAAAAAGAATTTTTTTTAAAATTTTCGTAATTACATATTAAAAGAGGTTTTGGGGCTTTTGAATTTAAATTTTAAATAATAAATATAAATAAAATTTCAAGGTTAAATATAAAAAAAAAAAATATAGAGCGAAATTGCACTGCAAATTAAATATATTAATCTGCTTGTAACTGTTTCAATGGTGATTTGTAGGAGAGGCGCGCGCATTTTACCCGACTCTCAGATAATGTTATTTTTAGTATCTACAGGCCTTAACGAACATATTAAAACAAATCACATTCGATCCTCTATGGGTTTAGGTGGGTCCATTTGTCTACAACTTTGGACCGTTATAACTTTGGATTGACCCAATATCCATGGCAGATATTCATTTTTCAGTCATATTTCACAGAAATGAAGCTATACCCAAAATATCTGTCACTCAGCGTTGGGTTCGTCCACCAACTTTTTCCTGCAGATTTAAAGCGTATTTCCACGAACAGAAACCAGACTTGAGGCTTCAAACTACATATAGGTACTAAGGGGGGCATAATTAACAAAGTGATAGTTATTATCTGCCACTCTTCGATGAGGCATTTTGGTACTGAGCTCTCGGACTAATATATGAAATGCAATAACACGTGATTGCGTGCTGCGGGAAGCAAGTGAGAAGCTACTAGACAAGGCGAAATCGGCGCCATCGTTGGAAAAAATTTTCTAATTGAATTTTTTTTCATAACCTTCTCCAGGAGATGCCCCTGAAAGAGGATCAACATGTTGCCGGGCGGTAACCTGGTCCGAATTTGTTTAAACAAATTTTTTTTAAACAAAGTCCAAAAATTGAAATTTTCGCCCCGGAACAAGTTTTTTTAGGTAAATTGGACCATTTTGAACAAAAAATGTCTCTTGTGAATTTTCTCTAAAATGCGCCGTTTTCGAGATATCGGCGATTTTAGGTGCGAGAAAACGCGAAAATGGCCACTTTCACCTCCCAATATCGGGGTCAAAAATTAAAATTTTCAATGTTGCCAAGTGTCCAAATTAAAGTTTGAGATCTCCTCTACAAATTACCGTAGGAAATATTGCAATATCTTCATTTTTAAATATTGTTTTTTAACAGTTAACAAATTGCGTTCGAGCGCCCGCGGCTGCATCGAAAACTGTATACATAGATATATACGCAACGCCCGTACGTAGGCGCACGGAACTGTATACGCACTACGATGCTCTATAAAGCTTTGTTTCTTGATTTCTTATTAAAATTAATATATTTGAAAAGTATGTAAAAAATATTTATTTATTAACGAGTAATTGTTATATCAAATTTAATTATTATAACAAATGAATATAAATAAAAATTCAATATTCGATTAGGATGGTAGAAGAATTAAAACAATTTTATGAAATATAACTTATATATATTTAATAGAATTTTCGCAAATATTTAAATTACACCCACACATGAGTATACAACTTACGTTGTTGCTTTTGCAATTACATGCATTAGTTTTACAATTTTTTGTACATTTACATTGCCTAATTAACGAATCTGGTATCGAATTTTTTTAACATGAATTTGGGTAACAATTCACCTGTTTCTATAGTGTAACCAAATTCTGTTGCATCTAAATGTCGATACCGAGAATACAATGACATTTTCCATATGTACGTTTGTAGTGAAGCTCGTGCTACCTACTGGTTTATTTAACGGACTAGCAATATAGTTGTAATCTTGTAAACATTTGGAATGATACTTTAGCTTTTGAACTAGTAATGACGTAGTTGAACTATATATGCAAATTTTCGTATAGACTTTGTCCATTTTAAGACGAGCTGTTGCCATTAGCTTTTCCGCTGCATTATAATCAGAAAGTGTATAAGTTGTACTGTCTTTATTTTTATAAATTTTTTCACAGATCATGCACTCTGCTTTTGACACACTTTTTGATCGCAATGTTGGTTTTTCTTTCTCTTCGGGTTCAATTGATAATAACTGTTTTTCATTATTAACAGCTTCATTATTTTCTGCTTCCAGTTTTTTGAGAGCATTTTCCCGACGTACAATTTTTTCTTTACTTACATAGGAAGCATAACACTTTCTGTGCCAAGAAAAAGTTTGTTCACTGCTACTTGGATTATATAAATCGTTAATTTTGTACTTATGTCATCTTTCCGACGATTAGCTGCTTGTTGAATTTTTTGAAATGATTCAAAATTTGGTTGTTGTACAACATCATCACACTTACCACAGAAAATGCACTTATGATCACATTTAATTCGTTTAATAGAAAAAGACATAATTACACATGTACATACTTGTAAGGGCGGAAAAGAAATGAATAAAACTATTAAAGTGTCCGACTCTTATTTAAGCAATAGCATGTTTGAACTTTTGCATGATACTTCACGTTACAGCGAGTTGCAGCGCGTATACAGTTCCGCGCGCCTACGTACGGGCGTTGCGTATATATCTATGTATACAGTTTCGATGCGGCCGCGGGCGCTCGAACGCAATTTGTTAACTGTTAAAAAACAATGTTTAAAAATAAAGATATTGCAATATTTCCTACGGTAATTTGTAGAAGAGATCTCAAACTTTAATTTGGACACTTGGCAACATTGAAAATTTTAATTTTTGACCCAATATTGGGAGGTGAAAGTGGCCATTTTCGCGTTTTCTCGCACCTAAAATCGCCGATATCTCGAAAAACGGCGCATTTTAGAGAAAATTCACAAGAGACATTTTTTGTTCAAAATGGTCCAATTTACCTAAAAAAACTTGTTCCGGGGCGAAAAATTTCAATTTTTCTCGCTCTCTGTGTCTTCTCGTAAGAAATACCTTAACATTAGTTTTTGATCTGATAGTAATTAAAATGATATAATAAATTGATCTTTAATTATGTAAAAAAATGTTCAATAAAGTCTACTTATATTCTTTTAATTTGTGTAAAAAAATATCTGATTAGATCCCTTAAGCAAAATAAATTAAAATGTATTCTTTAAATATACACACATACGGTTGCTATCTTAATTAATCCGGTTTAGAAAGTCTGTGGCGCCGTAATTTTTAGGTCAACAGTTAATTTTTTAAAAATGATAATGAACTTAACTTTTCTCGGAAGTAGTTCTGATTTCAATTAGGTAGCGCCTCTAAGTCGGTTTCACTTCATTATTACACTATAAATTTAATCGTATATACTTCAGAAATAATTAACTGGCTTAGCGATATTTAGTAAATAGAAATTTTTAGAACTAAAATGACATATAGAAGTTTATGTCCAAAATAACTGATAATTCATTAGCCCATGGTATAGAACGCCAGGTGGGGTAAGTGTTCCCTTTACGCTTTGATTTTGGCGCCTTTACGCCCCCAATCTTCCGAAAAATTGGTGCTTAAATTTACTAATGTTTATGTCTATGTTTACATGAGCACGGGTGGAAATATTAGGAATTAGGAATACAAATTATTAATTATTTGCTCCTACCTTTTATCAATTACAGAACCTATTGAAACTGGATTTTTTCCTACTCTGTGACCATCTTAAAGTATTATCTTTTAGCTTTAAAACGAGGTATAAAATTTGATACATCCTCAACTGAAAAATCAGTTGTAGACGCAATGTTATTCGAACAGTACAACAATTGAGGTGCTGCCGTCCTTTTCAACTTAAATAAACAGTCAAGTGCAAGTTGGACTTGTGCAGTTAGTGTTCCGTACGTTGATTGCTTTTAAAAGAAAAATTTTTATTACGGAGGTATAAAATAATCAATCACTTCACAAAACACACCCCAAATGAGTTTTCAACAAAGTTGTTCTCCGATCTTTACTGAAAACTGATGACCTTGAAATTTTTGTTTTTTTTATATACCAGATAAAGTACACTGGTCGATATGATTTTTTTCACAAGGAATATCAATAGAGACCCTAGTTCAGTTTTTTATGTTGAATTCAAATATGTTATCGGATTTCTTCTATCTATTGCAACGACACCTGTTGAGAAAGCGAACTTGTTGGCTGAACTCTTTGTTTCACATTCTACTGTCAATTTCAAAGGAAAAACACCACCTACTATTCCCATGGTGTAGTCAAGGATGCCCGATGTTGTCTTCAGACAGCGTATCATAAAGCGTATTCTGATGAAGCTAGACACCAAAAAGGCTTCTGGCGCTGACGGAATACCTGCCATAGTTCTTAAAATCTGTGCGAGGAAACTAACACCAGTTTTCTGTAGACTTTTCAACCTCTCCTACAGAAAGGATATATTTCCTTCCTGCTGAAAATGTGCTAGAGTTCAGCCGATACCTAAAAAAGGCAAGAAGACCTTGCCAAATAACTACCGACCAATCGCACTGCTTTTAATAATATCGAAAGTCATGGAAAAGGCTGTCAATCAGCATCTTCTAAAATATCTTGAGGGATTCAACATTATTAGCGATCACCAATATGGCTTTCGTAAAAATAGATCAACAGGAGATCTTCTGACTTATGTAACACATGTTTGGAACAATGAAATTGAACACTTTGGAGAATCTCGAGCGGTTGCTCTTGACATATCCAAGGCATTCGACCGTATTTGGCACGATGGGCTGTTGGCTAAGCTACGTTCTTATGGTATGTCGGAAAAGTTCTGTTTGTGGCTCTGATGTTTCCTCAGAGAGCGTTCTTTACGAGTGGCAGTCGACGGATTTCTTTCTAACACCTTCACTATCAACGCCGGTGTACCCCAAGGCTCCATACTGTCCCCTACTCTCTTTCTCATTTACATTAACGATCTGCTGGAAAAGACCGAGAATTCAATCTACAGCTTTGCAGATGACAGTACACTTATCTCTTCATTCACTTTGAATGCTCGGACATCAGCTACTCAGACGAATATCCGCAGACAGCAGGAAGTCATTTAACTTAACAAAGACCTGGAAGAAATTCTATCTTGGGGTGACAGTAACCAAGTGGAATTTAAGGCTACAAAAACCCAGGCGGCAGTTTTTTCTAAAAAAGTTAACGTTGCTGAACCCGACATAGTTATGTCGGGGCACTCCATTCCTCTAACATCGTCACTCAATTTGTTTGGCGTTAATTTGGGAGCAAATATGTCCTGGCATGAACATGTTGCAGGCATAGCAAGGAGAGCTTCTCAAAAGTTGGGAATATTATTTTGAACCAGAAAGCTTTACACTCCACAAAAACTGTTAATTCTTTACAAAGCTCAAATTCGACCAACTATGGAATACTGCTACCATGTTTGGAGCTCCGCTCCCAAACATACACTGCATTTGTTGGATTCTATTCAGAGAAGAGCTGTTCACCTGATTGGAGACCCGGAACTGACCGTCGGCCTTGATTCGCTGGAACATCAAAGAACGGTTGGCGACTTGAGCCTATTCTACAAGTACTTTCATGGAAAGTGTTCGAAGGATGTGGCCCGCTTAATTCCTCTCAGAGCGGTGCATGTTAGAAGTACACGTCGCGCTAATTCTTCACATCCGTATGAGGTTCAGCTTGTTACTCCACGTACAACGCTTTTCAACCACTCTTTTATATGGAGAACATCATCCCTTTGGAATAATTTGCCCAGGACTGTGTTTCCCACCGAGTACAATCTACAGCGATTCAAGAACAACGTGAATCGCTTTCTCCGCACACGTGTCGCGCCTGTAGCGCTTTAGGGACTTCCTGTAGCACGTGTACTAGACCCATAAAAAAAAAAGGCATAGTTTTCTTGTGACAGTCATTTTTGTGTAATATACTTTTCTATATTAGGATTTCATTGTTATAATTCTTGTAGGTATAGAAGTGGGAATTTGTATTCAGAATAATTTGGCACTAGGCAGGCTTATTCATGTTGAAATATGTCTTAACTCTCTCCAGGCTTAATGATGTTCAAATCTGTCCTATCTTGTACAAATATTGCACTTTTTTAGCAAGCAGAGGGCCAATAGCCAGTATTGTAATTGTAGTGAGTCTGGTAACACGTGTACCTACTTGTTTTTGTGCTGTTTATTGTTTTTATTTGTAAGTTTTTTTTTTATTAACGTTTCAAAATGCCAAGAAAGTGTGTAAATCAACCAAACAATTTCTGCTAGGTGTATGGTGAACTGACCTTCAAGTCTCAGAGGTGAAATTTTACACCGCTTGTGAAAAAATGGTATGAGCTTTATTTTGGGTGTAAACCTGGTGATTTTGATAAGTAAGCAAGTAGTTTATCAGAATCTCACTTTTTATCTCGAGAAGATCTTAATGATCTTATAAGGGATTTAAATTTGTTTAAACAGTCAGCTGAGCTTTTAAGTTCCAGGCTCAAAGGTTGGAATCTACTCCAAAAAGATACAAGGATATGCGTTTATCGTAGACGCCATAGTGATTTCAGTGACTAATTCTCTAAAGAAGGCCATGTAGTTTTTTGTAATGATGTTTGTGCAGTAATGGAGGCTCTTGGACATCAACACCAGCCAGATAAGTGGCGACTGTTCACAGGCCCATCGAAAGTCAGTTTGAAGGCTGTATTACTCCATAATGCGAATGAATTACTATCAATATCTGTCACACATGCCAGTGATATGAAGGAGACAGATGAAAATAAAAAATTGCTGTTAGAAAAAATTCAGTATTCTAAATATAACTGGAATATCTGTGGTGATTTGAAGGTCATAGCTTTATTGTTAGGTTTGCAGCTTGGATACACGAAATTCTGCTGTTTCTTGTGTGAATGGGATAGCAGGGATAAGGAGTCTCACTACATAAGGAAGCAATGGCCTAAACGTGAATCTCTTATTCTTGGGAATAAAAATGTATCAAATAACCCATTAGTGGATCCCGAAAATGTGTATTTACCTCCCCTGCACATAAGACTGGGCCTTATAAAAACTTTTGTAAAAAAAAAATGGATAAAGTTTCTGCTGCATTTATGTATTTGAAATCTAAATTTTCTAAAAAACCTGACTCCGCCACTGATTTTCATAGACTGTCTTGTGGTGGATGGAATACTTAATTTATTTTTGTTACGCGTTCTCAGGTTACTATATTTTTATAAGAATATTTTTTTCTAGTTTCATTGTTTGTATTTGTATTTTATGTATTTGAAATCTAAATTTCCTAAAATAAGTGATGGAAAATTGAAGGAAGGAATTTTTATAGGGCCCCAAATAAGGTCATTAATATCGGATGATGAACATTTTGAGGCATTGTTACATCCACCGGAAAAAGCAGCGTGGAAATCATTCAAAAATATCTGTTGTGGATTTCTTGGCAATAATAAAGAAGAAAACTATAGTGAAATAGTGAGTGATCTTCTGACTTCATACCAAGAAATGAGCTGCAACATGTCCTTAAAAATTCACTTCTTGGACTCCCACCTATACTTCTTCCCTGAAAATCTTGGGGCTGTCTCTGATGAGCATTTTCATCAGCAGATTTCTACTATGGAAAAGAGGTACCTAGGCAAATGGAGTCTCAGTAGGCTGGCCGACTACCGCTGGACCAAGAAAAGAGACATCCCGAAGGCAAAATATGACCGAAAATCATCATATGAAACTTTTTAGGTTAGACAAAATTAGCCGTGTATTTATTATTCAGTGTTCTGTAACTACTAATTTTAAAACTTTAAACAGGTGCCACAAAAAAACCCTGCCTGATGGATAAAATCTGAGAACATATTTAAACTCAGCATGGAAAAGATAAATATATTCCGTTAATTTAGCCCTTGCGAAAGAAAAAAAAAAATTTGTAGACCAGTGTTATTAAAGCTAATGCACTTGTGATAATTTTCGTTCAGTCTACACTCTGCGCAGAATATTCCAGAATTTTCGAGATAAGGGAAGACTGCGATTTTTAAAAAATGATACAAAGAAAAATGTACGGATATATTACATTATATATATTTTTGAACTTGTGTTTTACAAGCTTTCATTTGACACTAAATTCGATAACCTGGTAATTCTTTTTTTTAATTTCCGATTTCACCTTAATGAGGCCATTAATTTCTATATTAGTACCAAATTTCAACTTTCTATGTCAAATAGTTTCGGAGAAAATCGAGTGTAACATACGGACGGGCAAACGGACAGAGATACACCGAAGTGATCTTATAAGTGTTCCGTATGGAACACTAAAAAGAACGCAACGAAGACAAATATAAACGGTTTGTTGGGCTTTTGGTGCAAACACTGTTTCGGAGATTACGTGCAAAAGGTGATTCTAGTAGGGTATAGACCGCAATTTCCATTTTCGGGACAATGAATGCTTTGGTTGACCAAAAGAGCAGAATATGAGAAGTGGGAGCAAATTTCAGATTCTTGCCAAACTCCACTGGAACTCGCAAAGCTATTTCCCATCCGAAGCTGAAGAGGATTTGCAAGGAGTCCCAAAAGTTTTTACAATAAATTGTTATTTGTGATGAAAAATTGTAAGATAGTCCTATGGTGTCGCTCATACCGATCAGGTGTTATTAGTAGAGTCTAAGTAAGTCGGAACATTTCACAGTCAGTCACGCCTCTCTGCTCCCACTAAATTCACAGCAAGAACATACAAGGATAGATTGAAGTTTGCGGTCTCACCAAACAATAATTATAATATTCTTATTATAGTGCCCTCAATAAGTTCATACTTGCTTTGGTCGTCACAGTGTAAAATTTTGTTGCTGTAGGATTTGCGATTTTTAGGTTAGAACGAGTTAAGTGAGACAAAGTGCAGCGTTTTTGGAAAAATGGGAAAAAATGAATAACGTGCGGTCATCATGTACCTGTTAAAAAAAAAGATTACCACCAAAGGAGATCCACGATGATATGAAAACAACACTAGGGGAATCTGCTCCGTCATATACCACTGTGAAAAAAATGGGTTGCAGAATTTAAACGTGGACGAGACAGCATCGAAGATGACCCTCGCTCCGGCCGGCCCACGACGTCTACGACTGAAGAAAACATCGGCAAAGTGTGTGATCTCATACTGAAAGACCGTAGATTAACTATCAGGGAGATTGCAAGCACTATAGGCATCTCGTATGAACGAACACAAAACATCATTGCCAACGAACTCGGATTTTCTAAGGTTTTCGCTAGGTAGGTCCCCAGATTGCTTTCAGTTGAACAAAAACGGATTCAACTGACGACTTCTCGCGACTGTTTGGAGATGTTTGAGGCTAATCCGCAAGATTTTCTTAACAGGTTTGTGACAATGGACGAAACCTGGGTTCACCTCTATATTCCAGAGTCAAAAAAACAATCCAAGCAGTGGAAAAAATCTGGTGAACCGACCCAAGAGAAAGCGAAGGCAATTCTGTCGGCTGGAAAAATAATGGTGTCAGTTTTTTTGGAACGCTAAAGGTATTTTTATGGTGGACTATCTTCCGAAAGGCGAAATAATAAACTCGACTTACTATTGCACCCTTTTGCGTAGTTTACGTCAAGAAATTAAAGAGAAACGCCCAGGATTACTGAGAAAGAAAGTTTTGTTTCATCAGGACAATGCTCGCGTTCACACGTCTGCTCAAATTCGTGATTGTGGTTTCGAATTACTGCCCCACTCGGCTTATTCTCGTGATTTGGCACCTTCGGACTTTTATCTATTTCCAAACCTAAAAAAACACTTCGTTGGCCAGATATTTTCATCAAATGAAGAAGTCGAAGCTGCACTTAACCAGTATTTTGAAGACCTTGAGGAATATTTTTTTTCAAACAGGTGTGGAAGCTTTGAAAAGCAGGTGGAAGAAGTGTATAGAGCTAGGTGGAGATTACGTCGAAAAATAAAAATATTTTTGTACGTATTTTATTTTGTTTTCTTGACTTGGCCGCGATTTTTTCAATCCATCCTCGTATTTACCTTTTAGCACATAATAGAGTTTCTGCAACATTTTAATATCACTATGCACACTGGCCAAACGATGAAACAATGAAAAAGTTTGCTAGAAATTTTAAACGTTGTAAATTAAAACTACATGTATAGGTGTAACACTCTGGGTCTGTGTTTATTATGGCAATAAAGATACGGTTCCCGTCATAAAAAATTTAGCAACATCATATACTACGCTGATTTTAAATGACTAGTCAAATAATTAAATATACCCAGCCAGTCAATGTAAACAGTTTGAGTCGGCGATTTTCCAGTCAAAGCAACACTAACCAACACGACCTGGACCTACAAGTAAATTGTTAGCAGTCAGCATTTACTGTATGGAAAAATCTCCGTTTCTGGCCTGGTTGAAAAGAATTTTAGAATTTGCAGGACAGCCAAACGATGTAACATAAGAAGCAGAATATAAATTATTAATTGCTTTCATGTAGACTGGCTTGTTTACATTACGTAGATTAAATTATACTTAAGTCACTTCTTATTTACTGTAACAAATTGCGGAACCACCGAGTTTATTTTAAGTTATTGATATATGGCCATATATTACCTAGTATGATGTTTATGTGTTTATGTGACTGATATTTTGGTACGCACTATTCGGTCGTTTAGAGACCTAGAAGACGGCCAGCTTTGTTAGATATAAAAGTGACTGTGTCAGAAATTATCAAAAATAATTTGATTTTAAATAAAAGCATATGTGAATGAATGAGTATTGAACAGAGATGGCACGAGGTTCATTGTCAAAAACAGTGCTACGGCTTAGTTGTCGGAAAACCTGCTAAAAAATAAAAGGTTTATCAGGAAACTGGTACCGCAGATAGGGTTCCAAGTATTTTAATGATGTTAGCGATTAGTAGGAATTAATTTTAAATACAGTATGCTTAATTAAACAAAAATAATTATATTCTTATGTTTACATCTAATTTATGGTATAAGCTGTATCTGATGTTTAGAATCCATTTCTTTATTTGTAACTGCTAAGAAAAAAATATCTTCTTTGTTACATCATGAAATAGTCAGCTAAATGTAGGAACATAGGTATCAGTAAAGTGAGTCAATCCACGGTCAGTCAGATAGTTGCTATGATGAGTTTTGTTTAAATGTTTTAAACTTCTTTGAGTTAATTTTAGGTGTTAATATTGACGGGTGCTATTTATTAAGATTTTTTCCACAATTGCTCTTGATATATGAAATATCAGTTCTAATATGTATATATATATATATATATATATATATATATATATATATATATATATATATATATATATATATATATATATATATATATATCACCAACGCAGTTTGTGCTATAAAGATTAGACACTGCTCCATTTTGTCGTGTCATCAACAAGTGTCAGAGGCGTACGAGTGATAAATTGAAAAAGTGTGTGCATAGTGTTGTGTTATTGTGTTTAATATGTCGAAATTTATACCGAACAGTGAGCTTTCACGGACAGCATTAATTTTTTGTTTTCATTTGAAGAAAACTGCTGTTGAATCATACCGATTACTTCGAGAAGCTTATGGTGGACAAGCTCCATCGCTAGATACGTGTGAACGATGGTTTCGGGGTTTCAAAAGTGGTGACTTCCATGCTGCAGACAAGGAAGTGGAAAACCGTCAAAAAAATACGAAGATGTGGAATTGCAAGCATTGTTGGACGAAGATGATTTGCAAACACAAAAACAACTCGCCGAGAAATGGGGCGTTAGTCAACAAGCTGTTTCCAATCGGCTACGAGAGATGGGAAAGATTCAGAAGACCGGTAGATGGGTACCACATGAGTTGAACGACAGGCAAATGGAAAAGCGCAAAAACACGTGTGACATTTTGTTCGCTCACTACAAAAGGAAGTCGTTTTTGCATCGTATTGTTACAGGGGATGAAAAGTGGATTTATTTTGAGAATCCCAAGCACAAAAAATCATCGGTAGATCCAGGCGCACATCCACATCGACCGATATATATATATATATATATATATATATATATATATATATATATATATATATATATATATATATATTATATATATACATATATATATACATATATATATATATATATATATATATATATATACATATATATATATATATATATATATATATATATATATATATATATATATATATATATATATATTATATATCTATACATATATATTATATATATTATATATTATATATATATATATATATATATATATATATATATATATATATATATGTATATATATATATATTATATACGAGGCTGGTTTGAAAAGTCCGTGCAAAGTCCGAGAGATGGCACCACCGGCGCGTATTGAGGTCATGTTTAGTTAGTAGCATCTCTTGAATGAACGCACACTAAGTTTCAGCCATATTGGTCTATTTCTTTGTGTTTGGCATTCGTGTGAATCAAGGAAGTCGAGTGGGGTAGATGGGTACCACATGAGTTGAACGACAGGCAAATGGAAAAGCGCAAAAACACGTGTGACATTTTGTTCGCTCACTACAAAAGGAAGTCGTTTTTGCATCGTATTGTTACAGGGGATGAAAAGTGGATTTATTTTGAGAATCCCAAGCACAAAAAATCATCGGTAGATCCAGGCGCACCATCCACATCGACCGATATATATATATATATATATATATATATATATATATATATATATATATATATATATATATATATATATATATATATATATATATATATATATTATATATATACATATATATATACATATATATATATATATATATATATATATACATATATATATATATATATATATATATATATATATATATATATATATATATATATATATATATATATATATATATATATATATATATATATATATTATATATCTATACATATATATTATATATATTATATATATTATATTATATATATATATATATATATATATATATATATATATATATATATATATATATATATATATATATATTATATACGAGGCTGGTTTGAAAAGTCCGTGCAAAGTCCGAGAGATGGCACCACCGGCGCGTATTGAGGTCATGTTTAGTTAGTAGCATCTCTTGAATGAACGCACACTAAGTTTCAGCCATATTGGTCTATTTCTTTGTGTTTGGCATTCGTGTGAATCAAGGAAGTCGAGTGATTTTCAAGAAATGGACGAAAAAGAATTTCGTGTGGTGATTACACATTACTTTATGAAAGGCAAAACGCCTCAGGAGACTAAAGAGAAGCTTGATAAACATTATGGTGACTCTGCACCTTCGATTAGAACAGTTTATAAGTGGTTTCAAAATTTTCGGACTGGCCATATGGGCAGAAATCATTGATCAAATCCATGATATGGTGATGGATGACAGAAGAGTTAAGGAGCGTGAGATTGCTAGTGCTGTGGGCATCTCGACTGAACATAATGTTTTGCATAAACATTTGGACATGAGAAAGCTATCCGCAAGATGGGTGCCGCGATTGCTCATGCTTGACCAAAAACGGAATCGTGTGAAGTGTTGCAAGGATGGTTTGCAGCTATTCCAGAAGAATCCGGAGGACTTTAAGCGTCGTTTCGTCACTATGGCTGAAACATGGATACATTACTATACTCCTGAGACCAAACAACAATCTAAACAATGGGTTACCAAGGGGGAATCTGCACCAAAAAAGGCGAAGACCGTTCCTTCGGCCGGAAAGGTTATGGCGACGGTCTTTTGGGATTCGCAAGGGATAATCCTCATCGACTATCTGGAAACGGGTAAAACTATTACAGGTGAATATTATTCATCGTTATTGGACCGTTTGAAAACCGAGCTGCAAGAAAAACGCCCGCGATTGGCCCACAAGAAAGTCCTTTTCCATCACGATAACGCACCAGCACACACCTCAGCAGTTGTGGTAGCAAAATTAATGGAAATAGGATTCCAACTCGTTTCACATCCCCCCTATTCTCCAGACTTGGCTCCCTAGGGCTACTATTTGTTCCCCAATTTGAAGAAATGGCTGGCGGGACAAAGATTTTATTCAAACAAGGAGGTGATTGCAGACACTAATGGATATTTTGCAGACTTGGACAAATCCTATTATTCGGAAGGGATCAACAAACTAGAACATCGTTGGACGAAGTGTATAAGCCTAAAAGGAGACTATGTCGAAAAATAAAAAAGGTTTACCCCAAACACATAAGTAGTTTTTATTTTTGCACGGACTTTTCAAACCAGCCTCGTATATATATATATATATATATATATATATATATATATATATATATATATATATATATATATATATATACATATATATATATATATATATATATATATATATATATATATATATTATATATATATATATATATATATATTTTATATATATATATATATATATATATATATATATATTTATATATATATATATATATATATATATATATATATATATATATATATATATATATATATATATATATATATATATATATATATATATATATATATATATATATATATATACATACACCTGGTAAATAAGATTTTCCCTTCCCCAGTTTAAATGTCATTGTAAGAGAGATTAGTTTGTAAAAAGGAGATGTTTTTTTTCCTTTAAAAAAAAGTCTTCCCCAGTCATCGATTTAATCTTTCTCAGTTTTTTAGAGGTTGCTTCCTCCCGGCAATAGATTTTTGTTTTAGGGTGTTGAGAAGAGGCTAAGCATTTAAAGTTCTATTGTATAAGAGGTTTTCTTGTCTTCAAGAGGCTGCCACCCACCGTTTATGTTTCACCTCTCCCCTTCGCATTTTTTTCTGAGGGAACGCCCCTTGTATTCATATGCCATTCTCTTAAACCTGGCTCCGCCACTGATTTGATAATTTAACACTCAACAAAGTGGTTAATACTCAACAAAGTGGCTCTTTTCATAGACTGTCCTATAGTGGATAGGAATACTTAATTCATTTTTGTTGCGCGTTCTCAGGTTGGTATATTTTTACCATACAAGAATATTTTTTTTCTAGTTCATTGGTTTGTCTATAAATTTTATACTTTAAGAAAGACATAAAAACCACAATTACACATAAAGTTATCTTTCGTGTTTTTTTTTATATTCACAAATGTGTTATCCGAAAGAATTCCGTAATCTCTAATTTTTGTAATTCCACATTTTTCATTGGCTGACAAATTGTATGTTTTTTAATGCAAATTATACGGATAATAAAGACTAATGTAGAGCATGGAGTATAATAAAGGAAAATAAATATATATCGACAAGCTTTTGATTAAAATGCAGAGCGGAGCATTTTCCTTACAGATATAAGTTGTAAAGCCAATATATTTTATATTGAGGTCAGTCTTTAATGGCGTCCCTTCATATTTTATTTCTGTTATGAAATGAAAATAAAGAAAAAAGTAAAATGGTTTTGACATTCCTTAACATTAAGAACCCACACACATCTCTCTCCCACCTCATTAGTTCTTTATGTATTTCACTATAAATAATATTACTTATAGTTTGCTCAATATCATAACCAAAGGGCAGACAAGATTATTCTATAATAATACTATTGAAACTGCAAATTCGATTTCTAACACTTCTATACACTTCCTATGAAGCGATATAGCTCAAAAAGTATACGAGAGCTACCTTTTAAGTTTTTACAAAAACAATGAAAGAAAAAAATTTTTTGATACAAATCGTTTTTTATTGTTTCTCAAAATATTCGCCTTTAAGATTTTACACTTTTGCATGTGTTCGAACCAATTCTGGAAACATTTTTTCCACTCTGAATTGGGTACCTCCAAAACATGTTTTTGGAAGGATTCAACAGCTTCTTGAGATAATAAAAATCGCTGTTCATGCATTTTTTTTTGACATTCGAGAACAAAAAGAAGTCTTTAGGCGATAACTCCGTGTTTTTCTCTGTCAAATAATCATTTGTTTGACGTGCTGTGTGAGAACTAGCACTGTCATGATGAAGGATGATGCGACGTTTTTGGTTGTTTTTCTTGATTTCATCGGTGACTTCTGGCAAACAAACTGTTATATACCATTCAGTATTAACTGTTCTCCGATTCTCTAAAACAATGGTTGCAACATGTCCAGTATAACTAAAGAAACAAGTGATCATTTTCTTGGAAGTGCTTTGCGAAGGAGCCACTTTTGTTGGATTCGGTTCATCTTGGAACACCCAAACAGTTGACTGTTGCTTGGTTTCAGGCTCGTACGAATATATTCAAGTTTCGTCTCCTGTTCCGATGTTGTATACGGATTTTGCATGTCCGCGGTCGAATTTATTGAGCATTTTCTTACACCAATTGACAAGAGCCTGTTTTTCAGTTTCTGTCAAATTACGCGTAATCCCTCGGGAACAGATCATTTTCACAGCTAACACGTAGGCTGGAAAGTTTTTGGTCCAGCTACTTAAAACACATTTTTTTTTACAAAATGCGACTTTATTCATCAACATAGTCTTCTTCAAGAGCGATACAATTAGTCCAAAGCTTTTCTAACATTTCTATACCTTTCTTGTAGACGGATTTGTTTTCACCTTTAAAATAGGTATCAGTTTCGGCGATAATTTCTTCATTGGAGCCAAATCTCTTTCCCATAAGTATTTTTTTGAGGTCTACGAACAGATAATAGTCACTGGGGGCCAAATCTGGAGAATACGGTGGATGAGGAAGCAATTCGAACTTTAATTCATGCAATTTTGCCATCGTAACCATTGACTTGTGACACAGTGCATTGTCTTCATGAAAGAACACTTTTTTCTTGTTCATTTGGGGCCGTTTCTTTGCGATTTCTGCCTTCAGACGCACCAATAATTTTATATAATATTCGCTATTGATGGTTTTTCCCTTCTCAGCATAGTCGATGAAAATTATTCCATGCGCATCCCAACACACAGAGGCCAAAAACCTTCCCCGCCGATTGTTGTGTCTTTGATCGCTTCGGGTGGCTTTCACCGGCTGCTGTCCATTCAGCTGACTGCCGATTTGATTCCGGTGTGTAGTGGTGGATCCATGTTTCATCCATTGTCACATATCGCATGAAAAAATCCTTTTTATTGCGCTTAAATAGGTCCAACCAGCGCTCAGAAACATCAACACGTTGTTGTTTTTGGTCCACTGTGAGCAAACGCGGTATCCATTTCAAACAGAGCTTTCTCATGCCCAAATGTTCATGCAAAATATGACCAACACATTCTTTTGATATCTTTAGGGTGTCAGCTATCTCACGCAATTTCACTTTACAGTCATTCAAAACAACTTTGTGGATGTTTTATGTTTTCCGGTGTAACCACCTCACTTGGGCGTCCAGAGCGTTCAGCATTATTTGTGTTTGTACGACCGCGTTTAAATTCAGCGTACCGGTAAATGATGAGTGATTTTCCGTGGCAGGGTCCCTGTAATACTTATCAAGCCATTGCTTTGCTTGAACGGTATTTTTTTTCCCATCAAAAAACAGTGTTCAATCAACACACGAAATTCAATTCTTCCCATTGTTTTGAAAAATATTAAAAGTAGCGTCACTAAAACCAATGTAACTTGTAAACTAATAGTCGAAATGTCATAAAATTTTGACATGTATCGTTTGAAGGTTGGTACTTCGTAAATATCATATGGTTTTTTTTGAAAAGGGCGACATCTATGTGTCAGACTAAAAACTTTTCAGCCTATGTATTAAATGTTCATGCAAAATTGAATGTGCTGCAGTATTCGATATACCTAAGGATTACTCTATCTCACGGAATGACGATGTTCTTCAATCATCTGCAGAGCATCGATGTTTTTTGAAACAACAACCGATTTTGGAATTCATCGCTGACAGAAGCACGACCATGCAAACCAATTGTACACAGTCTTTTCTGATGGTGATTCATTACCAAAAGTTGAACGAAGTGACTCGAGGCATTGTTGTTGAGTTAGGCCTTTACTAAAATCGTAAAAAATCATCCAACGAAAATCTTCAAGTGAAATTTCCATTTTTTCACAAAACTGGTTTTTTTTTTAAACGCTCACTGTAAATAAACTACTAGGCCACTTTCTGAGCAGCCACTCTTTTAACAATAACAAATGTCAAATTTTACAATGGTAATGTCATATCTCAATAGCGCCATCTAGTGGTGGTCTGCAAACACTTAAAGGGCGGCTCTCGTATGTTCTAATCATATTTCAAATATTATATGTGTTCAAAATTGGAAATCTAGATCACATTTTGTCCCGAAGTTATTATCGTGCTAACAGACAGAGAGGCAGATAGGTAAACCGACGAAAATTGGTGACTACATATGCTTTCGTTATCTAGGGTTTTTAAAACGTGAAAAAATGCAAAAGTCTGGACAGTTTTCTTCACGAATCCAATATTTCTCTTAATAAGAAAAATAAAAAAATTTATAATTAATAGATCTATTTCTTAAAAATAGCTACTTCTGAATGATATTTCAGTAAAAATAATTTTTCTTTTACTAAATAACTGACCAAAGTCTTAAAATGCGCTAAGAATAGTGGTTAGTAAATAAATAATTTTTATGTAGGTTATTTATCTAGGTTAATTTATTTCCTAAAACCAAATTTTAATTAACAATCAATTAATATTTATTAATTAAATTTAAACTAATATTGTTATAAGTTTCCGTGGTGTAGTGGTTATCACATCCGCCTAACACGCGGAAGGTCCCCGGTTCGATCCCGGGCGGAAACATTATTTTTTTTTCTTCATTTTAACAATGAACATAAATAACATAAGGTTCCATTTTTCCCCTTTTTTTATTCCTTATTTTATTTTTTATTTAATACTTGATTCAAAATTTAAGAGGACTAATTCAAGGATCTTATACTCAGTAATCGTCATTGAAGTATTAGATCTTGACTGAAATATCAATAGTCGTTTTTAAAGAACGAGAATGTCTCGAGTATTATCTCGTTTTGTTATAAATCCACTGAACATCGTCATACTGGGGTTGCTAAAGAGATGGTCCCTTTGGATGACTCCACATTAAAATGCACGATTCCTGGTAATGAGACGTGGATCTATTCATATCACTTGGAAACAGCTCAACAATCAAATCAATATCATGCGAAAGGTGAACCAAAACCGAAAACAAAACTCATCAAAGTCGATCAAAAATGAAGGTCACGTTAACTGTTTTCTTCGATTACCGTGGTGTTGTGCACAAAAAGTTCCTTACAACTTTCCAGACATTTAATAAGTCATCGTTTAGTCACTTTCCTTCTGAATAGAGTAAACTTTAATAAAGAAAGGAATCGTATTAGAAATATAACTAGAGTTAATGATTATGACGATGACTTAGTAAATAAACTAATAAATAGACATAAGTTTAGATTTAATATTCAGAATTCTACCTTTTTACACGCGAAGAAAATAACACCAAGTATGTCTCCATACCATATAATCCGAAATATAGCAAGGGACTCAATAAGGTATTTAATAAGGTAGGCCTCACCTTAGTCTATAAGTCATCAGACAATCTGAGGAATATCTTAGGAAATCCCAAAGATAAGATTCCTAATTGTGAGAAAAGTGAAATTTATGAAATTAGTTATAAGGTTTGTGACAAAAAGTATGTTGGGCAAACTAAAAGGTCAATTAAAACATGATTTAAAGAACATTTAGCACACTTAAAATACAGTAGAACAGAAAAGTCCCTTGAAGCTGATCATATTGTAATATTGGATAATCTAAGATTAATAAAAATATATCTGATAGGAGATTGTTGAACGCATACGAAAGTGTGGAAATTATGAAATGTAAAAGTAGTTTAAATAAAGACAGAGGGCACATTCCTTATAGTCCCCTCTACTGGTTACTTGACCGGAACTGATGGCCTTGCCTATGCCATTAGTTCCGCCTGAGTAATTCTAGGGTTAGACTAAGTATAAATAGGGTAGATTTGTACTTTAGCTTTAGTCAATCATCGCTCCTGATGAAGCTAACATGGTTAGCGAAACGCCCGTCGAGTGCAAAAATAAAGTGTTTGGTGTAGTGGTGATATATACTGAGTAGTAATAAGGAAGATTATTTAAGCGTTATGCGTCGATTATGTAAGTTAGTTCGTAAAAAAAGCCTAAAGTATGAATTTTGCATCATGGTAACGCATCATCGTACAATACAATAATTATTCGCAGTTGTTTAAATAAATATAACACGATGATTGTTCTACAAGCACCGTATATATTATATATGACACAAAGTGATTTTTTCCAGTTCCCTAAGCTGAAATAGAAGCTATAAAAGTGAATCAAGTAGAATTTAGTCTCCTTGAACATAAAGGGATAAACAAATGTCTTATGAATGACAGTGTAATATAAAAGTTACAACAAAATAATAAAACTTAAATTTGACATTAAACAAGATTTATCAATGTTTCTTGAAGGAATCGCTCAATAATAATAAACTTAAAAAATATACGTTTTCTTCTTAATTAAAGTATTTTATGTGAGCAAGGTTTGAAATCAATAAAGAGATTTTACAGCGCTTATTTTTGTAGGCCACTGTATTTATCTTATTTAAAGCATGCGCCCACAGTTTGGAGCTTGCGCAGTAGTAAAGGGAAGAAATTAAATATAAGGACTCAGCTGTTATCGTTATTTGAAGCATACACCCACCATTTGGGACTTGCGCAGTATTGAAACAAAATAAGAAAACCTTTATTAAAAGATAACGATTTTCCTTATTTAGGAACTTATAAGACAGGTTATTTGAAGTTCGTTATTCTTATCGCTATTATGGTAGGTAGGTAGGTATACAAACCACTAAGAAAGTACAATAAAATTGAAACGATAATCTTTTATTGCAAATAATACTGGCAATAGTTAATTAATGTTCAGATTATGTTGGGATTTTGCAATCTTTGGCAGAATGGCATTACAGTGTGTGTAGTGCTAATTTCAAATGAAATTTTGTTTATCGCACATTCGTATTATCTTGGAAATATTGAAGAAAGTGACAGAAACCTACTAGACACAACTTTAATTTAGAAGCTTGTGTGTGACCCATCAAATACTAATAACCGGCGTGCTTAACCATGAAATGAATGAATAAAATCCTTATAGAAGATGAATACTAACCTAACCATCATCATCATCATCATCATTAGCTTATTCCATCCATAGTCGGATGTAAGCCTCTCCAAGTTGTCTCCAATGAGCTTTGTTGTTTGCTTTTTGCAGCCAATCGTGTCCTGCTGTTTTTTTTTATGTCGTCCGTCCATCTTGCCTATGGGCTACCTCTGCATCTTTTGTGTTCTCTAGGCCTCCATTCAACTATACGGCGTGTCCATCTGTTAGCAATCAGCGTTGCGATATGCCCCGCCTAATTCCACCTTAATATACATATTCGTTGCACTGCACACAAGTCACTTTTGATCTTCTTCGTATCTCGATGTTAGGAATACGATCCTGGAGTTTAATATTTAGCATACTCCTCTCCATTCCTCTTTGGGTTACCTGGAGTTTATTTATTATACTTTTATTTAAAGCACACGTTCCAGTGCCATATATTAATATCAGCAGTACATATTGATCGAACACTCTGGCTTTTATTGTATTTGGAATGTAAATGCCAAAGTCAACGAGACTCTTCTATCTAAGTCAGCTTTTAAATTATTTTTTGATATTTCGATTTTTTGTCCTAAATATATGAATGTTTGTACCTTTTCTATTCTTTCATCTTCTATTAATAGTTTCTGGCCGTTATTTTGACTTTCGTTGTTCAAATATTTGGTTTTGGTGAAGTTTGTTTTTAGACCTATTTCTCGAGACTTGTTATTTAATTCCATCAGCATTTCTTGTAATTCTTCCTTTATATTGGCGATCAGAGTGATATCATCTCTAAAACCTTGTAACAATAATTTTTTCCTAGATTTTAAGATTATATTATGTTACTGTTATAATTTACATTTTTTTTTCCATTTTTATATCGAGCAGTGTTTACTAACTTTTAAGCAGTGTAGTTCACTCGAATTTTTGAATCATTTATATTACAGTGTGCAGTGCGCTTTGTCTGCTGGGTATATTGTTTCTAATGCGTCGATTGGTTGTATATTTGTATCCGGGAAGTAGCCATCTTGAAGACGTAATTTTTACGGAAGGGAGAAAAATATTTAAGGGTCCGGATGACACGGATCATGGCTTTTTTCCATCATAGAGCCAAGTCGAGTACTAGGCTTTTTCCAATATGTAGCCGTAGTGGGCTTTTTTCAACATGAAGCCGTAGTAGGCTTTTTTCCAACAAGTAGCCGCCGTAGGCTCTTTCCATCATGTCGCCTTACTGTTATATTAGTAATGGAGTAGTGTGAAAATGGTTTTAGTGCTCAATTTAAGGCCTTTTTCTTTGAATCCTGTTTATTCCCAGACCTTTAAGGGCCAAAGAAAAGTTTAGTAGCCTAAAGGGAACTGAAGTAACCAAGGGGGAGGCATCTGTGTTTTGAACATCCCACCTGGACAGGCCTAGAAGCTCGTAAGAAAACCGTAAGTCACCAGAATATCCATCCATAGACCTATATACCCCAAATCGTATTGAACTAATAACTCGTGAAGTGAACCTCACGAACCTTTAACAGCGTGAGTAGAAAAGTTTTAATCCTGATTTAAGGACTTTATTTAGCAACACCACCTATTAGGCTAAGATTTTTTGTAATACAGGATAATAACGAACAGCAAAGTTAGAACTTTTAAGTTAATCATTAATAAATCTTTTTTTTCCTGTTTAAGGCTAGTGTTTCACTGTACGACCTATTTTACTTTTCAGGACAAAAGGGTTGTACCATATCAAAATTTTCCTTAACAACTACATAACCCTTCAGTTTTTTTTCATTTTTTTAGCTGAAGTTAGATCCTTTTTATTTTTAAAATGAATGGTGCTCAAAATTTGTACAACCAAAAATTTTAAACAACTGTAGAGACTATTTCCAAAAGACGTACAAAAATTATCTCTTACCCATATTACTCTACCAAGAAAAACTGAGCTAGTGTATGTTTAATTTCTTTAGTTCTTTTAATATTAATACCCACTCAATCCATTCTCAGAAATTATGAAAGGGGAACGCCACAAGTAGCGCCTCAATGTGCGGGCGAAGTTGACACGCCACAACCTTAAGCGATTTCATCGTTCACCGTCCATTAGTATTCTTTTATTTTCCTACTTTAACGATTTTAACATGTCTTCTAGAGTCAAAGTGAACAGCTTTGAAGATATCGAGTCGCGTTGTCTAATTCCTCTTTTAATTTTGATTTTATTTGTTTTTTCTTCAACCATTATTTGTGATGTGGCATTTTTCTATATGTATAGTTGCTTAAGGTGTTAAGGACTGCCCATATCTCTACCGAATCAAAGGCTTTTTTCGTAGTCAACCATTGCTATCCACAAGGTGACCTTATATTCATTTTCTTTTTCCACTAGTAATCTAATGGTTTGAAGATCGTCCAAAGTGTTGTATCCCCGTCTAAATCTCGCTTGTTCACGTGGTTGAGAACTGTCTAATTTGTTCGCTAATCTATAGGTTATGATTCTAGTGAGGATTTTGTATAGTACTGATAACCAGGCTGATGGATCTGTAATTATCCAATTTAAATTTGTTCCCCTTTTTAAATATAAACACAATCAATAAAGGCGCTGTAAAATCTCTCTAATATCTTATTTCGCCATAGAGTTATCGTGCCAACAGATAGTTGGACCGACGAAATTGGAAACTGTTTATCGTCATTTGAGCACCCGAAACAATAGAACATCCCAGAAGACGATTTTTTCACGAATATAAACTTCTCTTAGCGAGGAAAGCAAACATCATGAGCCAATCCCCGTAACGACAGAGACTGTGACTCTTTTTAGTGTTCCGTACGGATAAGATCACTTCGGTGTCTGTCTGTCTGTCTGTCCGTCTGTCACACCCGATTTTCTCCGAAACTATTTGTCATAGAAAGTTGAAATTTGGTAATAATATAGGATTGATGGCCTCATCAGAGCCATGTAGTTTTTTGAAAGTTAAATTTTGACTTAAGGGGTTAGTTTTTGGGGGGTGAAATCGGAAGTGAAAAAAAAATTTTTTTACTAGGTAATCGAGTGTGGTGTCAAATGAAAGCTTATGAAAACACGAGTAAAAAATATGTATATAGTGTAATAGTTGCGCGCACTTTTCTTTGTATTATTTTTAAAAAATCGCGAAAAATCGCTGTCCACCCGCCTTATCTCGAAAAGTACTTATCAAAAAATTTTGAAAAAATTCTGGAATATTCTCGACGGAGTGTAGATTGAACGAAAATTATCACGAGTGCATTACCTGTAATAATTTATCTGGTATATAAAAAAAAACAGAAATTTCAAGGTCATCAATTTTCAGTCAAGATTGGAAATAAACTTTGTTGAAAACTCATTTGGGTGTGTTTTGTGACGTCACTGATCATTTTATATTTCTGTTACAACATTTTTTATTTTAAAAGCAATCAACGTACGGAACACTAATTGCGCAAGTTCAACTTGCACTTGACTGGTTATTTTAAGTGGAATATATAACAGAAGAGTTTATAAGCACATTTGGAGTCAATGTATATCTTGCTGCATCGCATTAAATTTGAATATAAAAATTTTAATCTGGCAGATAGCCAACTTTTATAAAATTTCGTTTTGGTTAATCGGCAACGTTTGGAGGTTTTCTGCCGGCTTGCATGTTAGATATTTCGTGAAATTACATAGCTGCTGAGGTTTATAGCCCTTTTATTACACGGAAATAAATAAAAGTTTACCTAGTTTTAGGAGCCCGTGCTGAAATATACACATATATAAATACAATAAAAATATTAACCGTTTCTCAGATGACCCGCACCGGCGAAAAAATACGTTATTGGAAGGAGAAAAGAGGTTAAACGCATGAATTTTTAATTAGTGTTCCGTACGGAACACTTATAAGATCATTTAGGTCTCCGTCCGTCTGACTGTCTGTCTGCCACACCTGATTTTCTCCAAAACTATTTGACATAGAAAGATAAATTTTGGCACTAATATAGGAATTGATGGCCTCATCAGAGCCATCAGTTTTAAAAGTTACATTTTCACTTAAGGGGTTAGTTTTGGGGGGTGAAATCGAAAGTAAAAAAAAAAAATTACTAGGTCATCGAATAGGGTGTCCAATGAAAGCTTGTAGAAACACGTGTTCATAAATATATATAATGTGCGTACACTTCTCTTTGAATTATTTTTAAAATAGTGCAAAAAATCGCTGTCCCCCCGTTATCTCGAAAAGTATTGATCAAAAAATTTTGAAAAAATTCTAGAATATTTGCTACAGGATGTAGACTGAACGAAAATTATCACGGTGCATTACCTTTAATAATTTATTTGGTATTTAAAAAAAAAATTTTTTTTACTAGGTCATCGAGTGTGGTGTCAAATGAAAGCTTGTAAAAACACGAGTAATATATATATATATATATATATATATATATATATATATATATATATATATATATATATATATATATATATATATATATATATATATATATATATAATGTAATACTTACGCACACTTTTCTTTGTATTATTTTTAAAAAATCGCTGTCCACCCGCCTTATCTCGAAAAGTACTTATCAAAAAATTTTGAAAAAAATCTAGAATATTCTCCACGGGGTGTAGATTGAACGAAAATTATCACGAGTACATTATCTCTAATAATTTATCTGGTATATAAAAAAAAACAAAAATTTTAAGGTCATCAGTTTTCAGTAAAGATTGGAAACAAACTTGTTTTTTGAAGTCACTGATCATTTTATATCTCCGTAATAATTTTTTTTTTTTATTTTAAAAGCAATCAACGTATGGAACACTAATTGCGCAAGTTCAACTTGCACTTGACCGGTTATTTTACATAATTACACTTACTTAACGGAATACTTCCAGATATGTCTGGAAAATTACACAAGAACCTGGGTATTCGTTTGGAAAATTATCAGTTTTTCATCATTTTTAGTGTTCCCTGAAATTATTTGATATAAAGTTGAAATTTGGCGTAAATATAAGAATTGATGGCCGAATCAGAACCGTGCAGTTTTGAAAGTTAAATTTTGTCTTAAGGGGTTAGTTTTGGGGGGTGAAATTGGAAGTGGAATTTTTTTTTTACCAAGCCATCGAGTTGGATGTCAAATAAAAGCTTGTGAAAATACGAGTTCAAAAACATATATGATGTAATCTTTCGCGCACATTTCCTTGCGTTATTCTCAAAAAGTTGTCAAAAATCGATGTCCCTCTCCCTTATCTAGAAAAGTATTGATCAAAAAATTTGGAAAAAATTCTGGACTATTCTTCATAAAATGTCGATATCTAGTATATAAAAAAAAAGATGATAACTATGTTTCTTGATATATGGCGAAGGTAACGCAAGCAAGTCGCTCTTGTACCAAAATATAATTTTATTTTAAAAACAATCACCGTACGGAACACTAATTGTGCAAGTCCGACTTGCAATTTGGCGTTTTTTTTTAAATCGAACTGAAATCTTTTCCTTACAGGGGCTCAACATAAATTGTCCGTACCATTTTAACATGCTCTTACAAATTAAAATGGTCATTTTCCACACACTTACTGCAGGGAAAACTCTAAAGTGCTACAGGAGCGACACGTATACAGAAAAAGCGATTCACGTTGGATTGGAATCGCTGTAAATTTTACTCTATGGGAAACACAGTCCTGGAAATTCATTTCAAAAGGATGATTTGAGGGGTGATGAATAATGAAAATTATACAGGTTTATGCTCCAACATGTGATAACTGAGAGAAGAAGTTAAACGTTTTTACGGTGGCAGAGGTGGCGAAAATCGTGAAAAAGGGCGAAATAACCATAATTATGGGTGATTTTAACTCTAAGGTCGGTTTAAGAGTGGACGGTCAAGTGATTGAACAATATGGCTTGGGTCTGAGAAATGATCGAGGCGACAGACTCGTCCAATTTTGTATCGAGAATTTTTTTTTATGGGCCTAGCACACGTGCTGCAGGGAAGTCCTTAAAGCGCTCCAGAAGCGGCATGTGTGTGGAAAAAGCGATTCACGCTGTTCTTGAATCGCTGTAAATTGTACTCGGTGGGAAACACAGCCCTGGGCAAATTATTCCAAAGGAATAATGTTCTTCATATAAAAGTAATACTTTTAAATATGAAAATAAATAAGTTATCTAGGTTTTTAACCCTCATCGAAGGATATAATTTAAATACTTGAGAATGATCTCTTTATTAGCAACACATTTTTTAAACACCCAGCCAGGCGGTTGTATACTTGGAAATCACCTGACGGTAGGACTTGGGCCCAGATAGATTTTATTCTCGTTAAACAAAACATGAAGAAATTTGTAAAAACTGTAAAAACCTTCCCTGGGGCAGATGCAAGTTTGGATCACAATCCGGTACTCATGGAGTTTCGAATGCACAGGTTTAAAAGGATTAACAAAAAACAAACAATAAACCCCATAGATACAAATAAACTGAAGAACCCTGAAATTAGAAAACAAATATCAAATCGAATGGATTTAAGAAGCAAATAAGAACAGAAAACGAAAGTGTCGAATCTCGATGGGTTAAGAAGAAGAATGAATTAATAGCGGCACAGGAGGACGAAATGGGTCGAGCAGAGAATAGAAAAAAAAACAGGAATGGATAACAGAAGAAATACTAAATCTGATGGAAGAAAGACGATTACAGAAAACAAAAGATGTCTCAAAGTACAACGAATTAAACAGAGTAATACGCCGAAAATGTAGAGAAGCTCAGGGAGTCTGGTTAAGCGAGAAATGCCGAGAAATAGCGGAACTGCAAGAGAAGCGTGACACATTTAACTTATATAAGGAGAAGGAATTGGGACGAAAAAACAAGAAACAATTCTGAGAAAAGGAAGCAATGAAATTATACTGGATATTAAGGATAAAATAAAGACGTGGGAGCAATACATAAAACAACTTTTCAATGGTCATAGATCAGAAAATTTACAGCTAAACAGAGATAATGAGCTAGGGCCAGAAATAACAAGCTATGCTATACAAATTCAGAAGGATGGAAAAGCAGTTGATCCAGATGAGATAAAGGGAAAAATCCTCAAAATATTTTCGGATGAAAGTCCATTTATTAATCGACTGGTAATCTAATTTAACAAGATTTATAAAACTGGACAAATCCCTCTTGACTAGCTAATGTCGACCTTCATTCCAATTCCTAAAAAGTCAAAATCAATAATATGTGACAATTATCGCCTGACAAGTTTGATGTCTCACGTTCTCAAGATATTGCTGAGAAGCATCCATACCAGATCATATGGAAAATGTGAGCAGAAATAGATAACACATAATTCGGATTCCGAAAAGGCAAGGGTACACGGGAAGCTTTATTCTCATTACATGTAATGGTCCAGTGCTATAAAGATATGAATGTAGATGTATATGCATGTTTTATAGATTACAATAAAGCTTTTGACTGTATGATGCACGAAAAATTAATAAAAATTCTAAAAACAGAAAATATAGACAAAAGAGATAAATATTATTAAAAATCTGTACTGGAATCAATCAGTGGAAGTTAAAATTACACTGGAAAAGTCTGAAAGCATAAAAATAACCCAAGGTGTAAGACATCCTCTCACCACTTTTGTTCAATTTTTATTCTGATGCAGTGTTTTATGAATCCATTGAAGAATAACAGTTAATGGAAGTACACTGAACAAAATACGGTATGCTGATGATACTGTTCTATTAGCAAATAATATCAAAGATCTTCAGCAATTGATTGATCGAGTCGTAACAGCCAGCGAAAGATTTGGATTAACTATGAATATAAGAAAAACGAATTGGATGGTAATAGGTAACAAAGAAAAATCTACCACCAGAATATCTCGAAATCAGGGAAAACACCATAGAACAGGTTACTTTTTCATACATTGTGAATATTAAGGATAATGTGTTGAAAAGAGCTTACTATCAACTACAATTACAAAGTTCTTATAACATATTTATTTTATGTTAGTGTACTAGACGCTTCACGAAGCAAGTTTCTTCTGCACCACGTAACTTCGTTTGTAAATATGGTTTTAAGAAAAAACACGTTTCAAGTTCAATTCTTTTATGTATTGCGACAGAACTAAAACTAATCTAAAACTGTATGGTTAGGGTTGCCAACACAATAAGGGCCAGTTTACAATTCTATTTGCCTTGTCTTATCTTTATCGTTAATGGCAATGTTGCTGAGGCAATTTGACAGCTCAAAATCCATCTCGTGCTTAGGTAGAGCACCGGCCAATCGGTGAAGCGTTACATATCCTCGAGTTTGGATTTCTCCTCTTCGGTCTCGAGAAAAATCTAGTGTTGTCGATCTCGTGCTCTACTAGATCTCCAGAATAGACTTATATTTTTCTTCTATACTTGTGGATTTTACTTTTCTTTATCATTGTAGACACTGATAACGGATCTTCTCGAGAAAGTGCTACTGGTTTCAGATATAACCGTTTTTTGTCAGCCCGCCAATATGATTACTTAACCATCACAAAAAACACGGTCTCACGTGTTCAACCAGCTGCTCAAAACACATAATCTCAACCGACATTTTAGGAATCACTCCTCACAGCTCTTAGTAACCATCTACGTTTAGAACCCCTACCAAGCAGTTTGTGGACCACCGTTCCTAACCCCGGAGCCCCAATACACCCGTACTTCATTTTCAGCCCCGACTGAGAAGGCGCGTCCTCGTGCTCTGAACTGTCGAACGAAAATCCAATTCTATTTAATCTCTCGGTCAATATTCATTCGCAGAAACCTGTTTAAACATGCGACAATACGTCAGCCGGGCAGGTATCAATATAAATGACAAGTGGGACCCAAGAAAGGAAATATATTCTCAAATTGAACAGGCGCAAGTCACATATATAAATATGAATAAATTTTTCCAGCGCACAAGT